>JANDEH010000011.1:29739645-30339645 GCA_024610705.1 Tetragnatha versicolor | reverse complement strand
ACCCCAGCGTCTTGCTCAGGTCGTCCAGGGAGTCGGACTTGAGGCTGCCGCAGAAGGACAGGTTAGAGTCTTGGAGGGAGGACAGGGTGCCGTCTATGGGGCTGGTGTGCGCAGACAGCATCTCGATCTGGATGGTCTGGGTGGAGCGACTGGACGGCGATTGGACGACCGGACTGAGGGCGGCGTCGGCGGTCGATAAGGGGTCAGTGCCGATGCCGGTGTCGAGCGTCAGGTCCGAGAACGGACTGGTCGACTGCTCGACTTTGGACGACAGACAGATGCTGTCCTTCTGGACTTGCTGGAACGGGGACATGCCCGTGCTCTTGCTGCAGAACCGGTCTGGGGTCTCCATGACCGGCGCGTCGTAAGTCTGGACGAAGTACTCACTCTCTTCTTTCTGCACCCCGGACGGTCCGGCAGTGAAGACGGCAATCGGGCTCAGCCCCTTGTCCACCCTGGAAGGGGGGATGGGCTTGGGTTCGAACCTGCCCCGGTCGTGGATGGGGCTCAGCCTCTTTCGGGTCCTGAAGCCCTTCCGGGTCGAGATCAGCTGGTTGGGTTTGACCGTGGTCTGACCTTCAGACGGGGGGCTGGTGCAGGTCTCCTTGGTCTCGATCTCCGACACTTCCTTCACTGGCGACAGGGCGAGATCTTGGAGGGGGAGGATTTTATCGGGGGTCAAGAGAGCGCTCGGGGACAGTTTGGAATTAAAGAGCATCTTCGATGTGGTCGTGGGTGACACCTTCTTGGAACAGAGGTCTTTGAACTTGGTGGGCGAGAGGTCCTCGTCATCTGGGTCTGAAAGTTGTCCACAAAATGTTTTGTGAACAAAGGGGTCAGCCACCGATTTTTTTAAAGCCACCTGCCCTAATTCAAATAAGCAAAACTGAAAGCTCAAATAACCCAACAAAAGTTGCAACCAAAGTTTTTTTTTTAGCACTAAGGGGTTTGGGGATGATGGGAACTAACTACATTGAATCATACTACTACTAAGCATTTTCCAATACACTTAAATTTATTCCATGCACTCATGAAAACTTAACCAAAAAGCTGCTAATAAATATAATAAATACATTCATCACTTATAAACTTCAAACAAATGCTCCTTCTGAGTTACATTAACAGTAAATATATACAAACTAATTGTACTTAACTAAGTTTTATAGTTTTACTATAATAGGATTTTTAAACTTAAACTAAAAATAATTGCACTAATAAAATATCTTAGTTGTATTTTATGACTACAAATACTTTTTGAATGATTATAATTTTAAAAAAATACTATATTAGTGAATGAAAAACATTATAAAGCAATAAAGCCAGCACTCACATGTTCAAAAAATGAAGTCTGATGATAACTATGACTTGTCATCCCATATACTTCCAGTTTATCTCTATACAACCTGATGTGTAACACCAGTTACCAATACCTTACAACTTAAAGCATTTACAAAAGTGTAAGCTTTTCACCTGTAGCTTTACAGTAAGCTTTACAAAAGTGTTTAAACCAAGCAACATGATTTGTTAATCAATATACATAGGATAAGTTCATAATAACCCATTGGATATTTACTTTGTACACTCATACACTAGAAAAATGTTTTTGATTTATGCTTAGATAATAAGCAATCTTTGTTTTAAATATGAGTATTTAAAACCTATTTTTCTGTAGGAGTCCAGTAAAAAAGACATTCAATAAATGCTAAATCAAATAGAGAAATAAATGCCTTAGCTTTAGTACCCCCCAAAATTAATTTGTGGTACAGGACTTCAATTTTTATTTAAAGAAAAATGCTCTTTATAAGTCACCAATAAAATTTGCTTAAAAGTATATAGGGTTTAATACTATATATTTTTGAAAGTTCAAAAGCATTGGAGAAAGCAAAACCCACAGACAAAATAATAAAAATCATGCAATTTAAATTGCGCTTAGCTTTAGTAAACACCAATGCTTTGCAAGATACATAGTTTTTCCTCATGCACAAATTTATCACGGTCTAGATATTTTTCCTGACCAAATACTAAATAAACAAAAACAAGTCCTCATACTAACTCTCGTAACTAAAGACATATAAATAACTTTACATTGCTATTAAATTTGATATCGCAGTATTTCAGAATTAGTATATAGATACTTAGTATTTCATTTATGTTTTTCATAATAAAATAAGTAAAAGAGAAAACATAGAAAATTAATGAAATAATTTAGAGATTATAATGTTCTCCACATCAGATTTTAAAAATTATATTCATTCTAAGAAAAAAACAATTAGGATTAGATTTTTTTGCGAGAGTTGCACAGGTTAAAATTTCAATAATCGGACTGGAAAAGCGCTCCCCACTAAAAATACCGTCTCCACAATAATACCAGGTGCAATCAGAGAAAATCTTCAAACAAAACTATGTTCAGGCGACAGTAATTGAGGATTTCAGGGCAAGAACCAGGTACCTCTACATTTAAACAATGACTGCAATGGTTAGATTTGCCAACTTAGCACTACACTTTGAATCATTGTTGCCTTAAAAGGCAGATCTTAGCTTGTTGTCAGATATGGGTTTTTAAACTGAAAGCCTGAAAAAATAAACCTCGGAATAATTTCTTTTATCGACTTAAGTAAGCGAAAACAACAGTGTAATAATAGATTATTAAGGCTGAAGGTAATTAACAAGTAGCTAGATTTTAAAAAAGTCGAGATTATCCCCAAGTTTTATAAAACCCCATAACAAACTTTCTTATGCACAGAGGGATCATAGTACAAATACACTACCCTACAAAAATGGGCCAGACCCCCGACAATTTGCTTGAAATCTGACTGTATCTCAATTTTTTTACATTTCAAGGCTTACACGTAACCTGGTGAGGTTCCTACTTTAGTTCTGCATGAAATTGTGATGATATTTTGAAAAGAAGACCCAAAACACACCCTAGGAAACCTTTTTGGGACAACATAACGTGGCCTTTAAGGAATGGAGGACCACGGTCAAAATCAACAACCGAGATAGCAATATGGTCAAGGCAGAAATGGACACAAATTTCCAAAACTGAGTTTCAAAATATTGTAGAGCAGGGGTCCCCAACCCTATGCCCGCGGGCACCATGGCGCCCGTCGATCGGTCTAGGTGCGCCCGCTGCTTGTGCCCTACTATAAAATATTTCAGTTTTCCACTATCCCATAAAATTCTAGAAATGAAATCGCAACATACATTTCAGAATTTCTTCAAGTAAGGCGAGAATAGAAATTTTGGATCTTCAGAATGACATTATCCTCAAAACTATTATCAGATGATATGAGAAATTCTGGAATATAGTTGATAGAAATAGATTTCCATTCTTAAAAAGAGCAGCATATAAAATAAAGTAATTGTTTGGTTCCACACACTTATGTGAATCATTTTCGACAATGAATATAATAAAATCAAAAAATATAAATCACGACGTACAGATGAACACCTTGACGATAGCTTGCTGGCAACAATTTTATCATAATCTCCCTATTATGTAGCGCTGGCCAGTGAAATGCAATGTATTTTATATATTTTATAAATAATTTTTATACTTCGTATGTTTTGCAAGCAATTTAGTAGTAATTTATTTTACAAAAGAATATTAATACTAATTATATTCATTATGTTAAATTAATTTTTAAAATTAAATTTTTTTGCATTATATGTAGTGTGTATTATTAACTATGTCCACCAACTATAAATTTATCTTGAAAAAATAAATGGTGCCCCCCATTCGACCGATATTCTGGTATGTGCTCTTGGGCAGAGCCCTGCACGCGTTGACTCTGAGAGCGGCTAGATCGGCTTTTTCCCTTCCAACGCGTCAAACCGCTCTGAGCGAAGCAACATCCGCTCCCGCGTTTTTCTTCTTTCCGATCTGGATCCGACTTGAACTGAGCGCGGCGCGCTGGTGGGAAATCGGCGATTTGGATTCAACGCGGCGCGTTGGAACTGAGAGCGGCGATCTGGAGGCAAATCGGACGATCTGGAATGAACGCGGCGCGCTAGAGCGGGATTTGAAATCAACTCGCGCTTAGGTGAATAATAATGCGGAGTGGTCCGCAACTATACCGGAGTGGTCCACAACTTCACCGGAGTGGTCCGCAACTATACCGGAGTGGTCCGCAATTATACCGGAGTGGTCCGCAACTTCACCGGAGTGGTCCACAACTATACCGGAGTGGTCCACAACTATACTGGAGTGGTCCGCAACTATACCGGAGTGGTCCGCAACTTCACCGGAGTGGTCCGCGACTATACCGGAGTGGTCCGCAACAACCGTAGTGGTCCGCAACTATACCGGAGTGGTCCGCAACTTCGCCGGAATGGTCCGCAACTATACCGGAGTGGTCCGCAACTTCGCCGGAGTGGTCCGCAACTATACCGGAGTGGTCCGCGACTATACCGGAGTGGTCCGCGACTATACCGGAGTGGTCCGCAACTATACCGGAGTGGTCCGCGACTATACCGGAGTGGTCCGCAACTTCGCCGGAGTGGTCCGCAACTTCGCCGGAATGGTCCGCAACTATACCGGAGTGGTCCGCAACTTCGCCGGAGTGGTCCACAACTATACCGGAGTGGTCCACAACTATACTGGAGTGGTCCGCAACTATACCGGAGTGGTCCGCGACTATACCGGAGTGGTCCGCAACTTCGCCGGAGTGGTCCACAACTATACCGGAGTGGTCCACAACTATACTGGAGTGGTCCGCAACTATACCGGAGTGGTCCGCAACTTCACCGGAGTGGTCCGCGACTATACCGGAGTGGTCCGCAACTATACCGGAGTGGTCCGCGACTATACCGGAGTGGTCCGCGACTATACCGGAGTGGTCCGCGACTATACCGGAGTGGTCCGAAACTTCGCCGGAGTGGTCCGCAACTTCGCCGGAGTGGTCCGCGACTATACCGGAGTGGTCCGCAACAACCGTAGTGGTCCGCAACTTCGCACTCCACTCCTTCGCAACGGACCACTCTGTTATTGTTGCGGACCACTCCGGTATAGTTGCGGACCACTCCAGTATAGTCGCGGACCACTCCGGTATAGTCGCGGACCACTCCGGTATAGTCGCGGACCACTCCGGTATAGTCGCGGACCACTCCGGTATAGAGGTGGGCAAAACCGCTAAATTTTGAAAACGTAGCAGTTACGTTCGTTACAGAAAAGTAGCAGCTAAAATTAGCTGCTAAAAATTAGCAGATTAGCAGACCTTGAGGGTCGTGCTATTTTTTAGCAGTGCTACAGTAGCTGCTAAAAATAGCGCCTTAGCGATTAATGTTACAGGTTGCTAATTTTTGTGGCTGCTTTTTTTCTTAGCAGCGGCGCTTTTTTGTTACATTCAACGTTAACCATGCATTTAGGAATTGATTTTGATGGTTGGATAACAAAATTTCGTTACAAGTTGGAATTTAATTTTATCAACCAAATGTTACAGAATTTATTTACTTGAATTCTCTATCAATTTGCGATTTTGCTACTTTTTGTCTTTGGGACCCTTGCGTTTTTTTGTTTCAACTATGTTAATGATAATTATTAACAAATCTAATTTACATAAATAAAAAATACTAATGATTTTATATTTTCTCGATCCTCAGATTCTAATAAGGCTTTAATATTTAGATACTCCATTAAAAATATAGACGATTAAAAAAGATTGAGAAAAGAAGAATTTCGTTAAACGAAGCTGCCATTATTGAAAGGCATGGGTTTTATTTCTGACGGAGCATTATTATAATTTAAACACTTGCTCATAAATAAAAATACTTGGTCTTGAGCAAAAGGCTAGCTGTAGAGGCTATTATTTTAATGATTTAGCATTGTTTTACAAAATTAATGAGGCGATTGATTTGGATTTAAGTCTTCTTTTGAACTGATTTTGAGAATTGTAATTTGTCTACGTCTACATAAATGTAGCAGGTAGATAAGCGATAAATACAGCGCCATCATACAGATGGCGCTGACTAGACTACCCCCACCGCCCTGACCACTGCTACGGGGCAGGATCGCGTTTTCTTCGTTATTTCAAAAACTGCTACTGCTAAATTTAGACGATTCTCATTGGTCAGCGCGTAGCAGTATAAGTGCGATTTTTTGACCAATCAAGAGCCTACATGTGCTGCTAATTTTTAGCAGCTATTTTGTAACATGTTTAGCAGCTACATCAATTTTTTTCCCGTAGCAGCTATTTTTTAACTGCTACTCGTTTTTTGCCCACCTCTACTCCGGTATAGTTGCGGACCACTCTGGTATAGTTGCGGACCACTCCGGCGAAGTTGCGGACCACTCTGGTATAGTTGCGGACCACTCCGGAGAAGTTGCGGACCACTCCTGTATAGTTGCGGACCACTCCGGTATAGTTGTGGACCACTCCGGTATAGTTGCGGACCACTCCGGTATAGTTGTGGACCACTCCGGTATAGTCGCGGACCACTCTGGTATAGTTGTGGACCACTCCGGTATAGTTGTGGACCACTCCGGTATAGTCGCGGACCACTCTGGTATAGTTGTGGACCACTCCGGTATAGTTGTGAACCACTCCAGCGAAATTGCGGACCACTCTGGTATAGTTGCGGACCACTCCGGAGAAGTTGCGGACCACTCCTGTATAGTTGCGGACCACTCCGGTATAGTTGTGGACCACTCCGGTATAGTTGCGGACCACTCCGGTATAGTTGTGGACCACTCCGGTATAGTCGCGGACCACTCTGGTATAGTTGTGGACCACTCCGGTATAGTTGTGGACCACTCCGGTATAGTCGCGGACCACTCTGGTATAGTTGTGGACCACTCCGGTATAGTTGTGGACCACTCCGGCGAAGTTGCGGACCACTCCGGTATAGTTGCGGACCACTCCGGCGAAGTTGCGGACCACTCCGGCGAAGTTGCGGACCACTCCGGTATAGTTGCGGACCACTCCGGCGAAGTTGCGGACCACTCCGGTATAGTTGCGGACCACTCCGGTATAGTTGCGGATCACTCCGGTATAGTCGCGGACCACTCCGGCGAAGTTGCGGACCACTCTGGTATAGTTGTGGACCACTCCGGTATAGTTGTGGACCACTCCGGCGAAGTTGCGGACCACTCCGGTATAGTTGCGGACCACTCCGGCGAAGTTGCGGACCACTCCGGCGAAGTTGCGGACCACTCCGGTATAGTTGCGGACCACTCCGGCGAAGTTGCGGACCACTCCGGTATAGTTGCGGACCACTCCGGTATAGTTGCGGATCACTCCGGTATAGTCGCGGACCACTCCGGCGAAGTTGCGGACCACTCTGGTATAGTTGTGGACCACTCCGGTATAGTTGTGGACCACTCCGGCGAAGTTGCGGACCACTCTGGTATAGTTGTGGACCACTCCGGTATAGTTGTGGACCACTCCGGCGAAGTTGCGGACCACTCCGGTATAGTTGCGGGCCACTCCGGCGAAGTTGCGGACCACTCCGGTATTGTTGCGGACCACTCCGGTATAGTTGCGGACCACTCCAGTATAGTTGCGGACCACTCCGGTATAGTAGCGGACCACTCCGGTATAGTTGCCGACCTCTCCGGCGAAGTTGCGAACCACTCCGGTATAGTTGCCGACCTCTCCGGCGAAGTTGCGAACCACTCCGGTATTGTGGACCACTCCGGCGAAGTTGCGGACCACTCCGGTATAGTAGCGGACCACTCCGGTATAGTCGCGGACCTCTCCGGCGAAGTTGCGGACCACTCCGGTATTGTTGCGGACCACTCCGGCGAAGTTGCGGACCACTCCGGTATAGTTGCGGACCACTCCGGTGAAGTTGCGGACCACTCCGGTATAGTTGCGGACCACTCCGGCGAAGTTGCGGACCACTCCGGTATTGTTGCGGACCACTACGTTATTGTTGCGGACCACTCAGGTATAGTTGCGGACCACTATCTAGAAATTTTACCCGACCCCCGAGAAGTACTGAGCCCCAAAATACTACCCAACGAGCTCTTTTCATTTCAACCGCATTCATTCCAAATCGCCGATTTCAGTAGAACGCGTCCGATCTGGACCGAGCGCGCCGCTCTGAGCCCAGAGCGGCGATTTCATCTCAGCGCGGATCATTTCCTTCCAGATCGGCCAGAGCGGATTGTTTTTTTCCAGAGCGGGACGATCTGAATAGCTCAAATCGGGTCGTATCCGCGTTGAAGCGGAAAGCCGATTCAGCCGCTCTCAGAGTCAACGCGTGCAGGGCTCTGCTCTTGGGTACAAAAAGGTTGGGGACCCCTGTTGTAGAGAGTACGCCTAGAAAGGTCAATAATGCTATTGCAGCACGTAGAAGTCAATCACTTCAAATTAAATCATGTATTTTCAGTTGAAGCATCACACTTGGTGTCCGGTCCATTATTGTACGGTAGTGTACGAGAGTTGCTGTTTTGACTCTCACATTTATCTTAATCTACACAGTTTACACAGCAACCCTAAAGCATCATTTAAACATTTAAGGTATCTCAAAAAATCATCTTTAGTAAATTTGAATTGAAAGTGGAGATTGTACCTGATTCTTGCACCATAAGCCTTGGTTCTTACATGCTCTAATTAATCATGATCACAAGAAAAGCTTCTACTTAAAAAATATGGCCAATAAAGTTTGCATAATAAGTGCAAACTGTAAATACAATGCGTGGATTTAATAAAAGCTGTAAATGTAATAAAGCATTTGACCTCCAAAGTTTTAATATTTAACACAAAAATAAAAAAAGTGCAAATAACTAATTTACAAAGAAGAGAAACTGAAAATATTTACAGCTTCATAAATTTTTTTATGGAAAGTGAAAAAGTTTCCTGCGAATCATTTTCAAAAACAAATATTTGTGACAAGTTGGGTATGTTAATTTTTAATTTCACCTTTCACAGTCAAAACTATTGGATTTTAAAATCTAAAAATGAAAAAAAAACCGCAAAAAATTCTTTGATTTCTTTAGCGCACACCAAGGCCAATGTTTACAAGAGAAAGAGGGTTTCAAAATGTAAAAAAGTAAACTAGGTAAACTCAAAGCTACTTGGAGCTATCAAATTAAGAATTTTAACTATAGGTTGACATAGCAAAGTTAGAATATAAACTAGCAGCTCACAAGCAAACTTGATCTCATGCATTGAAACATTTTCATGAATTAAAGGTTAGTTTAACTTGTAAAACAGCAGCATTAAAATGTCATGCAAAATAAGCTTCCAATAAAAAATTTAGTTTTAATTTTTATAAATCTAGTTACAATTATCAATTTCCATAAAAGTGTGATATAATTAAAGGTAACTAATAAAACCAAAAATTTTTTATAAGAAATAAAAGACAACAGACTTATTTAATGAAGGGAACAGGTGATAAAGTATTTATATAAGGCCACTAAGATTTATTAAAAATATTCCAGCAACAACCTTAAAATTAATGTTTTCCCATACCATGCCTACATATATTAATTTGAAAAATACAACTTTTATATTTTATCTCATACTTTTAGATCCAAGACTTTTTGTACCCCCCAAAAAAGCAGTTAAAAATAAATGATTTGATAAAATTTATTTTAAAAAAACCAAGTAAATGCTATAACAATTAAAATGAAAAAATACATATCAAGAGCAAGAAGTATTTATTACAGCTATAAACTGATGAATTTATGCTTTTAAAATAAGAAAATAATTCAAATTTGGGAATCTGTAAATGAAGATAATACAATACACATAGAATAATGATGTAAAAAATCAGTAAAGAAATTACAGTTACCATTATTTGAAATCTCGCCTATTGACAATGTTAAATTTATTCAATAAACCTTAAAATCCTAATGATGAAATCAAAAATGTTTGGCATCGTTAGAAAAGGAAGCAAACTAAGGCAAAAGCCTAATACTAGCACATGGATTAAATTTTATAACAAAAAAATAGTTTTCTTTAGATTATCATAGTAAGGAAATATATAAAGGCGATTTCAGAATTAATTTTTAGACGAGGGGTATTCCAAAAGTATTTTGGTGAGCCCATGACCTGCAGGATGAATATTGTCCATAAATTTCTTTAGAAGTGACCCTTGCAATAATAGGGATACCCTCTTTTGCCTATAAGGATATATTTATAGAATGTCATTTTGTAATGCTCTTTAGAAGCAGAAGTTCAATTTGTAAAACAGAAAGGAAAGGGAAAAGTGTTTTTTCCTTCAATTTTTCTTTATAAATATCAGCTACTAATTTCTCTGTAATTAAATTGCTTACATACTAGTTTAAATTTTTGGTACACAGATTGTAGAAATCTCTTCCAAGAGAAGTAGTTTAACGACTTACAATATATTAGTAAAAAATAATAAAAAACCTTGCCCTACTCCTTCAACAGATTTGCTATGACTGAAAAACAATTTTTAGCTACTTGGTAGGGGTTCAGGGATAAATGCATTCTAGAACCACCTCAGAAATGTGTAAGGATATTTTAGATACTGTGGTGCATTGTCATTTAAAAAGGTTTTATAATTCTTAAAATATGAACTCTTATAAAAATATACAGTAAACTCTCGTTAGTACGCCCCCGCTTATGCGACTTCCCACATATTTCGACGCTTTTCTCCAGTCCCCCGAAGAAAAATCCCGGTTATTGCGTCGTCGAGTTCCTTTCAAATAATGTATGAGCTACAGAACCGTTGAAAACGCGTGTAGAACAATATGGTGGAACTGGTTTTTCCCAACCGCTCCCCTTTTTCCCCGAATGGCCCCCCGTTGCGCCCTCAACGATGACCAGTGTCTTGCAGGGCAAGTGGGTTGTCCTGTGACAAATCGGAACCCTCCCTAAATTTCTTGGATATTCTCCCCCTCTCCTCCAATTCGACTTCTGTATTCTATAGCTCAGTGTTCAGTCCACTGTTGTGTAAGTTCAGATACCGTATTCAGTATCGTACCGCTTATTACGACGTTTTCTCAAATCCCCTTGAACGGCGTACTAACGGGAGTTTACTGTATAAGGAATTTAAAAATTTTACAATGAATGAATAAAAGGTGAAGTAGAAATTAAAGTGTATCCATAAAAGTAAAAAAAAACAGTTTATGAATTTCGAATAAGAAAAGAAGGAATGAATTTTATAGTAAATAAGAATATTTTTCCTAAAAGAATAGCAAAAGGATTTGAACAACAAACTTTTTCAACTCATATTAGATTTTAAGTGAAAGATTGCAGAACACAGCATAGAGCATTTAAAAATTTGCAAGTGCCAGGTATAGAATTATCATTACTTTTTGGAAAAATCTAGATATAAGAATATAATACAATGATGAAATTATAAAACTAGTAGATTTCATAGTTTATAATTAAGGCAGGAGCTAGGATAAGATTCTCGTTTGAAGCAAGTGCAATATTTAATCAAAATTTCTAGTTATTACCATGCAACAATGATGATGATCAATATTTAGAATAAAAGCAAGGGTGATTAAAGGTCAGCAAATAAAGATTAACAAATTTTAGCATTAAAATGAGAAAGGTAGGTATGGAACTACAATTCTGCATGCTTAAAGCTTTATTGAGAAAAGCATCAAAATACATCTATCAGGTGGCACAAAAAAGCATGACAATAGAACAGATATTTTAGTTGATTAAAGTAAAATTTTTTTTACATAAAATAAATTTGATTATTTTCATACTACAAGGGAAGCAATTTTCATGATCAAAAATGCTTTTAAGTAAACAATTTTAATTAACAATTCATCTCATTCATAATCAAAAGAGCAAAATCCTCTACTAATATTCTACATCTATAGTTTACCAAAGCTTTTTATACAAACTATTATGACATGAACTACCAGATGAATTGTTTTGAAATTATTGCTTTAAGTTTTTCAATTTCTCATAATGATTAATTTAGGGAAGAATTTGACAAGATGTCATTTGACCATTTTTAATAAAAACCTATTAAAATTAGTCCAATTAGATTACAGATAAAAAAGTATATTTGAATACAAAATTTAGCAATTAAAAAGTTCAACATCATTTTAACAGTAATATAACCAGTTTCATAAAAACAATTTAGTACTTACCAACATTTTCTACATGAGTAGTAACCTTGTCAGGTTCTGTAGTTATCACAATAGCATCTGAAGCTGTAGCAGTGGTTGGTTCAGATTTTTCATCATCAGGAAGACTGGAAATTGATACTTGACTCGTGTCCAGTTCTAAGGATGGCCAAGTTTCAGATTCTGTCAATCGAGCAGGAATTCCTGAAACAAATAAAATAGAAATCCACTTTTTAAAGACCAAAAGAACGCTGACTAAAACACAGTATAACCTCGTTATCTTGAACTTTGACACCTCTAAACCATTATAACTCTAAAAATATTTTCCATTTGACATAAAATTCTAATTAATTTTATGTTTAGAGTAACCTTTTATCTTAAAAACTCAATATCTTGAATCATGACCCTGAACCATGTTTGGAGTAACCTTTTATCTTGAAAACTCATTATCTTGAAATTATTTTTGGGTCCCTACGATTTTGAGATATTGAGGTTATTCAGGTACTGTCTACTTAGGTCAGGTCACGTGATTTTGACATACTCGGAGGGGAGAAAGGAAGAAGCTGAGGGGCAGTTGATCGAAAGAGGAAGATACATTTACTCCCTCTAACCTTAGTTATACCCTCTATATACATAAAAAATCAGTATATTTTAAATAAAATAAAAAATACTGAAGCAAAAAATCACGTGACCCTTTTACTAACGTTGGTTCAACAGTACACAGGGTGGTCATAAAATAATGACCCTACTCTAAACTTCTCTACAGACGAAACTATTAGTAAACAATTTTGAAAGAGGTTATTTTGAACCGATGTGTGGGAATTTTCGCTTTCATAGATAGCCCTTAACCTAATATTTTGCCTTCGTTTTCGGACATTCCCCAAAAGTCTAAAGGCAAATGTTTATTGAATCTGACACTTAAGTGAAAAAATATTATTATCCCTCAGAAAGTATACAATTTTGTTAAGCAAAGGGATAGTTATGTTTTCACTTTTCTTTATTATTTCGTTTTTGTCTGAAAAGAATTATAAAATAGGGTCATTATTTTATAACCACCCTGTACATTAAAATATCAATTTAAGATTTCTAGTCATGTAGAGGGCAAAGAGATAAATTTGCTAAATATAAATAGCCAGGACATTAGCTTAAAAAGTTAAACTTATGGTGAATTATATTTGGAAAATAATGGTCAGTTAAAATTTAGAATGAATTTAAAAAAATTCTAAATCCCTAATAAAAGTTTAGCCGAGAGAAAAATTTGAAAATCCGGTTTGATACTAACCAGCTAACTCCTGAGACTTGATATCTACTTCTACAGACTCCTTTAATCCATCTTCTTTCAATTTTTCTTGTAGAGATGATGGAGAAAAGAGTGTTTCTTTTACTTTAACATCCACACCATCTGTTAAGAAATGGGATAACTAAACACACAGGAACAAGATGGCTTTTTACATTGAAGTTAGGTAAAAACCATAAAAAAAAACCAAAAGCAGATAAATCAGTACTTTTTAAACTCAAGGAACATTTGAGTAAAAATTTTGCATCAGCATGTTTTCTTTACATTTTATTGCAGTAATTAATACTAGATATGGAAACTTTTTAGGGAGACAAATATTTTTACTCCACAATGAACTAAGACAAAATTAGTACACAGAATTTAAAGACAAAATTAACACACACCAGCTTTAATTATTTGCTTGTCAATGGCATGTTGGCAAGCAGAAATTTCAGGACCAGCCTTAATATTATTATGAATTCTGAACCTAATTTTTTCAGGAAAAATTATAAGAAAAAATAATTTATTACCTTTATCCAATTCATCAACAGGAGTGGGAGGTGGGGTTTTTGAAGCTCTGCGTATTCTTGCATCTAAATAAAAGGTAATCATATTAGGAACCAGAGACAAAAAATTTCCACAAGAATACTTAAAAATTTTGATTTTTTTAATAGTGCAACTATTTTTCTTTTAACAAGGTACTTTAACTAAGTAATATTTTATCAGAATAACATAAGATAGAGCAAAGAGCTAAACATGGAGATTACCAACACATTTTAAAAATTTCACAGTTAATTTTATTAAATAAAAATTAAGTTTAGTTTTAAATTAGAAAACTTTTATATTTTACATATTATTAAACTTAAATTAAAGTCATGAATTAGTGTTACAAAATAGAGATATTTAGGTAATATTGCCTCAAAAGGATCATACAATATTTTTTATAACTATCATTTTAGAGCAGTTTTATGTAAGTACTATGGCCTGTGTGGGCTTTAGAAAATGAACAAATAAAAAAACTTTAAGGAATGTGAAGTAATAGTTAGAAGTAAAATTGTTCCATGAATTTACATACAAGAACAAAAAAGATAAGATCTTTAAGTTTAAAAATTGGCAAGTTTTTATATTTTTGAGAGAAAATTTTTTAACTGAAACTACTTAAATAGTAATTTATATATATCAATATTCATACCATTTAAAAGTTTTTATAAAACTCTCCATATAAAACTTGGAAAACCACTTAATATCCCATCCTCATTTAATGCAATCGTAATAATAATAAAATAAACAGAAAATAAACAAAAAAAATCGATATACCTTGTGAATTGGAATCTTCAGAAGTGCAGATGTCAGAATTCGAGACAGACACAATCACTACATTTCCGTCATTTGTTAGCTCACTACCAGGTGAACAAACATTGTTCAAATCACTCTCATATCCAGCAGGTGACGGCTGAATTGACTCCAAAGGCAAGGATGAGTCACTGGGATTATTTTTAGGAGTAGTGGAAGTGACAGTCACTTGATTTATAGTGCAGGATGGGACATTTTCACTGCTAAGCTCTGGTTTGGACTCAGGCTCAAGAACCAGCTGTGAGCCAACTCCGTTTTGTGGTAAGCTATCTGCGACTGTCTGAGATTGAACAATTATGTTGTCAAACTTAGCATCACTGCATTGTGGATTGGGAGACACGTTTGGATCTTTGTCCAGGCTGAAGTAACCTAAATCTGTTGTGTCTACAAGGATTTTAGAGCCTTCTACACTTGAAGTACTTGGGGGAACAGATGAATCATTCAAAATTATTTCCTGGGTTGTGACTGTTACAGTTTGGTTTGCAAGGGAAGGAACATTGGAACTTTCTGATGTAACAGAGAACTGTCCTTCAGAATTTGAAGGTAAAACTTCAGATACTTTAGTGGAGATGGTACAAGGCTGAGCAGGCCAAAAATCATGTATTTTAACGCTACTGGTTTCATGCACCATGGCAGATGGGTCTTCTTGCATAATATTTACAGCATTGTCACTAGATGAAATATCGATAGGAGAGTCAATACGTCCATTAGAAACATTTTCTTTTGGAAGAGTATCTCCCATTTCTTTCTCACCATTGGAAGTGATCTTACATTTTGGGAAAAGGGCTTCTATATTATCAGGTGGAGTATTGGACACTTCAACAAATTGATGGGGGGCTTCTATTGCAAAATAAACAAATAATAAAACCAAATGATTAAAAAATAAATGTAAAAATAAATAAATCATAATTGATAATTACAACTTTCTTATTAAAATATTAATTCAACCAAAAAGGTAATTGTAAGAAATAATTGAACAAATAAAATAGAAAAAGATGTTGTAGTAGTTAACCTAAAATTCTTGAATGATAACCCATAAACCATACACTTGTTGGGGTTCAATCACATGAATAGTTAAACAGAAAACTGCAAAACATTTTAAGCTACTTTGCTTAGCATTACTTACTTTTGAAAACCCTAGATACTCTAAACTTTTACTCATTAAACTTAAATCTCACTGTCTTATCTTACAAGTTTAATTAAAGAAAGCAAGTATTACCCTTGTCATCGGTGAGAGCTTGGGAGATTTGATCTCGTTCAAACAACGATCCTGTTTCACTGCTTGTCTCAGCAGCAGATTCAGCCTCCTACGAAGAAATACAAGCAATGAGAAGACCCAACTGGCATAGAGAAAACATTTTCATCATTTCTTAAGCAGAATAAAACAAATATGTCCCAGTTCCTTATTATCTTTATTTCCAAGCAATAACAATTCGAGGTCAGATTTGCAATATCCCAGTGAAATATGCTAACAATAATTTGGTATAAATTGAAACAGCATAAAGAATTTTACAATTGGTAAAGTGCATAAAAATAAAAGGGTAGAAGCAGTATTCCCCATTTGCAAAGTTTGTAACACCCAAGATAATGCTTAGATATTGAGAGACAACTAGTATAAGTGTAGTATGATAATGAGTACTATAAGACAACTTTGAACATCTCAAGGGCATACTTAGAAATTTTACAAGGTTATCTATTTTCGTATAGCACATATAATTGTTGCCTTTATAGTGATCACTACAAATGAGTACAATTAATTTCTCTTGATGTTACATTTACCTTCATTATGTCTTGTTCATCATAAGATATGTCTAAAGAGGCTCCTCTTCTCATAGAAGCTTCTCGAGAAGATCCCAGCTCTTCTTTGAATACATCAAAGCCTGAATTACAAACAGGTGAACAAAACATTTTAAGAAACATGAGTAAAAACATCATTAATGAAATAAAGAACTACAACCATACCAGACTGATCTAGATGAACTTTGGCCACAGCTTTCTCAACATCGTCTGTAACCAGTTCAACATTAAACATGCAGTTTGTGATGACGTCCTCCCTGTTTATTTTTCTTAAACCCTTTTCAAGTTCATTGCCTGCAAATAAAATAAAATGAAAAATCATCTAAATAACATTTCAAACCAGATAAACCCTAATTTAGATTTTCAACAAATACTCATTTACTAAAATAACCAGATAAACTGAAATGAAATTACAAGCCTAGTAAATAACATTAAACTTACCAGTCGCTTTGGCTCCAGACTTTTGAAGCCATAGCCTAAGCATAATAAGTGCTTGCTCAGATTGTTCACAAGATGAATCGCTCTTTATTTGATCAATATCGCTTTCGGAAAGATCCAATTGTTGGGCCAACAAAATCCAGTCCTTATCCAGGCCATGAGCTATATCTGAGAGACGCAGATCTGCTCTGTGAATAAGTTCTGGTTTGCCTGTAAGAAATATTTTATGTAATTTAATACATTTAAGATGATTATCTGGGATGCAAAATTTTCATCAGAATTAGAGAATTCTACGTACTAAGACCAGCTTCTCGAATGAAATCATACCGCTTTTCTAAGGTAACCATTTCGAGTACTCCGCCAGATGAATCAGTCTAAAAGAAAAGAAATGACACCTATTTTAATGCAATATAATTTTGTTTTTAAAAGTAAATTATTATTATTATTATTAATCAAATACACACACTTGATAGCACAAGTTAAGCAAAAAACCTAGCAAACTATAACATTTAAAATATTTAAAATTTGGCTAACCTTGCTATTTTCATGTTTTTAAGCAGTGACTTACCAAAGACTAATACTACATTTACACATGAAAAGTTAATCTAGTTTAAGTGCTTATCTTGCTTAAATTTAGCATTGTGGCAATGCTATATTTAAGCTAGATGAGCACTTAAACTAGATTAACTTTTCATGTATGAATGTAGTATAACATTAGTTTCACTTAAATAATGTTAACTAAACTGAGGAAACTAAGTCAAGTTTTGAAACAAAATACAAGAAAAGCATGTTTTTTCACTAAATATATTAAATAAGGGTTTTTGATGGCTGTAGTTTCAATCAAATCGAATAACACCAGAATTAGCATCAATAAAACATAGAACGAGAAATCAAAAAATTTTTTCATAAACTTCCAAGGATGCTTTAAATAACTTTTTTTCAGTTAAAGCTTTGACTAAAAAGATTATTTCAACAAGTCAGCCCAAACTCTGCACAGTTAGATTTCTTGTATGGTGTACATAAAAACTACCACAGAACTTCAGCATAGACTGAGACAATGAGGCATTCAATATGCCCCTCTGCATTCCATATTATGAAATTTAACTTCTTTTGAGCTACCTATAAATATCATTTGAAAGTGATAAAATTTCACCAAAATTATTTTTAGATATAATGGACCAAATTTAGGGAATGAGAACAACAAATTTCAAAACTTCAAAAAATAAAAACCACCCTAAGGCATTCAACATGCCTCTATGACCCATAGTTTTCAAAGAATTCATGACAGAAAAGGTTGTCACAACAGGTTTGTGCTAAAAAAGGTTTATGGAAAACATGAACATGGTTTAATGGATATGTTTGCACACTAAGATGTTAAAAAATCCACTATGTATATGCATGCACCCACTTAGAATGGAATAATATTTGATATGTCACCATATATTTCGAAGAGTTAAAATTTTTTGGGCATATTCAAGAAATATTCCTGGACAGAGCTGGGGCAGACTTGTTAAACGCTCTACATTTTGACCAAAAATACAAAGCATGAAATGCTAGGGAGACAACTATCTAAACCAAAACTATCAAAGAAGCAAAGCTACAAAACAAAAACACAAAGCTAGGGATATGACCAAACCTCACTTATAAAATGAACAGAAAAGATTACTCACTACAGTAATTTCAGGCAATGCAACATTCAAGTTGCATATTGGAATTTGAGGAGGCTCCCCACGGCCTGCCTTAGGCTCCTTCATGAACGCAATCCGACCCATGGGTTCTATGTGGGGATCCTTCACTCGTATAGTGAAGGGAAGTCGGTTCTCATGAAACGCTTGAAAGGCCAACTTCAGCTGCTCTCCGGATTTCGTCACTGGAGATATATTGCCAGCAAATTCCAAGTATTGCAATTTTCCTTCAAGGACCTGGTGAAAATATTATGGCACAGATTATCTGCATCACTAAGTAGTATTAATAAGTATTTTAAATATCAAATAATTTAAAAGATATTTGATAATTTTTAGAATTGGCATAACAGATTCGGAAACACTTATTTGTGGTTTAATTGCATTTAATTCATCTTGGGACCAGGGCCGTATCCTAGGGGGATGGTTTAGAGCAGGGGTCGGCAAGTAATTTTACTTGAGGTCCAAATAATTTTGCGAATTTTCATCGCGGTCCGGAGAAAAAATAGGTTACTGATACTACTTAAATTCTTTTCTTCAAATACACATATATTTTAACAAATATGTAATTTCAATACGCTACCTGATTAATTATATTGTTGAATTTTAATATTACTAGAAGATCTAACATTAAAAATGGGGCTATAGGAGTTTCTACAGGAATTTTTTTGAAATTTAAACTTTTAAAGGCGGGTCAAACCAATTTCTGTAGTGTAAAAAATATATTAATGATTATCAAAGCGTTTTGGCGGTCCGGGAAATAACCTCACGCGGTCCGGATGTGGACCGCGGTCCGCCAGTTGCCGACCCCTGGTTTAGAGGTTCAAACTCCAACTGAAATTTTGACGTCAATTTTTTACTTACTGTTTTTCCTTAAAAATTCGTCTTAAAATGCATAAAACCCCTACCTTTAAGGTTCCTAATTTTTCTTGGGGAGAACCCCCTTGAAATTTTTGGACTTACAAGGAGTTTTCCTCTTCCGGTTGCCGGAAAAAAGGGAAAAGTGACTCCAAAAAACAAGTTAAAATCCTGTTTTTAGGGTCAAATTTCAAAAAATTTTATGGGGGAGGATCCCCAGACCCCCCTTTGGAACTCTGTTATTTACATCTTTTTTATTAAAAGTTTGTCAAAATGCAAACACTAAATTTGAATCTAGTTATTTTATAATAGGACATGTCTATAGATTTAGTAATGGCTAAACAATCTCGTTAGTACTGCTACTACTTATCTTTTCTAAATTTTCTGAACACATTAAATATTATTTAGTAAAAAATTTCCTTTAAATCCCATTGAAAGATATCATTAACAATCCTGGTTAATGCTAATATGTATATTATGAAAAAATTTACATTAGCTTACAGCTTTACTACCAAAACAATTCATAAGTTGATAGAAGCTTTGTTTTAAATTTTAAAAATTTAATAGAAAATTTTTTAAAGTACTCTTTTTAAATATTTTGTTGCATGTTCATATGCTCAAACAAACAGTTAAAAAGAAGGATACAGCTAATTGAGATACTTTACACCCATTGAAACGTTATCTGTTTGATACTAACTAAAAAACAATTTGATATACCTTAAAGCCTTGAGATTGATGACACTTACTTCAACATCTCTACTTTTGGCTACTTCAGTAAAGTTCTCTTGAGATTCTAGAGTTTTATCCTCTTTGTCATCAGTCATGCAAAAAACACGCAACTGAGCTTCATAAGGATCATATCTCTTTGCAAAAATAACAAACTTTGACATAAAAGGCACATAAACGGCTTCTTGATACAGTTCGGTAGCAAATCGGGTGACTTCGTTCACTTGTCTACAGTCCATCAGCCAAAACCTAGAAATACAATTATGTCAGTTCTAATAGAACACCCTCTAATAGAACTAATAGTGAGTAAATTCTAATAGAAATTTCTAATAGAACTATATAGTGAGTAGTGATGGGCAAAATCGATAATTTTAGGTATCGAATACTTTGGTATCGAATACATATAGGTATCGAATACTTTGGTATCGAATACTTATAGGTATCGAGTACTTTTTTTCAATGTCGGGAAATGAACCTGAAGGGACAATTTTTTAGGGCCTATCCATAATCAGACTAATATTCAAAAAACTGAAAGCGATCCATCAAAAAGCCCCGTAGCTACGGGCCTGGAGGTGGATAGAGGCGAAGGATTTGGCGGGGGGAAAACCTAGCCGCGTCAAATTTCTCTCGCGGATGATTAACGACTTGGGTTTGAGCGTTGCAAAATGAAAACGGAAACAGGCTGCGTTTGATCTACAGTAGGTATTATAAAGATTACTTCATTGAAAAATTTAAAACGAAATATGTCAATAAAGTATCGATACTTTTGTGGGTATCGAATACACTCGATACCTATAGGTATCGAGTACTTAAGTATTTGGTATCGATACCTGCCCATCACTAATAGTGAGTAAACTTGACTGTTTAAGTACTAATATTTTGATATCCTGATAAAATTAATAAACAATTTAGATTAGTCTTTTATAAGTCAAATTAAAAGAATTTCTTTAATTCACCAAAAATGTTACACAGTAAAAGTTTTATTTGACTTATGAGCCTTTAGCTTCTACTAAAGACAACTGTAAAGACATGAAAATGAATTTTTCCAATAAACTTCTTAACAGTTTTACATAATTGAATTTTCATCCACATTGAATATAATTTACCAATTTTGGAGTTTTCAGAGTAGCTATAAGACAGATTTCGACAATTTTGGTTTTAAACTAAATTTTATAACTCCTTGATTTGTCACTGAAGACATTTGATATATACACCATCTTAAATTTTTAATATAATAAACAAAGTCCATAGAAAACTATCATATTTGTTCGTTGGTTTTAAAGTGGATATGAGTACAGGGAGGATCCTACCTGGCTGACACAGTTGTAGTAAATGACACACAATCGTTCACAAAAGTCAGTGGAGTGGATCCAGTGACATCTTCCCATTGAGCTTTAGAAGATCCCCCTAGAATTAAATAATCAAATTAAAGTAACCAAAGTATCAATGTAAAGCAGAACTATAATATATTTTTCAGTAGTTGAGTACTTATTAACATATTTCTTATGTTGCTTTTCAAAATGATTTTATAGGGTTATTTAGTACCTCTTTATAGTTCATATTTCCCTTGGGATCTTAACAATAATATTTTAGGAACATACTTTGAAAATCATTATATAAATTTAATTTAATAATTACTTTTTAAATATCCAATACTTAATTAATGAATACTGGTTAGTTAAAAGAATTAGTGTAGGTGAAATTGGAGCTATTAGTATAATTATAAGCATAAAGCATTTTGCACATTACACACATCACAAACATTTATTGCAGATAGGATGCGGTGGGTTAACAAATGAAGATAATTGCGACAACAAAATAAAACATTGTTTAACTTTCTTCCCCCCCAAAAAAAATTAAGGAAAAACAAGACTACTTAAATATATAATTTATTCAAACTGCTATCTTTCTGAATTATTTTAAAAACTGTAATGGACTTTATTAGCCTCAGACAGCAGGTTTAACCTCAAAAATAATTTTTCCTTGTGCATATTAGCGCTACCAATAAACAGATTATCAATATCTGACAACTCTGCCATGGGCTAGATATAACATATCTTTTGTAAGTTGGTAGCAAGATCTTTGCAAATTTTTTTAAGAGTCTATTAGTATACAAGTCCATTTAAGAGTAATCAGTCTTTGAATAATTTGATTTTAAAGGATTAAAACAAATGTGGCAGTTTTTAAAAGTTTAAATTAAATTTTCAGGTATACGATACCTAAAATATTTCCCACAAATCTCAATGTTTTTAGAAGCTGGGTAGGGTTGGTAAGTCTAGAAAATAGGTATATGCTTAAATATAACTTGAGAGGGTGATTTGAGTATTAGCATTTCTTGGGAATGCTGAATAATATTGAGCCTTAAACAATTAAATATTTATATTTTCATTCTCAAGAATTTATCAAAATTCTTTTAAAAATTAATGATGCACAAACAAGTATTTTTATTCTGGTCCCCCATAATTTTGGAATAAATCCAAATGGTAGAAATGAAATTAACCTGGTGCCACAATTATTTTCATTCGTCAGGAAAAAGGAAAAAAGAGAGGAAGAAAAAGAAGACAGAAAGCGAGACAAACCTGACTTGGTACTACCTGTTATACTACACAACAACCTTAAAGTTGGTGCATCACCACTATACTGGTTTATCATTCCTTTTGTAGCTGCTTGAGGGACAGGTATCGTTAATGTTATTGGTTTGTGAAATTTTCTTCTCCTAGGTTCTACGGTGACAATAGGACTCACGGCCACACGATTACCAAGAAGTTTAGCAACGAGTTCTGGAGCAATAGGTTGAGCCTATGAGCAAAAGTAGTAATTTTGAATCCTCTTCAAAAAATTGGAGTTTTACATGTTTAAAAAGAATTGGAAGATGTTTCACTGAAAAAGCAACAAAACGTAACGTGATTGTGTGATTGAAAATTTTTCCTATCAACCATTTAAAACACACGTTATTAATTTATTTACACTTCAGTTGGTAACTAATGTTCAAAATAAAAATAAATTAGGTAAACAAATAAGGGAAAATAAGCTAATATCTTTCTTCATCCATTTTAAAACAAAGCAGTTCATAGACTACACACTCACTACCTTATTATAAAAGCTGTTAGTGTTTCTCCAAACGAAAATACATGAATCAACCCAATTTTTAAATGATTTTTAGTTCAAACATGAATGAAGTTATAAATAAATGCATTTTCAATCAAAAGTAATTCAGTAAAAAAATTTCATAAAACGGCAAGTTTTGACTTACAAATGCATCAGTATTAGAATTCTAGTTCAATGGGAGATTTTTGAAAATTAATACACTATTATAGAAGAGGCCCTTATAATAAGTAAACAATAAGTTACATTTGTAAGTTTTCTCACTGAGATCTTTAAAAGGAAAGTAAGGATACAGGATAGAAAATTTTTTTGTATGCATTCAGCATTGGTAAATAAAATTGCATAAGCAAATTTGATGCCATCAAATCATATTAAAATAATTTTAGACACCATTTTACAAAACTGATCTTAAGCTTAGAAAATACTGTCTGGTACACAAAAAAGGTACAGTTCTAATCAAGACAATCAAAATTTAAAGCTTAGTGTTTTAGTTTTAGGAAATAATACTTATATTCCTCACACTTGAATATTTTAAAATTTGGTTGAAAATAATAGGTTACAGGTAAGAATATAAAAAAATGCATTTAAATATAGAGATCAAAATTTTCACACTTATTTAAAGGTTTGATTTTCATCCTTAAATTGCTCCTAGAGATATTAAGATACAAATGCTTTGTATAGAAAAAAAATAATGAAAACATTTAGTCTATCAATTTCCTAAAAATATTTTGTAATTTAATTTATTTTAAAATTGCAATAAAACTAAATGATAAGTTCCAATATGATATTTTAAACTTGACAGTTCAGATACTTATTATTGCAATAAATTTGAAAAACATTAAACCATTAAGTTTATTTTTTTTAAATGAACTTTTCCATTCAAATTATAAAAATACTATGATAAAGTGATAAAATACTATACATAACCTCAATGGTAGTTAAAGTATTCGAATAAAAAGTTCTATTGGGTTATAGTAGTGCAGGAATATCATTGATAATTTTTTTTAAGATTTGGCAATGACAATAATCTACAATTGAAATATTTTTCATTCTTAGTTTGAATCAAAGATTTGATAACACCAGGCTCAGAAGTATCTTGATAGAGAAATGAAACAAGACTTTCCCCACTAAATTGACCAAAAGTGTTAATCTAGGTCATTGGTTCACAAATTGCATGCTGCAGCACCTTGAAGTTTTCAGAGAGTTACAAAAAAGTATTCCAAATATTCACATCCTTTTGTATTGGATATTTGGAAGCATTTTATCTGTTTAATTTAATAGTATTCACAAGTTAACAATGGAAAAATTGTTTTGTGATGCAGCAGCTGAAAATTTTAAAACTGCAAGTTAAAAGTTTGGGAATCACCAATCTAATGTTATTAGGGTGTTCTGTATTGATGTCTCCTTAATCCTTTCAATTCAGACCACTCCACATTTTCTTCAGAGTTCAATGGTTGTTTTGGGCAGTCTCTACGATTTAAAGGATTCATATAGAATATCAATTTGACAAAGGAATTTTCAACTATAATCTAATCCCCCCACAAACTTTCATCAAATTTCTGGCCAACTGACGTATTTTTTTCCAAATATGTATCTAGGCCCTCTCTATTGTGGTAATACACAATTCAATTCAAGGTTCCTACCAAAAAATTTGGTTCTGGTCATTTACAAATTCAAAACTTGTTAGTTAAAGCAGACTCTCATGCAGCAAGGTTAGAGGTGCAATAGAAGAAATAAGATTAAATAAATGCATCTAGTTAGGTTTTAGAACCAAATTTTTTAGAAGGTTATAAGAGTTACTCAATCTTGGTTTGAAAGGAAAGATAGTAGTTTGATTAGTAAGAGGTTAGAGAAAGAAGAGGCAAAGAAAGGGTGCAGACAGAAAAGAATTCAGAAAAGTTTTTATTTAGTTATTTAGAGCACTACATCTTGGTAACTATAGTTATTAGTATGGCTTGCTACATGAGAGTTAACAAAACAGATCTACAGATTTCATGAGTATAAATTAAATCTAGTCAAAACTAACAATTATTTTTCTAATGGCTATGTAAAAACTGCATTACTTAAGCTCAAGTATTTACTATTAATTTACAAACAATTTCGTTTTGTACTATTTTTTAATAAAGTTTTAAGTATAGGAAAATAAATAATCCAGATTGTCTTGGCACAATTTTTCAATTCTTTAAAATGTTTCTAAAAATAACCATTAACAGATATAGCTGAAAAGTCAATCTGTTGATGAGGATCCTATACTAATAAAGTGAGAATAAGAAAATTTTTCTTTCTGAATTTGTTGAAAAAAAATATAAAACAAAGAAAAATAACTTACCTAAAGAATTTCATAAAACTTCTGATAAATTTTATATACACTTATGCAGTTATTTAAAATTATGTATCAAAGAAAGAAATTAAAATGTCAAATTGTAGGTATTTTGATTTACAGAAAGTGTAATGCAAAAAAAGTAAGAATAAGGTATACAAAATTACTAAATGCAGTTTTTACATAGATAGAATGTGGAAACAGCATTTTAAACAATATGCACACATGTTATGAAAATACCACCGATTTTGAAAACAATAAAATTAGATTTTTATAAGGAAATACCTTCATCACAGTGTTTGAGAGATAAACAGTTTTCAGCAAAAGTAGCAACAAGTATATAGTTTAAAGAAAAATTATTTAAAAATGTGTAACTCATAGAAAACTTTCTTAGACCCAATATTTGTAAGTTAAGAATACTTTTCTGAGAGAAGTGGAAATGCTATAATCTGCAAACACATCTCTTAATAATTATGATATGATAAATACTTCAATAAAAGTATTATGAGACGAGTTAGTCCAGAAAATAAAGCTTTGTGATACAAAAAGCCCAGGCAATACTGATTGAAGTATTTCATGCACACATTTCAGTTTAACCTAATTATTTAACACTTATAACAAATGATTTTGTGTACACCACATTTAACAGTGTATGATGCCTAGTATGAGAAAATGAGATTTATACACATGTTATGAATGCAGAAAAACTAAACATCTCTTCAACTTTCTAGTAGTTTGTACTGTTTGGTATCACAATAGCTGCATATAATCTGAACTTTAAGTATTCAGGGATTCATAAAATATATATAATTAGAAGATAACATCTAATAAACACAGTCAATGTTATTTACAAAACCCAACAGTAGTATAATTTGCAGAAAAAAACAGGAATACTTTAAAAAACTTTTAAACCATTAACATCGCATGTATTTGTCATAAAACTATGATTATCAACTTGATAAATATCTATAATAACTCTAATAAAGTTTTTGTACTAATTTTTACATGACTATAAATTTAACAAGACTAAATTTTACTTTCAACAAAAACCCTTAGAATTATTCAAAATTTTTAGGGTTTATGCAAATACAAGTTTCCTAAACTTCATAATAAAAACCTTTTGATAAACTGTTTTCAGAATAGCATATTTAACAAATGTCCTAACAATCACATTTTAGGTTTATCTTGACATTGTGAGAAAAGGGGGTTCTTTTGGCACAACTTAAAGCTTGATTTTTACAAGTATCAATGAATTTAGTACTCTAAATTTAATTGAAGGTAGTAAATTTGGCATTTCTTTAAATAGTACAGTAAAATAAATATCTAAACCTAAAATTTTATTTTTAAAATCTTTAATCACTGTAAAATGGTAAAATTTTATTAACATAAAACACATTATATAAACTTATAAAATACTTTTTACCAGATGCATACTTTAATTATGCATTTATAAGCTGAAAGGCATACATTAGTTAATACTGGAATGTTTGTTAAAGTATAAAAAATAATACTAATATTTTTTAAACATAAAATATCAAAAATTACAAATATCCTTAAATAACACTAAAACAAAATTATACAATTTAGTTAATCTAAATCAAGTTAATTAAATTATATTCAACAAAACAGTTAGTTAGTCATTAGGGTAAATTTACTTTCAGTAGAAAATGAAAATAATTTCATTTGAAAATTTTTAAAATGTTGTACATTCTGAGAAAACTCCAGCTCTCAAGTGTCGCCTCCAACCGTGGACCGGTTTTGCCCTTGTTAGGGCTCATCAGCACGGTATAGGAAAGCAACGCAAGAGAGCGGAGGGAGATCTTTTAGTCTAGCTGACTATAAGGGAAAAAGTGGTGACCATTGATTAAAGACCATTGATTTTCCGTTATAGTTGGCTAGATTAAGCGATCTCCCTCCGCTCTCTTGCGTTGCTTTCCTATACCGTACTGATGAGCCCTAACAAGGGGGAAACCGGTCCACGGTTGGAGGCGACACTTGAGAGCTGGAGTTTTCTCACACATTCCTCTAACCAGAGGTTACTGGTGAAAAACTCTTCTTTTCATATTGTACATTCTATTAATTAAAATAAAAGATTGCTTTTCACATCATGAAATGGCATTTACTTATTCCCCAAAATTTACTGCATTGATAAATATTTTAGAGAAAGCATCTTAAATTCAGGGGTATTTTAGTCCTGATAAGTCAACTAATAAAATTCTTCAACACCATGACTTTCGGAATGGATGAAAGTGAAACCATGCTTACATGAATGAAAATACATCTAACTTAGGCCAAAGAAACTGAACTACCCTCGAAACCCACCTAGACTTCTTTTTGAACGCTTTTTTACGTTTTGCTGCTTTTTCAGGCTTTTCATCTGAAGCTATGTGGAGTTCATTCTCCGAAAGCACATTAGGTTTCCAACTAGAGTTATGGTTAGCACACACACCCGCCTTGGGGCAGTTTTTAATAACGTCAGGATCGTTAGAACTATTTACCTGAAGCCCAACTCGAATTTTTTTAGTCAAAGCCCCTTCCGGAAATATCGCTTGGACTTGAGGCACAACAGTAGAGCTAACCATTCCACCTTCTGGACCAACTCCGTGCACTTCTTGACGAATTCTTGTGACAACGGCAAAGTATTGGGGGAAATCTGTAGTGAGGATTCTTGTGATTCTGTTGGTGTTCAAGTCTTCGAGAGCACTCAGTTCTAAAGAAAAAAAATCACCATTTTAAAGATAGTACAGTTAAAGCATCAATTGTAGTAAGTTTTTTAAAGCTAATACCCATTTGAAGTTTGCCTTACATAGAGAGCTTGCAAATCATTTTGTAAGGCCTCAAAGCAATGTAAAAATTTCATATTAAAAATACAAAAAGTGAGTTTTTTATAATTTCACCAGATCAAATAGAATTTTCTAGGAAAAAAGACCTCTTCAGCTAACCTTTAGATTCAATTTTATGCTGAGTAGGTAACAATTATTAATTATAAAACTAAACTCATTGGAGCAACAGCCCTAGTGGGCCAAGGCCTACGATGCCCATCTTCGTTTTCGTGACCGTGGGGCCCTGAGGTGCAAGGTGTTAGGCATGTGTCCCGGTTAGGTGGTCATTCTAACGCGAGACCCCCAGTGTTTAGTGCCCAAGCACGCTTGGTCCTCATTTTATCGACCCACTGAAGGGATGAAAGGATGAGTGGAAATTATTAATTATGGCAAATGAAAAAGTTCCCCATGTCAAAGATTCATTAGCAGTAGAGTTTAACTGTATTACCAAGATTAGTAAGCCAATGCCAGAATTCAATCCCAATTTAGTAAAATTGAGGTCTCCTTTTGAGGCAGAACATGCCAAAATAGCGCTGTGACTAGGCGTCCGTCGTAACACAGAAAGTTGCAGTTCTGTGACACCTTTGTTTTTAAAAATTGAGCACTGGTAAACTCAATAGAGAAGAGTTAATCTTCCATTCATTATACCTAGACCAATATTATAGGTCTAGGAATATTAACAGAACTATGATATAGAAAGGTTTTTCGTACCTTCACCTTCAAAACTTTCATTGAGAACGTCTTGAACAGCTTCCTCAGAAGCTTCCAGAGTATGTTCTCTCCAACTTTCACCAGTGTCGCTCCTGAGTATCGTAATTTCTCTCTCTTTACCTCTCGTAGAAGCAAAGTGGGGGACTTCAATGATGACTGGCCTGAGAAAAAAGGTTTCAAACAATGTTAGGCAAAACAGAATGAAAAAGATAATTAAAAAGGAAAACAGTAAAGAGCTCAGCAACAAAATTTCAATGCTTCAGTCTCAATAACAATCTAAACAAGAAGCTCATCATATTAAGATAAAGTTATTGTGCAAGAAATGAAAAAAATTTTAAAATGAATAGCTATTCAACATTTTTCTTGTCAGACATATCATTCGGCAGGTTCAAAAGAGATCAAACTTATTCTTTTTTTACTTAAACTTACTTATCATTACTTTACAAACTTACTTGTCTTTTTATTCTTTCTAATCCTCTTTTAAATTTGTGATTTTTTGGGGATATTTGAGCTCATGGACTTGGTCTAGCCTGCGGCTGGACCAAGGGGAATAAGTCAACAACAACAAACTTATAAAAGATCCAAACAAATTAGCTTCAGGGACTGCAGGCCATAAGTTTAGCACCACTGCTCTATAATACCAATTTTAAGGGGTATCACTTATATCTTTGCTGATTTAAGAATGGTTAAGGTTTCAATATAACCCTTATTTTAAGCAGCTTATACGAATCCAAAATTATAATTTTTAGACGAGCAGATTTTGGTTAATTTTCAGGGATTAATACAGGCCAATTTTGGTGCTGTATATCGGCACCTTCACAAAAAATGTACGACTAAAAACGGCACCTTCACAAAAATTATTTTTAAAATTTAATTAAAATTGTTTAGTTAATTGAGTATTTAAATTTCCACAAAACTAAAGAAACGAGTAATTTAATGCAGCGTTCATTAACTTTTAGTTTCCATTGCAAAAAAGTTTTTAAAATTTCACTTCAATTAAAAAGATCTTACAATTTTTCACAAAAATTAAAATGCTGTGTACTTTTTTCACATAAATGGGGGTTAAGTTTAAAATCCTGGATTGGTCCCCGATTTTTAAATTCTTTGTTTAGGTTTGTGTTGGATAAGTTGAAAGATCGAAAATTGGCCACTTAGAAAGCAGTGTCAAAAATCGTGGCATCTCTTCCATAGGAACACAGGGTTTCTTAAAATCATAAATAAATCCCTACTCATTTTGAGGAGGTAATTAATATATTCCCTTTATTCTAGAAATAAACCTAAAACAATAAGCTTCAGCAAAACGTCACTCACCCAAGAAACCTAGCCCCGACAGGGCCCATTTCGAGTATCCTGGAAGCGCAGGCCTCTCCTTCCATCAAAGGTGGGGGGTGGATGAGCTTCTCTTTCCTCAGATACCGGCATGTGATTCGCATGGGCATCGAGGCTTTCCTCGGTGGGATGATCACCCGCACACCGGAGTGGCGGCAGCCTCGCATTGCACCTCCTCTTGCGTCTACCATGAAGCTCACGAGGAACCTTTGAATTGCGATAGAAACAGCAAAGTTGATTGGAATGCCTCAGGGAATCAGTTTTTTTTAATGGATTGAGATTAAGGTTTGTATAATGATTGAATGGATATGTAATTTAAAAGGGGAAGAAGATGAAGGTAGTAATCTAAGGAAAAATTCGACAAAAATGTCAGATTATGGATGAAGGTGAAAAGGCCAACTGAATCGTAAGCCATTACGTAAAATCTCTAAACTAAGAACAAAAATAATTTGTACAGAGAAGTAACAGCTAATTGCTTTTTTGAGTGTTTTGTTCAAATTTGGTAAATCAATACTTTCATCCACTTTTCCTTTCAATTATAAAAGAACTTGCATTATGTTTTGTTATGTAAACAAAAAATATATTGTAGAATAATTTTTCCATGTATGCTTTAGTCTATTCATAATTTAAATAGCCTAAGCTTAACATAAATTAGAAATTTATAAGAATAAATATCTAAACAAAGCCTAATTTTAACAATCTTAATTTATTCTGTGTTGTCTCTTTTTGATTTAAATAGTTAAAGTTTATTCAATTGAATTCAAAAACTGTAAAAATATCTTAGCCCACAAAGCAGTCATTCAAACAACTTAGGGGCCATCCATAAATTACATGAGGTGTTTTTTCCAAATTCTGGACCCCTCCCTCCCCCTTGGTGAGATTTAGTGAGATTTCGCTGGACCCCCCCTCCCCCTCTCGTGAGATTTTTTCAATCACTTTTTGACTAATTTTCGCATTTTTCCGGTAGTTTTGCTAAAAAATTTAAAGAAAAAACGTGTATTTTCTAATTTAAATGTTGATGTGAGATTTTAATTGACTCCCCCCTCCCCCCATGTGAGATTAGGTGAGATTTTGCTGGACCCCCCCTCCCCCTTTTTGACCTCACGTAATTTATGGACGACCCCTTATCTGTAAAATATGTTTGCCGAATATCACTAAATTCCCATTATTGTGATATTTTCAGTATCAGATCTAAGTAGATCAATTTACAGACCTTTCAGAATAGGAAACATTTAAAGGGAGTATTTTAAAACGTGAAGAAAACTTACTAATACACAAATTAGAAACATATTAGAATTTAAGAAATTATTTATCTAAAGTTTCAATTAGATTTGAGAAATATTTTTTCTACCTTTTCTCAAAAAGTGCTACTGATGTATTTACATGATTATATTACTATGATTTAAACACCAAAGGTTGTATTCATTGCTAACTTGACTAAAGGTTAACACATAAAACTCGCTTTCCTTTTTAACTATATTAATAAGAGGTTTGATTGCTGGCCAGTTCCAAGTCAGGTTAGCAGTGAATATGGATGTAAAAGACAAATTTAAAAAAGTGGTGAAAGCATCAGAACCACATACAATTATAAGTTTTTAAAATTAAAAAATATTAAGTCACGATTTTTTAAGATATTCATAAATAAACATATTTTTTTACAAAATGAAAAGACCCTAAAATGTAAAAAGCTATTAAAGAACCAAACTCTAAGAAAGAAAACTGACTTACGTTTTCCACTTAAGTCTGCCACTTTTCCATGCAAGTTAGAAAACGAAAAGGGTAAGATTAGTCACATTGATTAAGTTAGAGTTACAACAAGTCAACAAGTTAGTTAAAAGACATACTCCAAAAAGTTAATCAGCATTAAGGACAAATGCAAGTAATATTTGAAGAAAAGACACTAAACATGTGGTTTACATGTTTAGTAGTTTAGATTTAAGCATGAGTTAAATATTACTGCTTTAGAAATATTAATTAAAAAATATTTTCTGCATCCTGAAACAACTCAAAAACAAAGTTACATTAAACATACAATATTGACTAATAGGCTACTCAGTAGTGAAAAAGTTAAACATAAATTTTGTAATCACTAAAGTTTTAACATTCATAAATTTAGGAAAATAGGAAACTAGTTTAAAATTATTTTAGAGTAACTGTGAAAATAAGTAATAAATTTATTATGATTAAAATTTCACTTGTGAGTAAAAGTTGAAACTTAAAAAAAGTAAAGTTTAATAGAGTTAAATTCAGATAGTACAGATAGTACTGCTATGTTTAATCATCATTTGAAAGTTAGGCAGTATTAAAATGAAGTTAAAAGATGCAGAAAACAGTAAAGTTGTTAAAATATAGCAATTAGAGCACACGAATAAAGCACACAAAATTATCCAAAGAACTAATGGTTATTAGAACACACTCCAGTTTGGTTCTAAATTAAATAAAAATAATAATTCTAAAACATAATCACATACAAAAGTGCAGTCTTTATAATTAAAATGGCAAAATGGTTGATTTATTAAGATTAACAGGGATAAAACACTGTTTATATTTAATTATTAAGTATGAGGTCAAGACAATTAACTTAATATTTATCATTAGGATATAGATATGGGAAAATAATGTTTATATTCAATTTTAAGGTGTATAGGAGAAGCTAGCAAACATAAGACATGCAATAAATTTGACCAAAAACATTATAAAATCAGCCAACCTGCTTCTTAACATGCCTTTTGGGAGAGAGGAATAGTAGTATTCGTCAGCCCAACTAAATCTTCTAAACGAAACCAAAGTTTAAAAAATATAAAATGAAACTGAATAATGCACATGCTATGAACAACAAAAAACTTAAAAATGTTACGTGAAACTAAAATATGAAATAAAATGCAGGGAGTGGGAAAACATTTGAATAATTTACCTCTAAAATGTGGTTAAAGCCAAGCTTTTGAACAATAGTAATGAATACAGATGGATATAATCGAATGGGAATTCCATAAAATGTAGACTAATATTTAAATTATATGTGATCATATCAAAACTTTAAAGATATCAATTTATTATATATTATTGCTTATAAACTTCCCTTAATATAATATTAATTAAAATTTACAATTTCGAAGATGATGTAGCAAATGAACAAATTTAAATTTATTACTTTCAATAGGGTTAAAAAATCACTGAATTAGTCGCTAACTTTCGGTTTAATTATTTAAAATTACTAAAAGGCAAGAATTAAATAATGGTTTTTAAAGGATGTTATTCAATGTAGTTTGGAGTTTTATGGCACAATACCCCATTGGGGCATTCTGCTCTAAGGTTATTCAATTTAATCTGGGGAAACAATACTTCCAAATTTAAACTACGGAACATTTAAAAAAGTATCTATTACTTTACAAAATAGAGGTAAAAATAAAAGTGACATGAAAAAAAAAATGGTAAAATGATGAAAACATAAAGTTACATGAAACACGTCATACCCAGCATGTATAGGTACTTGGCCCAGATCTATGTTGTCGGGGGAAAATTTCTCGCTAAAGCCACCTTCAACAGGAGTACCATGTTGAGGTGATAGTTTGTCTTCTTCGACCATAGGAGCTAGAAAAGTGAAATGCATTGGGTTCAAACATTCATCAATTCCCGAATAAAAAAATAATTTTGAAGAATGTAGAGCAGCTATTTATAAAGAGCAAATAATCTACATTCTTACCACCAAACTGTTTTACTGAATGCATCAGGTCATGATGCTTTTCATCTTTAGTAACATCTATAGGCAATGAGTCATCCCCTAAAGATTTCATCTCATCAGCAGTAAGGTATCCATATGACTGATCCCCTAGCATTGCTTCTTCACCTACAATTAGGCATTATGGTATGAAATATGCAATACTGAAGAATAGATTAACCAATCTTGCACCAATGCATGTCAAGTTGAAAACATGTTTTCAAAGATTGAGGTTACCAGATATTCCTAAATTCCTAAAGACCCATCTAAATCCATGGATTAACTTATATGATTATAACTTATGTTTAAGTTTAATGTTTTTAAATATTTAATTGTAATTTTATAAATGTTCTGGTGTTTTAATGTCTTTAATTATGGATTATTTTAAATGTCTACATTTTAAGCTTATTTGTATTTTTTGTGTTTGTGCAAGTGGCCAGATGATAATGGATTCCTTCTATCCATATGAACAACTTATGCAGACTTGGGTATGTGTATACTGCTTAGTCAACTTATGTATACTGCTTAGCCAATGATAGTAAAAGGGTCACGTGATTTTTACAGACCTTGCACGGCTGATAGTACTCTACTCGTATGAAATAAAATCTCCATATTGATATTGACCGGTTCCGCTTCTTGGTTAATATCACTATGTTGATTTTATTTCATACAAGTCGAGTACTATCGGCCGTGCAACATCTGAACTGAAATACAGTACTTTCATTATTCAGCATTAAACAAAAACCCTCCTAACTCAATAAACATGTTCTGATGCACCTCAGGTATTTGGAAACCTAAAAGATGCTTGCTTTGTGTTAAAATTTAGATTCTACTATTTGTTTTGTGTTAATTAACAAAACCTGGTAATCTCAATGCAATAAAATGGTCTCAAACACTTTGATTAATTTGATATACAGTAGACTTCCTCTTAACCTCTTTTAACATGATTTTTAATTTGATTGGTTGGTTGGGTTTAATGGCGCAAGGTCTAAAGAATTGGACAAAAAGGGCCAAGATTTTAATGTGATTAGAATTAAATTATTAAATACAGAGTATATTACCCCCAGTCCCCATAGGTAAGGTTGGTTTGGGTTTTACGGCACAAGATCCTATTGGGATATTCAGACCCAAACAAGATAGCTGGTTAGGAGGAAGTCTACTGTATTCTGAAAGCTAGAATTGTAAGCATGCAAATAATAATCAAATAGCACTTTAACTAAAGGAGAGCTAACTAAAAAAAGTAACTTAATAAAACTAAAGCAAGCAGTGCCTGAAGCAAATAACAGAGTTAAGAATAGCTCCCATCAGGATTACTGAAGATGGTGGGAAATCATAGCTTTAAAATTTCTAATGGGTACGAAGACATTCTATACTTTTCTAGTGATTATACAATTGTTAGACTTATCTAATTAGAAAGTATAATGGTTGCACAATCAAAAAGGTTAGCAGGATTTAGTCTATAAAGAGATATACTATTAGTTGTCACTCCATATTCAGTTTTTATATTACATGCTCAATAGGGCCAGGATTAGTTTACAGTAAATTTCAGCAACTTACTCATCTGAAAGTTTTGCCCTTCAACATAAGGAAGATAAACATGAGTGGCATGAGTGGGTTTTCCAAATATAGCAGCTTCATCAAAATCAGCACCTGTGTTTAAGTTTATTCAATTTACTAAAGCACATTCACTGGGCATCTTGGAAACTCAATACCCAAAGGACAAAACATTTCATTATTATTCGAGGGCTTCTAAAATTCAATAATTTGAAGTTCTATAAATACAAAATAATTTTTTCCTTTCCTTAAGTTAGTATTATTATCTACCTTGGAAACAGATTAAAACAGAATTCATAAAAACTTAAAAGGTATGCCTGTTTTCTTTTTGACCCCAAATTATATCTTCAGTAGTCAGCATTCAGCTTACTTTAAGGAATCGGGATTTTTAGAACAGGATTTCTTTACATAAATTAAATCTTCAAAAACAAATTCTGTAATTATGGAATTTTTCCTTTTAAGTATAGTGGAACTTTGTAGTAGCAAATGCAAAGGTTTTACGCGGTTCCTTTTCACTGTATGTAGCAGTAAAACAGAATGTTCTTAAATAAATGTAACAAAATGAATGCACAACTTAACTTGCATGTCTTTTTAGAGGCAGCTTAAATGAAAAACTAATCACTAGCAGAACAATCAGTCCACTATATAACAATTGCTGGCATTGCAAAATTTGCTGCAGCTTGCACATATTGCTATCAGAATAAACTACACACCAACACTATACATCAACTTTCTATCTAAAAACATCCAATACACTGAAACCTAACACCCTAAGAAAAACATGTATCAAGGGGAAAACAATACTTTCTAATTTAATTTTTAAAAACAAGAAGAGTATTTCATGGTTCACAATAAATACTTTGCATAATGATAAAGTACCTCCTTCGTCTTCAGAATCGGTCATAAATGTTTCTTGCATAGTTTCAGGTGCAACTACTTTATATTTTTCTTCAGTTACAGTGGTTGTTGTCGTAGTTACTGTTGTTTCAGTTACTACTTTTAGTGTTTCAACAACTGATATATAGCCCAAACGCTGAGCTATGGATAGTGGTGTTTGCCCTTGCTGGAAAAAATAAAATAACACACAACTTTAGATAAATGCATGAAAAAAAGACTGGAATTTTTAAAAATTCATGACGCTTTGTATTGTTTTATTTAGAAAATTTAAACAATTTTCAGTCCAGTAAACTTTCCTTATCTAAGCAAAAAAACAATTTTTAATTTTCTTTTATTTTAAAAACAACTAAAGGTGGGTCTGGCAAAACTCAACATCTCCACTTTCAGAAGATCCCCAAAATTGTGATACATAGCCCATTGGCTTCAATGAAAACGCTTTTTTCCCCAAGCTTTTGTTGAGGGGAAATATCCACTTTTGGAAGAAGATATTTTTACCTCTTGTGTAAACCTGGAACTTCAGTCCAAAACAGTAATAAAACCTATTTTGGTCAGGGGTCGAGATGTTGAGTTTTGCCAGACCCACCTTCAACTGAAGTGATCAGGGAAGAATAACACCTAAACATTTCATGCCAAAGAAGTTGCTTATAAGTTTATATATAAGTTTATAAGGTCTTAATTTACCTTAAAATATCTCTAAAACACTAAACTTATCAACTCCTAAAGGATCATCCGATTTGAACACAAGGGGTCAATATAAACTATTTTGGAAACCTTGGGATCGATTAAAAATTAGAGAATTATTGATAAAAAAAGAGATTTGATTATCTGTAGACTGAGGCTAACTCTAATAACAAAAACACTGTTTAACCAAAAGTAATAAATACCTATAATAAATTATGTATATTTAAATGCATCAATTTTAACCAATATAGAAACTAAAATGATACAACCCAAGAAATTCACATAGTTAAGATGGTAAAAATATTTTTTTAATTAAAAAAATCACTTTATTGTTCTATTTTATGCTACTTTAAAGATTTTTTGCAGGAATATTTCACCATTTTTAAAGGATGAAAAGGTTCTAGAAATAGTTGATAGCTTGGTTACAGCAGAAACTGTAATGATTGGGCTCAAATAATAGAAATTTCATAGTATTTACATGTTAGAAGTCTCGTCAAAATAAATAAGTAAACACATGCATAGAAAAGTAATTTTTAAAGAAAGTGTTACCGTTGTGGTGACATTTGGCGATGCTTGGTTCTCAAGAAGGTAGTTGACTACAAGTGTGTGACCTTGTTGAGCAGCTTGGTGAAGGGGAGTGTATCCATGCTAAAGAGTGGAAAAATAATCAATTAGCATCAGCAGGGGACAAGGGAGTTATTTCAGAATGTATTCCCTAAAGCAGCCGCTTTGAATCGCTGTGGCTCCCCTATATGTAAAAGCCAAACATCGCACGATGTCCCCAAAGATTTTGAATATCCAGAGCCGTAACCTTTTGTATCGGGGGGGGATGAATATTTCTAAGGTACTCACTCGTGAGTACATTTATGCAATGAGTCTTATTTCACTTAAAAGTAGTATTTTAACTATGCTCTACACTATGTTAAACTTTTACAATTACTCCAGGTAAAAAATTTTCTGAGTTTCCCTCAGAAAAATTTACCTCAAACAGTAGTGTTCTACCTCATTTTGAGACATTTATGGTAACACCCAAAGAGCTCTTTGTAAACCACTGAATTTTCAAGGGAAAAAATTATATACAGAAGTCAAATTTCAAGGGGGATTAAGGTTCCTCCTACAGAATTTTTTTAAAAAATTTCCCTTTAAACTAGTGTTTTATATCATTTTAAAACTCTTTCGGGAACACTCATAGGTAACTTGAGTGTTCTCCAAGGTAACTTGTAGAACCCTAGAAAGGCGCTGGGGACCCCCTGAGGTCTGCGGACCAGTTTAAGAAACCCTGCCCCAGTCTTATATTTTAATCTTTGAATAATTTTCTGACTATGTCACCGAGTATAAATAATCAGAAAGTTTCTAAAAAAAACCCTTAAAGATCTTACTGATGTAGTAGTGTGTACATTCGCTTCATTCTGAAGCAAAAACTTGACCATGTTTATTTGGCCAAAATGAGATGCAACGTGCAGAGGTGTGTATCCGGCTTTGGTTTGGGGGCCAACCTCGGCTCCATTTTTGACGAGAATGGTGGCAACGTTGACCTTGTCGTCTTGAGCACACAAGTGGAGAGGAGTAAGGCCATTCTGAAAAATTGAATTAGAACTTTAGGACTTTTAGCGACTTTATAATGTACAAGATAACTGAGAATGTTAAACTGCTTTGAAAGGCTCAAAATGATGCCCTGCCAAGTTAATCTGTAAAGCCTAGTTCTAGTAACCTAACCCATAACTTATCTTTTGACATACCAATAAAACTTGAAACAGAGGCAACTGACTTTTATCTGGCAACTATCTAACTCTTTGAAATTTTCTTTAATTTTTTAATGTTCAGGTTAATATACTTTTTAGGAAAAAATGAAGAATTTTAGAAGAATGCCATTTTTAGTTGCAAAACTAATAAGATTGTTTCAAAACCCTAACATACATTTAATTAAAACATAATAGCTTAAAATTAGTTTGGGGGTGATAAAAATTGAATTTCTGTTGCCTTCTGGATACCTTGCGCACCCTCTAGGTTTAGGGATCTCAGTTATTATACTTTCCCCATGAGTTAAATTAAAAAATATACTAAATAAAAACACGTGAGTTTAACTCCAGTTATATAAAAAATATTTTCACATACAATTGCTTTGTGATTGACATCGGCTTTGTTGTCTATCAGAAGAGATGACATTTCAGCATGGCCTTCTTGGGATGAAAGATGCAGAGGGGTGAATCCAGCCTAAAAATAGTAGAAAGATCAACCACTGTTTCATGTTAAGAAAAATTTAATATAAGACTTTAAGGTACTCTTGCATATTATTTGCATGCTTCAGTCTTCCAAAATAAAAGGAGAACAAGAAAACAGTCCAACTAACATTGAGGAAATGGTTTAACAAGAATAATATCCGAGAAAACAAAAAATGTTGATAAACACGGTAAAAACTCAGGGAATTAATCGCTGGCAGGTGGATAATAGGTAAATATCAACTTAAATGGCAGGTTACGACTAAGCTGTTTAAAATAAAAGTATTAAGTCTTTTGATTTGTAAAGACATCCGACTCTTCTGGAAAAAAATTCAATAGACATTCCGACAGACATTTTTTTCCAGCAAAGAAGCATCAGTGTTTAAGAAAGTACCTTTGACTCAGAGTTTGTTTTAGCACCATATTCCAATAGAGTGCCGGCAATGTCCATTTGGTTCTTCTTTGCAGCAATGTGCAGAGGTGTGTATCCGTTTTTAGCCATGGCATGGGGAGATGCTCCTTTGTCCAAGAGTAAAAGCGCCACATTAACATGATCGTAATGGGCAGCAACATGCAGAGGAGTAACACCATTCTGAAAGAACAGAAGAGGGTTTATTATAAAAGAAGGCTAACTATTGCAAATCGGCTACTCAACTAGTTATATTTTTATGAAGTTTAAATATTTCGATGATATAAATATCTTGGAAAAGAAACATGCATCTAGTACAAAACTTAACTTACAAGGTAAAAGTAAATTATGCTATTAATGAAGTGTGGTTTAGATAGCCCTAATTTTTTCATCTGATGATATTTCACAATTTTCAGTAAGCTTAGTAGTAAAGAAATTTAATTTGAAAGTACTTGCCTTTCCTTGTGCATCTACAGGGGCATTTTTCTGGATTAATAGACGAGCAACTTTGATGTTTCCATATTTAGCAGCTAAATGAAGAGGTGTGAAGCCCTTCTGTTAAGGAAATACAGAAAACAATGTTTTACAACCAGTTAATGAATAAAAATGGCAATAAACAGCATGAATTACATGCATAGAATGGATATCAGTATCCCTTCATTAAAGTCAGCTGTCATAAGAACAAGAGAACATCCCATCCTCTTTCATAAATTTTTATTCAAACAGTAAAATAAAGTAAATAATTCAGATCCATTAGCTCAAGAGTTTGCTAGAATAGATGGTGGATAGAGGTATTTGCTTACTCTTTGCGAGTCGAAGAGTTTGCTTGGATATCATAATAGGACAACAAAACATTCATATAACTTGGAAAAATAATCCCTGCTGGAAGCATGGGCTTAAAAATCCCTGCTAATATTCCAGGAATATTTGAGGTCATAAACAATAAATTAGTAGTAACTTTACAAAAGAAAAGAGCTTAAATATTTACATAGTTAACATAATTTTTAGGAAAATAGCTAAAACACAACTAAATCAACATGCTGGTCCCTGACCCATAATTAGTGGTATGTAATTAGTATTCCATAACCAGAATTCGAGTGAGTTTAGACATTACCTTGGTTGTTGAGGTGAGAGAGGCCCCGTGATCGAGGAGATGCAATGCAACTTCCTCTTGGTCCTCTTTAGCTGCTATATGGAGTGCTGTGTACATGTCTTTGGTTACAGCATCTACAGCAGCACCATGTTGCAGTAGTAAACTAACAATATCTACATTTCCTAGTCTTGCAGCAATATGCAATGGTGTTTGTTCCTCCTAAAAGCAAAAAAATACATAGAAAACATTAATACTATACTTTTATTCAAAAACAATACAAGCATCCTTTGATTTTTTTCCCATTTGAACTGGATTGACACCCTTCTTTAAAGTATTTCCCATGAAATTAAATTTTATTGCAAGGAAAAGCTACATTCAAGGGAAATTTTTAAGATAATAGCATGGTCTCTGGTTTGGTAAAATAGTCATGAAAGTAATTTGATTAGCTGACTAAAATGGTCAAGATTCCAAAAAGAAAGTTTTTTATTTAGCCAGTTCAAAAAAAATAATAATGAACCAATATTTGAATATGCCTGAAATGTAAATTGAAATGCTATTTACTTCCATAAATCTTGTAACAGTCTAAACACTTCAAATGGAGTATCAAATATTTTATAAGAACAAAACCAGAATATTAATCCTTCCTACAGAAATACCTAATTTAACCGATTTGCAAGGAAATATTTGTATAATATTTATTTTATAAACCCAGAACTACATAATGATGAGAGACAAGGTGACATATGGAACCATGCCTTATTATAATTCTGAGCAGCCAATAGCCTAACCCAACATCCTAAGATCCTATTTATTGTTAGAAAGACTTGGCCTGAACTGGCAACCTGTTTGGATCTAGTTTCTCCCCAACTGAAATCTCTGATGAGTCCTGGGAATGAATGATTTTTATCATATGAGCTCACCCTTGCCCTGGCATCTACACTTGCACCATTCCTCAGCAGGATTCGGATGATGTCGGTCTGGTTGGCACGCGCGGCTAAGTGCAATGGAGTCTCCCCTCTCACCGTGGGCACGTCTGGATTGGCTCCATTCTGAATTAGATAAATAACTATGTTCATGCAGCCCATGAACGAGGCAACATGGAGTGGTGTAAGTCCAGACTGAAAAAGAGAAACAACTACTATTGAAAACAGTAGTACATTGCCATTAGAGAGTTAACACAGCATTATCAGTTTTTAGAGTTACTACAAACTATTAATTTATTTTAAATGATGACACAGTACAACCTCTTCACAATGTTCCCTGACCCCTGCAATCAGTGGCGGCTCGTCCATAGGAGCACAGGAGCACGTGAACACCCACCGAAAAAGTAGAACAAAAATCAAATGTAAAGATAAATAAATATCAAACGAAATTTATTCTCAATTTCTTTTTTATACTTAGAATTTTATGTTCCCCCCTTTCTCTCCTCAATAAAAAAAATTTACTACCGGAAACGCGAAAGAAATCGAAAAAAGACTGAACTCTTATTTTTCTTTCCCCTTCCGCACGTGTGAGCGGAAAAAATATGAGAATCCGAGGAAACCCCGACCGCTCGCCGGAGATCATTTGAGCTTACGGCAACGCGCAGGAGATCTCCGCTAGCACAGATTTAGTGTGCCGAGGCTTTCACTTTTGAGGCACAGCTTTCTTTTTTGACGTCTGATAAAAGGGATTTTATCGGCTAATTGGGAAGTACGAGTAAGAGCACTCTTTAAATACAATTTAAATCAAAATATTAAAATATTTTCATCAAAATATTTTAATACTTTTGTTATTAATTAGGATGTTTTTCAAACGATGGCTTTAAGTAAAATTTCCTTGTTTGAATTAAAGCATCTGTATTTTTCTCAATTGCCACTGGGAAAAAAAGTTGAATTAAACCTTATCTGACCATGGTCCAAGTTACAGAAGGAAAAGAAAGGGACTTTAAAAGAATTTAAAGATGACATTTATGATATAAATGGATTAAATTAATGGAAATTTTATTTTTTATATAATTGGTGTGAACACCCTATTAATTAACTCACGAGCCGCCACTGCTTGCAATACAACTGTTAGTTTATCATAGTGCTAATTTTATTCGATATAACAAACAAGGTTCTACTGAATAATGAAATGCGTTTTGATGGAATCAAGAACACAATACTACCATATAATGTAACACTTAATGAAAGGGATATGTAAAACTAGCTGTAAACAAAGCTGTGAAGTACATAATGCACTAAAGTCATTGTTTAATAACTTGTTTGAACTAATTATGACTAAAGATATTGAACAGAACATGAATAAAAGTGTTTTTAGAAATTTATTATTTTTAGTTAGAAATAATGGACAAATTCTTAATATATAAATTAAATAAGTTATTTTTCTATTTTGTTTTCACATAAATACTTATTTTCGACATCCAGTTATTATTCATCAAGAGCTTTCACAGATCCTTTCAATGGCATTCACAGTATTATTTGCAAAACCAATCTTTTACACTCATTTTCTTGAATGGCAAGGTACGAGTAAAACAACATGCAAAAAGCTTTCCAAACTATCTGAAACGCACCTCAGTAGTAGCTTCTATAGATGCCCCATGTTTCAGAAGCAGCTCAACCACTTTGATTCTGTTCTTCTTGCAAGCTATGTGCAGAGGGGTGAATCCGTTCAGTGCTCTAGCGTTAGGGTCAGCTTTTCGGTCCAGAAGAAGCTTTGCGACTTTCACATGACCACAGTGAGCAGCAACATGCAGTGCTGTTAAGTAGTCCTGAAAAAGAACCAGTGGAATAAAACCCATTTAAAAAATTGGGGTTCTTAAATACATAGTGTTTTATTTGTAAGTATCGGTAAAAAAAAGCATCCTTCAAAATGTGTGAGCGACCACTTTTTAAAACAGTTATTTTTAATAATAATAATAATAATTTATTTATTCTGATACCTTTACAAAATACATAAACATTAAAAGGAAAGGATCAATCAAGGAATTTTATTTGACTATTTCTTACTCTCGTTTTACATGCTACTTATATCATCATAAATATAAACTTTCTTAACAGGTTGGCTGTTTTGAGTTTTATGGCACATAGTCCCTACACAGATATACTGCGTGAAACATAAGGATGTCACAATTCTTACGGATTTCAAAAACTGAAACAATAAACTAAGTAGAGTTAAAAATGGAGATTGCGTTTTAAAATAACCAATGCAGTAAAAGGTTAAATTAAGTCATGAGGGTAAAATGTATTAAATGGTTTAAATCCTGGCAATGAGGGAAAGTCAGTGGTGGTTCCCCAGCCAATAAGTACTGTAGCATTACTCTGGAATAGCCTATTTATAATATGGTGTAATTTTTCTGACAGAAGATTGAAAAAGACCCAAGTTTTTTTTTACATAAAATAATAGTTTCATCATAAGATAAAAAATATATAGAAAAATGAAATTTCCACTTACAACAGTGACATCATCAACAGGTGCTTTGTGATATAACAAAATGCGAGCACTGTCGACATGGTCCCCTTGTGAAGCCATATGTAAGGGTGCAAGGCCATTCTACAAAATAAACGTCATTAATTAATGCAAATAAACACATTTCATGGAATATTTACTAAAGAAAGCATAACGAGAAAACTTTACCTTTGTTTTAGCTAAGAACGGAGCCCCTTTTTCGAGCAGTAGATCAACGACTTGGTCATGACCACTACGTGCTGCACAGTGGAGGGGTGTCAAACCATCCTAAAAATGAAGAAAAATTTTTTTAACTATGTTAACAAGTCAAACAAATCTAACACAGAATGTGTCATGTTAAACTCCAATAGATATTTGTTACAATCAGATACATTATATGCAATTATCTCTTGTTATAGTTCTGGTACCATGATTAAAAATGCTAAACTATAAGAAAAGCTCAAGGATAAATTTGAATAAAACCAATTTAAACATAGTTCTGAAGTAAATTACAAAACCTGCTTTTTTACTAACACTGATAATGGCCATCATTCTGCCACAGTATTGAAGCAAAAGCGAATTAGCCACTATATGCCTTGCTACCAAGCCCTTTCTGTGGGTTCTTATCCCTTTTAAAGCATTAATATCAGAGTTGAGGTTTGTGAATGTGGCATTTATTAAGAATTAAATTGGAATAAATGAGCGAGGCTCTAATAATGCCACTCTGCATTTTAGAAAAAATAATTAACCACAAAGATAATGATGCTACAAAACAGATGAGATGAGTAACATCAAAGGGGGAACAAGTTGAAAAATTAGCATGACACACACCCTGGTAGAAGAATCTATTTGACCTCCATTATCCAACAGCAGTTTGACCATATTCATCTTTCCCCATTTGGAAGCAACGTGGAGTGGCGTGATTTGGTGCTGAAAAAGCAAGTCAATAGTTGAAAAAGTGTAACAAATAAATACCAAATTTTCGAAGGAAAATTTTTCAGTAAATTTACCTTGGCAGCATAGTTAACATCAGCTCCTTTACTCAATAGAATTTTGGCAATATTTTCATTTCCATAATGAGCAGCTATATGGAGAGGTGTAAAGCCACTCTACAAATAGAAAAACACATTTTAAACTCTGTAAAATAGTTTTCAAAAGGTTTAGCAAAATACTCCTAAAATTAGAGAAAAATTTAGCATGGTATTAAGACATGTCCAACACTGTAACAAAAAGTTAAAATTGATCATAATATAAATTTTTTAATTAATTTAAAAGCATATCAAATTACAGAATTTACTTTGGGAAAAAGTACTTAAACTTCACCATCTAAACCTGACACAGTTTTGAGAAAAAAGTTGTTAATATTTTGTAATAAATAATACAAGGAATTTAAATTGGCTAGGTTGTTTCAATTGAAATAACCAAAGGATACTAAATCAACAACTGAAATTAAAACAGACACAGGCAACTTTAATCACCTTAGAAGTGACATCTGGATTGTGATCACTTTGAAGTAACAGTGTAGCTGCTTTGCAGTCATCTTTTTTAGCTGCTATGTGCAAAGCAGGCAGCCTAACTCGGCCTTTGGTGTCGTTTTCTAATAAAACAGCTACTACTTTATCATGGCCTTGTTGTAATGCCACAGCTAATGGGGTGAAACCATCCTAAAAAGAAGTTTTTAAAATGAGTACAAACTACTGAACCCTTTCAGACCATAGGATCCAACGGCAATCTTGGTTGCCTTAGGTTTGAAAGGGATAGTCAAAAAAGCACTAAATAAGAGAACTAGAAATTACAGTAATCTGTACTTTAATTTTAGTATTTTTTATCTCTTTGTATTGTATTGTGTACATATTGTATATAGTGTTTTTATTGTATTGTGGTATTTGTATTTGTGCAACTTGTATTTGTTATTCATATTTAATTGTGCGGGTCTTAGCCGTCGAATCCCCGATCAGAGGATTCTAATATTATGTCAGGCAAAAATTGTTTCGGCAAACTACTTGAGCTCTAAATTTGTACCCAAAAAGGATCCTGCTTGGTGTCTATCATACTGAGTGGTGCTTTCGCACCCCTGTGAGCCCTAACTTCAAGGGGCGGGTCGGTCTTCATCCTATATATGTATTATCTCTTTGCAAACCTTATGGAACTTTAAAAAGTAATCCTACCTTACCCAATAATCCTCCTTTTATTTGGTCCCAGTGATTAGTTATATTTAATAAGTTGGGCCAAAGGCTACACTAGGCCTATCTGAATAATGTCACAATTCCATTAAAATAATATTTAATCACTGAATAAATTAAACTTTAGATATCCTTAAAATATCTTCCGGGTTTAAGAATCGAGGTCTATTGATAAAAGTGGACGTTTCGTCTGCAACTAAGGCAGAAATCCTCAGCAAGACTGCAGAGCCGAATGATAAAAAGTCGAAGAAAGCTAAAGCTGACAGTGTCACAGAGTAGATCCAGATTAAAAGAGTCTCATTGGTCAACGTCACTGTGAGACTTGATTCTAGATTTCCGGAGAATTCCTAATCATTGGAATTTTTTTTCATTCATTCTGCTTTGCAGTCTTGCTGAGGATGTCTGCCATAGTTGAAGAGGAAACATCCACTTTTATCAATAGACTATGGTCCTTAAACTCTGAATCTGACCCTTTAAGCCTACACTATTTTATTTAGATGCCTTGTTGAGTGTAGAATAGGCTCCATCCATACTCACCTCAGTTGCAAGGCTTTGATTCGCCCCATTGGCAAGTAGGAACGAGACCACTGAATCATGGTTTTCCTGAGCAGCCATGTACAAGGGTGTGAATCCATTTTGAGACTGAACATTCACATTGGCACCTAATTGAATTAAAACTCTAACTACCTCCTCTTGGCCAGCAAGAGAAGCAATATGAAGGGCAGTGTTTCCTTTCTGAAAAAGAAAAACAATTGAAGAAATACATACTAATAACCTCAATAATTAACAATTATGGTTCACTTTTACAATAAAAAGAAAAAAGCTCGGAAATGTTAAGTTTTAAAACTAGCATAATTATGAGGGCCACTTTAATTATTTCATCCTAAAATGTTTTACATTAAAAAGACAAATAATAATTTAACTAAAAGTAATGGTTTTGCATATCGCGAGTTAATTCAGTGAAATAAGATTTTTTTATCATACAAAACTTTCAAGTTTTGATTAGGTGTATTGGACTGAAATTTCAATTCCTAAAAATTTTTGGATACAGTCGAGTTCTAATGTTAATGTGGACCGATGCTAACTCTGATAACCAAAAACGTGGTTATGCGAAAGTCACTTATACATAATATAAATTATGTAGGTATTTAATTGCAGATCTAAAACAAAGAAGTTATAAAGATACAACCCTGTAATTAATATTGTTAGGATATCTTATAGTTTTACTTTTCAAACGCCCTCAATAGTTCTGTTTTGTATTACTCTGGTGCTTTTTTCCAGCAATATTTTGCAATTTTTTAAAAGACTAGGGGGCTCTGCCCCCTGCTCGCTATCGCTCACCAACCCCCGGAACTGCTTCGCAGTTCTTTGAAGATCGCTTCGCGATCTTAGCGAGCTGAGCGCGCTTGTTTCATCTCAACTATCCAGTACAACCTGGAACTTGTCTGCTTATAGTCTGTTCATTTAGAATAGGCACCTGAAACAGGATCAAAAACTCTCAATAATGCTTAATAACGCTCATCAGACAACTTCAGTGATCGATTGTTTTTACAGTATTTTAACTACTTCGGCTTAGGCTGCCTTGTCATTGCAGAAGAAAATTTTTCGACTATAATTGGAATAATAACGCTTCTAATACATTACGTCTCAGGTGCTAATTCTAAATGAACAGAGTATAGTTAATGATAATTTAATATCGAAACTTTTTATCTCTCAAACTTTTCAATAATTTAATTCGGATCATTACCACGAAAACATCAAAATAAAACTCTTAATGAAATATTTCTTTTTAAATTATCAATAATTTAATGGATAGAGGGCTACCGCCCCCTGCTCGCTTACGCTCACCAACCCCCGTAACTGCTATGCATCTCTTCACAGATCGCGAAGCGATCTTTAATATCTGCAATCGATCTTTAGAAGAGTAAAACAAACTTCCCGAAAATCCTCTTCTTTTCATCGGCACAAATAACACTCAATAAAGTTAAATTATTTACTTCTCTAGTGGTTCAAAAAATATCGAAAGTATCTTTAAAAGATTATTAACCAAGTCTATACTATAACGCTAGCAAACTTAGAGCAAAAATCTGCACCTCAAAACTTTTAAATTTAAATATCCGTGCTCGCGACAATCTAGTGAACAGGCAAATATAAAATTTAAAAACATTAAACACGTCTGATAAAGACCTACTAAAACTATGAAAAAAATAAAACTTTGATGCTTAATAATTCCAAAACTAATTAGAATTTTTTAAAGAACTAAAAGCCAATCTCTTTCTAAAAAATAATAATAAAAGTGTTTAAAAAATCATATTGATACCGTGATTAGTTTTCATTTTAGATAGAAAAAAACGAAAAAGTGTCAAAAATTTCGAAAATTAAAAAATTAATTACTCTAAACCAAATTCGAAATTCGAAAAAAGGGCGACGTAGTGCACATCTTCATACTTCAGAGTATTAGGCTGCAAAAAATCATAGTTGTGCTGCTAATAGATTTTGCTGAACTGGATTACGCGGCGAAAAAAGAAAAACTTCAACTTTGACCTTAAAAATACCCCAGTAATAATTATCACATCAGTTAGCTTTTAGTTCGAGAATGTGCCCCAAATATTCCTCTACAAGCATTTCAAATTTCATAAATTTCTATTCAGTAGTTTTTGCGATAGAAGAGTTCAAAGAGTTGAAAAATTAAATTTTCTGAAACAGCGGCGGCAGCGGTGACAGTAACTTTTTTTTAATATAGAGAGATAAGGGATACCAGAAATATTTGATAGCTTGGTTAAAGCAGAAAATCGGATGATTAAGGCTCAGATAATCAACATTTCACTATAAATAGAATCTTTATTATTAAGAAAAAATTAATAAGAACATTAATATAATTATTAATTATTAAGAACAAATTACACAAAGCTGTTCTAATGATACATAAAATGGTACTCTCTGAGATGAAAACGTACCTTAGTGGCAGCATTCACATTAGCGCCTCTTTTTAATAGTTCAGTCACAACATTCACATGGCCTTCTTTGGCTGCTAGGTGCAAGGCATTCAACCCATTCTGAAAGTGAAAAAAAACCATTAATTTAATAATAACAATAACACAGTTTTACTTGCATCATACTAGTCTCATTGATGTGTTAAACTATAAAAAAGTTACATAGTAAGAAAACACTTAAGATTCTGATATTAGCAAGAGTTAGAAAATTGGTAAGATCTTAGTTTAAGGCTAAGTATTAATAATTTGTTATAATGTCCAAAAATCAATTTACTTAAATATACACTATTTGGCTAGTGGTGTATTTTAAAAAATAAATAGGTATGCATTAAAATTTTAAAGAGATACTTAAATAATCACATTATAGAAAAGGTGCAAGTTGACCAATTTAAATAATTAAAGAAAAGCATATTTAAAAAAATTGAAACACTTTGAGCTCTTTTAATGTTTCTGACGCGTATTAACATTCTAAACATCTATACGGCAATGTTAACTTTGGAGTGTTCTGATTGGGCCGCTCAGTGGGTTGGGCCAGACGGCTGTCATTCTTTTTTTCTCCTGCTGCTGCTTTTCTGAAGCGGCAGATGTTTTTCTTTTTTATTTACGCGAGAAAAGGGGAATGATTATATTCAGATTTCGGCTATATGGTATTTGGCGTTTTTTCTTTGCTAGTAAAATATCACCGAAAGTTTTTCTTATCTGTTAAGAACATTTATACTAAGTCGATCTTGCTTTATTTTTTTTTCTTACTCAAACTGCTTTATAAGGAGCTACTTTTAAACTTGATTTAAATATAAAAAAATAATTAAATGCAATGAGTACAATGTTTGTTTCAATAAATTTTCAATAATTTCCTATAGGACGTAAATGTCCTCAACAATATTAAGTAATCATTAAAATTAAGCTGCAACTATTAAAGTATAAAAAACTGTTTACTGAAAGAAGACAACTTACTAATCAATAATTATTTTCTGTAATCATTGGTAGATTTAAAAAACTTAAAAACTCATTATGGAAAATTATGATAACCTCACAAAGCTTCCTAGATGATAGCTTATCACTGTTTTATATTTTTATCCATTCTTTTTTATACAAAATTATTGAGTAAATGGTTAAAGTTTGATTAAGCGACAAGAAAAATGAAAAAGTGAAGTTTTATATAACAATGCTAAATTAGAATCTAATTTTTCAATTGATGTAAATTCAAATTCAATAACAAAAAAATTAATTGACTAATTGTGATTAGTAATAATACATATTGCTTTTGGTGTGGGAGGTCAGAAAACCATTATATAATTGAAATATTTCAAAGTATTAAATTTTCATAATAAAAATGCGAATAAAAGAAATTCTATAATAACTTTTAAAATTCAATTTTATTGAAAAACTATAAACTGTAACTAATAATAAAATTAATTCAAAAAACATGAAATATATTCTTAAAAATAACTAATAAAATAATTCCATAAGAATTACAGTGGCATTCGAATAAAAACACCCTTCAAAAAAAATAAGAACCCTTTCTTTTTCAATTATGGAATGAATCATTGAGTTTCTCCCGCGCACCACAAACAAAATAATAAAAAAGACACCTGGTGCTTCCGCGAAACTCGCGTAGAAGAAAAAAAATCATTGACAGCCGGCAGGCCCAACCCACAGAGCGGCCCAATCAGAACGCTCCAAAGTTAACATTGCCGTATAGATGTTTAGAATGTTAATACGCGTTTCTGACACTAAATATTTAATGAATATTAATTTCAAAAATATTTAAACATTAATTTAACACCTAAAAAGGAAAAACAGAAATCACTTACTGCATTGCTTGTGTTTATATCAACGTTCCCTTTCAAGTGTTCAATAATTTTCTCCACATTTCCAGATCTTGCAGCCCTGAGAAAGCTGGCATTGCCATCAGTCTACAATAGAAATGTACATTTAAAAACCATCACTTCAACACAGATTATACTTTAGATAGTTTAAAATAAAGTTATTTTTTTATATAATATGGAGGTAAAAAACTGAAAGCAACACTGTTAGTTGAGATATCATGCTCATGTGTATTTTGAATCAATCCAAGTATCTTATTGAAAGTTATGATTTCAAATAAAAGAAAGAATTCGAAAAGAAAAAAAATTATGAAGGTTTTGCGCCCTGTAAAATGTTTTCTTTTAGAATAAGAACAAAACAGTGTTACTCATTAAAAAGTAACCAAAAAATATCCCCACAAAAAGATGTCGGTGACATTTTTGATTATATATAGAGGGAAGGTAAGAACCTACTGTATATTAGAATATTTATTGAAGTAGAAAATGAAAAAGAATATGAAACACCGGCGACTGGCGAAAGCAAAAGGTAAACAATAACAAAAACAAACCCACGACGATCACGAATTTGTCAGTTACAGTTTACTACTTCTATTTTGCGCACATAAGGTAAATGTGGGTATAGTGGACACTTTAAGGAAAATGTTTGCTTAAATTCTTAATAAATACCAATCTATTAGCTTCGAAACGGTTATCATCCTATTTTTAGGTTAATTGGATCTTCTTCTTTCGATTTTACCATTAAAAACTTTAATTAGATTGGGCAAAGTATTTTTAATTAATTTTTTAAAAGTACTCCAAATTGCATCTATAGTGGCCACATAGATGAAGCTGTTGCTTCTATGGTGGACACCTCTTGCATCAATAGTGGACACCTATCTTTTTCTGCCTATATGAGGGGTTTATGCATGAAATTGAGGGGGTTTTCTTGGTGTAGTCGTCTCGTTCTAATTAAATCTTCCTTCCCAACGAAATGTATTTTAGATTCAATCAAATTAGCTTTATTTAAAAAAAATTGATAGTTTTCGGACCTAAGTCTACGCTGTAGCTGATTTGAGAGGGATTTAGCAAGTAATTCAATGCTTTAGAAACATTGGTTCCCGAAGCCAGAATGAAACCAAATTTTTTTAACACTCATTTTAAAGCACAGTCAACAGCTTATGAAGAAAAACTGATTCGAATTAAGTATTATTTATGTTTCTATTAGAAGCCATTGCGGTGGCCACTATTGGAAAATCTAAGATTTTGTGTTGGTAAAGTGGACACCCCCATAAATCCTTGTAAAGTCAACATTTTCAAATAAATTTTATTCAGTATTATTTTATACACTCTTATTTATCTTGATATAAATTTAAAAGTCAATCAAGCGGTAATAAATACGAAAAAATCAGTTCCGACTTACCCGTTTCCTTACGCGATTCAATAAGCAAAATCAAATTTCAGTCACTCGGCCGATGTTGTTATTTTCAAATATTTAAATATCCTTCCCATGATGATCTGTGGTATCGGTGTTAATTTATCAGCTTACCTGATTGCACAATCTACTATGCCTATGAATTCTGACGCTGTTCGATGCTTCTAACTCGTTCTATTTAAAATTAATCAGCTATGTGGCCACTATTGGTACAGTGTCCACTATACCCACATTTACCTTAGTCTCTTTCTCTGTGATTTTAAAAAGTTTTCTTTCTTTTCTAAAAGTAATTTCGATGTTTAAAATTCGAGAAGTCTCCTTCAATTTCTTCAGAAATTAGAAAATGTTTTTTTTTTCACTTTCATGCAATTTTTTAATCATTACTATTTTTTCAGATGGAAACAAAAAAAGCGCGTAATAAGAAACTTGCATGATTTTTTTTTAAATCTATTCTTCATGCAAAAATTAGCCACTACACAAAATTTGAGGCCGATTGAGAAATTTTTTGATTGCAAAAAAAAATATCAAAAATCGTCTTTTCCGAAGCACCTGAATGCATGCATAGTGACGTCACAATTTATTGACATTGCCTAAAATGTTTGCTTTGGATTTCTGACCGTCACCATAAGTGTCTAGAAGGTAAATATTTATTAAAAAATTCATATCGGACACTTCAGAAAAAAGAAATCATCAACTAAAACACAGAAATTCAATTTTGATTGCAATTTTGCCCGATGGAATTCTACGTCACTATGCATGCAAACACACTTCGCGTTTTCAGTCACGTGTTTTTTTCTCGACTTTTAAATTAAAATATTTAATTACTTGTACACTTTTTTGAAAAATTGACAAAATATTTCATTTTTTTTTCCAAAAAACTATACTGAACACTTGAAAGTTTATTAAAATCTGACACATGCAAGTTCCTTATTCAAATCTTTTCAATTCAAACTTTTTTCAGCAAGATTTTTAACATTTTTTTAAACTTTTATACAAAAATCAGGACAGGAGTGCAAGAAAAAATTATTACGTACAAATTTAAAAAGCTACCGATATATCTTATAAGTTTTATCATTAATTATAAGTTTATCTAAATAGTTTTATCATTGATTAAAATTTATCAACTTGAACACTATAAGTTTATTTAAGCAAAAAAACCTTTCAACAGTTAAAACCTAAAATTTAATTTTTTAAAACCTTTTCCAAGGTGTAATTGTCCATTAAGAAAAAATAAATATGAGCTCTATAAAAACAAATGCATTGTTTTTATTTTGATTTTTAAAGAGATTTTTTAGACCCCCCTCCCCACTCAAATTATTACACTATATTTTTTTCTATAACTTTTTAGTAAATTAAAGATAAACTCTTCTAAATGTTCTAGCTAAATTTGTTTCGTCTTATTAGTACCCCCTTACCTTAACATACACATTGCAAAAGCTTTGATACCATGTTGAAATCGAAAACATGGTCTCAACTTGTAATTATCATATCATGACTAACTGGCTAATGATTCGTTGTTTTGACTAATATGTGCCTTTTTCCTAAACTTGTGCTAATAAAAGAGAAAAAGCTTATATTTTATTTTCTAAACTAAAAGTAGACGTGATATTTTAATTGACTCCCCTCACCCCTCTGTTGAGATTTTCTTTACCCCCTCCCTCTTTTCGTAATTTGTGGATGTCCCCTTAGAATACAACATGTATGATATTATAGGATAGGTACCTTTAAATGGAAATAAAGAAGTTTTATTTATTGATATATCAATATCACTGAACTTGAACTGTCAACATTATGCATACATTAAACAAAGTTGTACGTGTAAACAATTATGGACAGTTAAAATGAACTACAAATTGATCAAAACCACAAGCGTGACTACTACAATTCACGAACCGCATGCGATTTCCATGTTGGAGCGTGACCCTGAAAGTCCCCTCCCACATCATTTATTCACAATATAAACAGCTCAACTGTACGCGCGGATAAGGATCAAAGCGAAGAGGAGAGATTAAATAGTAAACAGGGTTGTCTTCATTCAGATTCCTTGATGCTTGATGGTATTCATTGAATGCAAGGGGGGCGCCCATTAATTACGTGAGATCGAAGTAGGGAGAAGAAGGGGCCTGTTTGCTTTTTTTCAGGAGGGGGCTCGAGATCTCCTGCCTCTTTATAACGATACTGCTTCAGAACTAAAATTTTATAAAAAGACAAGGAAAAAAAACAGCATCTTCTTTTGGGGTAATTCCCATAATTGGAAATTATCCAAATTACCCATAATTGCAGCATTGGCAACCACTGGACGAAACAAAATTTTACACGGGCCAAACCAAGTAATATCTCCATTGGCGTAGCCAGGGTTCTTCTTGGGGGGCAAGCAGAGTAGATAGTGGCGGATTTTGATTTTTTTCAAGACTAAAAATTATTTTTCTAAATAATAAGGAATCTTCTCACCGAATATAATAGGCAAAAAGTTGTGATTAATCGTGTTCTAATTACTAAAAGATGGTCTTTTCTGGAAATTTTTTTGGAAATGTGTCTAAAAAGCAGGTTTTCAACTCGCTTTTGATATAAATAATTCGAATTTCGGACATGATACATTTTCAAGAATTTAATATATTTTTTGGTGGGATTTACGTTTTTTCGAGCTTATTAAAAACGCTGTAAAAATAGTTATCCCCTGAATATATGGGGTTTTAACTCGTTTGGGGGGTGTGGCTAAAGCCCCCTAGCTCTCTTCTGGATCCATCAGTAAGGGTAGACTTTTTTTGTGTTTTTGGAGACTAATTTTAAAGCCCCGGGAGATTGGGTCAGGGCAGTAGCCACAGTATTGTTTCAAGAGGGGTTTTGGACATTTCAATGAACTTAATGTAAAAGTGTTTTGGACAATACCTAACCCCAAACAAAATTATGGGTCCTCCGCATACTCCAAATATTTTTTGTAATTTGTCTCTAAAAAGTAGTATCGTGACTCAATTTTGGACGGTAGGGACCATTTAAGGACATCTCGAGGTGAACCACTTTTTAAAATCTTCAGAATCTTTAAAGCAAAAATCAGCATAATGAATAGGTGTCAAATCTTTAACCCCTCCACTCGAGTAATCTGAGTTTTCCTTCTTGAAAATTAGTTTAAAACTATAGTAAAAAACATATTCAGGATTTAGGGGGGGGCAGCCGCCAGCACCCCCTGGCTACGCCCATGAATATCACCCTGATGCAGATGCAAGTGATAGCAACTAACTATAAAAGGTCACATTTATCAGATTTAAATTTGATCATATATTTCATATTAATTCCCCACATCATCATTCTCTTCAGCACACTCAACACCCTATATCAACTCTGAGATACATGAATGAACGCAGCTCATTTTGACGGCCAAGCATCCTTTCGTTGGCGGCAGTTCTGCACGTCACTCATTCCTAGAAATTCGTGCCAAAGCGCTTAGTTCAAAGGACCAGGGTAGTTGGATTCTTAGGACCTCCTTTCACTAGCAACTCCACTCTTGTTGATGAGAAGATTGCCAGCAAACGCGAGGGGAAGCAACTCCAAAAAACGTGCTTTTGCGAGAGCGCCTAATTATAGAGCAGAATTCAGTATACTTTGCTTTGCATTGATAAATCTCAGGATTACTGTAGAAAGTAGGTATTTCTACGTATTAAGTAGTACTTAGTATGTGTGAACTAAAAGGGTTCCCAACGTTTTGAATTGAGGGCCTCATAAAGATGTGGTGCTATGTGTGAACTTATATAGGAACGGAAAATTTTCATGTTCTAAAATTATTTAATTTTTAGATTTGGCAATGACCATTTGACCAATGAATTGGTTGTATTTACGTACCGAAGTGTCATACAAACGCAATTTCTGAGATCCGTCAGCTTCTGTTTTATAAATTTAATAATTTTTAATAGCTACCTAGTAACCAAGTTCGGTTTACATCATGCCCGGAATAGCAAAACTTAATCCTAATTAATAAAGCTGGAATTAAAGTAACGTAGCTTCATCCAGGGCTTTAGGTTTACATTGTTTCGAGATGAATTACCAAAGGGAATAGGGTAATGGTTTAAATATTATGATTATTTATTTTAATTATTGATGTTAATAAATTCAATTGATATTTATGTCTTGGTTTCTTAAATGAAAAATCATAATAACTAGAACTTAAGGGTATTCTACGAGCCAGCCAGGGCTGTATCTAAGAGATTCTTTGGAAATTTACTTCCATATCGAGATTTTAATGCTTTTATAATATGGGTTTTTTTTAGAAAATTCTTAGTAGTAAAAGTTAAAAGGAGCATTTTCAAGTGTTAAAGTGTCAATATTCAAAAAAATTTATGGAGGAGCACTCCAAGACCCCACAACTTTGCTAAATACTCCTTAAATTTTAATATAAAGTTTAATTATAGTATCAAATCCTACCTGTAAAAAGCTACATACTTATTCTATAGCGTACGCTTGAGAGAGACCTTTGGTGAGAGACCATACAGTGCCAACCCCTCCCGAAACAAATATTTAGTCAAACAAATATCTAAATGACCTGTTAGGAGCTACTCCTATCCAACATATACGAAATATTTAAAGTAAGCAGCTTAAATTTAAAAAAAAGACAAAAAACATACACCCTGCAGTATTTGTATACGGATTATGCACTCCTAGTAGTGCTGTCCTTTAAAAAACAGCACTTCTTTATTTTTCCTTGATAAAAAGCTTAAATATGATAATTAAATCGAACAAAATAGTGTTGTAACGGTTCCGGCTCATCCTCCCTAACATGTTAGTGCTTAGCATTTTTAATTCCAACTCTATTACAAATTGGCAAACAATTAAGAATAAAAAAACCAAAAATTTTCTTAAAAAAACCCAATGTACCCTAAAAAACCACATGCTTGAAAATGCTCAAAAATTAAGAAAAAATATGATTAAAAGGGTTTTTATAGAATAGTTAAGAGAAGTTAAAATAATTAAATTTGTTAATTAATTGTTAATTATAATAATTAACAAAAGAGAATAGTTAAGATAATTAAAACCAAGTTTATTACAAATTAGTTCTAAAATTCAAACTGCGATAAGTTTTTCTCCTCAAGAGTTTGTCTTCAAAACACTACGTTAATAGCTTTTTTACTGATGTATTTTTATCGGATCTTGAAAACGATCTATTAAACATAATACCTAATACAATTTTTATAATAAAGCCTAAAAAATGGTAATAGGCATTGATATTGAAACCCCCAATATTAACTCTCAATAACCCATTTTCGAGTAAAATCCAGAGAAGTACTATCTTTGCATGGAAAATAGCTATATTTTGGTATAATTAAGTTTTTATCAAAAATACTGAAAAAAAATCGAGAATTACTGAAACAAGTATTCTGTTTGCATAATTAGTTTTTTATCTTAAATATTTTTCATTAATTTTTATTTATTTTGTCATTTAATACAAAAGGAAACAATGGGTTTATTTAGCTCCCATATGGTGTTTTTTCACCCCTCATTTCAAAGACTACCAAAAGGTCCCTAATTGGCGGACTGAGCTGAAATTTTAATATTTTCGCACAGTGATAGGATAACAAAAACACGTGAAAAATGTTTTAAAGTCTTTATAACATGCATTTTTACAGCATCAAAATCTGCATAACTAAAACCCATTTTTTGCCAAAAAATCGACAGTATCTGCTTATTAAAAAACGAATAAATAAACGGTTTTTTTACTTGTTTTTACGTTCCCTGCCACTCTAAATGGCATAGGAAGACAGGGTACACAAGAAGTTAAAATTTTTTCGATTATTTATTTAAAATATTTCAACGGGTTATTTTCGAATACATTTTGGAGTGTTTATTTAAAGGACATCACTATACAATACATTCCATGTTAAAGAAACGACACTAAGTTTTATATTACCAATATTTTGACACGTTTTCCGACCGGCCCGTATTTCTAGAGACATCCAAAATCAATACTCCCTCCTCTTATTATCAAAAGAACTTTTTAGTCACGACCAGTCACGACTTCTTCTCGACATATTCGACCTTCGAAATGTTCTCGTGGAAATTGGTCACGGAATGGAAAATCACATTCCCAGAGACATCAGATTTTTGTGCATTACTCTAGATGAAAAACGAACTAAAATTTAATAAACCATTTCAAAGAGAAGTAAAATAATAAATAATTCAACTATTCAATTCCGTTTGAACACAAAACTTTTGAGGTAATCCGTTGTATGCTATTTTACATTTAGAAAATTGGAATAAAATTCAATCAGGGTGAAAAATATTTTGAATTTCTTTGAATCTTTTCTCAAAGAAATTCAAATGAAATTACATTACTTTTCAATGTAGAATTAGTTAAGAGATAAAACTCCGAGAAAGGAAATTTTAAATTTATCCCACTGGATAGAAGAACCGGCCATTTTTTTGTCCATTTTCCACTTGTTAAGTTACTTCAGGATTTTTAGGACAGTAAAAAATATCCAAATAATTAATTCCCAGAAATGATAAAAACGAATTGGAACGTATAATTTGCAAGCAATGGGGATGACGTTTGGGAGAGAACTTAAAAATCGATTCAATCTGACTTCATCGTTTCTTCCCAGTGATTCATTTTCATTTGCATAAACTAGTCTGGTTAAGAATTGCTTTAATAAGATCTAGACTAGCTTGATTATTCCTTTATATATGTTTAATGCAATAGTTAATAGGTTGATAGGTTTCTTTCAAATTTCGTAATGCTGATTTTAAGTTGAAAATTTTATCAAAGCAGCAGAAAACTGGGAGAAATTATTAGAAAATTGGTGCGATTTCCGCACTTTACATTCCCTTACTCTATTTTTTTACTTAAAAATAAAGATGCAATACTACCATAGCACCCAAGGAAAAATCAAATGTCATTTTACCGCTTATTTTATAAAATGATCAAGTTCTTCTGAGTCAACATTTTGTGGCTTGGAAAAATAAGCTTTTTATGTATTAAACTAACAAAGATGATACCTTGAAATGTCCTACTATTAAGATTATAAAAACCCTTTATTCCTTTGAAGCTATCTTTGCAGAAGAGTTGGATTGCATAAAATCAATGAGACAGAATTATTTGAAAAGGCGCAACAAAGCTAATCGCTGGCGACGAGTCCCCCGCAAATATTTTTAAACAAAGTTTTAGCTGCGATTGGGGAATAGAATACCTACTCCTCATTTATATCATGGTATGGTAATTTCCTATGTTGTAAGTTATACAGGGTGTTTCAAATAAGTGTTTTATAACTTCTAAGAGGGATAGGACTCACCTGGCGACTCCGGATCATACAAGAAGGGGGGGGTCGGAAAGGCACCCCTAAAACGACTTCGGGGTTTTTATATGTGGGCATGGGAAGTTGTAAAATTCCCTGTGGAAATTGACATATGTAACCTTTTTTAGATCGAATTAAACCATCGATTCAGGTATTTATTCCATAAAACCAATTGAACAGCTGAAATTTCAGCTCCTAAATCGGTTTTTATGTAACAATTATTGCCGGAATCGAACGATTTTGCTGGTTTTAATCCAAATATAAAAGGTTAAGTTTCAATTTCCACTGTGGATAATACAACCTTCCATCCCGGCTTATAAAACCCCCTAGGTCGGATACATATTTTCCAATCACCTGGGTTGGAAAATATGTTTTTCTCATTATTTATTATTTTGCATCTTGATTCTCCCTTTTACACACTCATTATATTCCACTCTTTTTTATAATTCTGTAGGTGGTGGTGGGGGGATTGACTGTGGACCCCGGTTTCGCGTGGATTCCAATAAAGTACGGAATTTTTTTTCAACCGTATCATACTATTGTTCACTATGTGTGCTCTGCAACCTGTCGGAGGCTAGGGATTGATCTTGAACGTTTGGTTTCACAGCCTGATGTGTAACCCACCAAACCTACCTATATAGTAGTATCTTCTATATATTTTCTCTAAAAAATTCAAACTGTCATTTCCTGAAGCGTAGATGCAATGGAGTTAATTTTTTCATTTAAGGTTAAGAAAAAGACAAAAAAGGTGTTAAAATGGCTTCGATTCTTTAATTTTTTTGACAAATCTTCCAGTTTATAAGGGGAGTAACCTGCTTAGGTTTCATGACAATCAAATGAATGGTAAAGCAATATGCATACAGGAATTGTACAGACTATGATTTTTATGTAAGATAACTTGTGTAAGGAAGTATAGCTTGTACAATTACTTTTAGTTATTTGACTGTACACAGTGTACTTTCTAAACATCTTGTTATCAACAAAAATGGAAAGTATGTATAATCGTATCTTTAATACACCTTTTTTGAGCACACCATACCATTTTTGTAAGACATGGCAATTGTTCCATAACAGAGTTTATATTTGATGCAACATCCAGTTGCTGCAAGACTCGTCATATTGTAGTTCCTGTTTACACAATGCTAGTATCTAAGCATCCAGAGACTGGGAAACCTCAACTGGAAGGCTGACTCCCATCGTGTAAATTGTGAACCATAGTCTTTCATTCTCAGTTTTCCAACACCCTACTTTGCAATGAGATAGTTTAAGGGAGTTAAAGAGTGATACAGAACAAGAAAGGAAAAAATATATAAAAGATAGAGTAATAATAGTAAATAAAGATAATGGTTAAGAGAATAAGAAAGTGATAGTAGGGACATAGGAAAGAGAAAAGCAAGAAAATTAGCATAAATGAAAACGCTGCAAACCTATAATAATGAAACACAAGCTATGTAGATTCGTATTCTTTGAGGGCTCCTCTCTAAATCATTAGGTTGAGTGTCTAATGAATAGCGAATAACCTGAAGGTGAATGCATGACATGCACCGCAACCATCATTAGATCTCTCCAAAAGGTGATAGCATCAAGAAGACAACCCTATTAACATCATGGTAAACAATGGCGTGAAAGACCCCACCTCCTCTAGCGGATGCATACAGAGAACCCCCAAAAGAAATAAAAAGCATCTCGAAAAAAGAAAGAAGCGTTGTAGATGAAGCAGAAGAAAGGTATACCTGCGGAAGCTCGCCTTCCAGAACCATGACAAAAGGGAAACACGCCTAGTCGCTTTTGCCACACATGTCCGCTCTGGTGGGTGGAAGGCGATGGTGTCCCGCTAGCAGGACGGAGAGGACATGCCGTCGCTGGAGAAGAAAACCTGCGTGGGGGGAGGTTTATTTACTTCCTAGTAGTGTGTTAGGGGGTCTCGGGGGGAGAGATCACGCGCTTTCTCGCCCAACAACGTGTCTGCAGTGTCCCGCCTGAGACGGCAATATCGATTGAGGCGGCCGGGGCGCATGCGCAGCCTCCAGCTGCGGAGTGCAGACGACCTGAGGGGCGCCAGAGAGGTACTGTCCACACCTCGAATCGTGCCACGTTGTTTTCTTCTTCCCGTCCCGGGTGATGGACACATCAGGAGTGATGGTTCACATGGGCATGGAGTGGATGGTTTGCCCACATTCCCGTTGGGGATGTTTCGTGGGGAACGATTGTTTTGACGACCGGGACCGAAATCGATTCATTCGAAATTGGTTCAAAGACTTGGATCGAAATGATGAATCGATTCAAGAATTGAAGTTGGATAATCATGATTCTTCATTGGGTTTCTCCCGAGTCTATATATCTGTTGCAACTACTCTAACATCTCCAATTCTCGTTTATTCTTTCATTTTTCTTTTCCATAGTTCTCTATTCATTCCAGTGCAATCATTTTCTTTGCTCTTATTTACTCTCCTTCAATATACGAGAGAGATGGGAATATCCTTCAAGGGTTTTCCCGAATCTAGTATCTCTCTCCCTTAACTAGTACTTTTTCACACTATCATCACCCATTCTTATTCACTCTTTTATTCTTCCACTCACGCGTTCTCTTTATTTCCCCTTTTGAATTATTTTTCTCTCCTACAATCTTCCATTCCTTCAACATGGAAAAGAAGATACTGTGGGGGAAAACTAGAAATTTGGGAGGTATACCGTCTTAATTGCTCTCAAAGGTTCATCTTAAATTAAAACAGGAAAATTTTGCGGGTAATTTCCTTTCACAGCCGCCCTAAATCCCCCGATTTCTTTCAATCTATTTTACTTTCCCTGCGTCCTGTGGTCTCCATCTTTATTCTTAATCCCGTGATGGTTCTCAAGACTGTTTAGGAACCCCTTAATTAATCTATAAGTACTAGATTGACAAGATGAAGTATCAAACATCAACCCACAATATTTTCAAGAATCGGAAACGAACCGAAATCGATCTCCTGAATCTAATCAAATCCCCCAAACGACAACACACCTTCCGGAGATCTTGGAGGCCAAGGTCGCCCCATCAGATGATAAATGTTCGCGGGGGGGATTTTATATCCTTGACAATGCCGCGGTTATGTCGAGCTTTACGACACGGGGTTATTAATATCTGAATCCAAAGAAAGGATTTGAATCAATACAATGCCATTACGTCGGTTCGGCATGCGGCATAAATTCTTGGGTGACGTCTAGACGCCGAATGAACAAATTGGACGGGAGTCAAGATTGCTTTTTTAAAGGGATGGGAAAAGATCAATCTGTTAATTTAGCGGCGTTTCTTTGAGGTCAAGGGTGCATTAAATGTCAATTTGATTAAATTGATATTGATATGGAGGCACTGAAACAGGGTCACCAAAATATTAATAGAATTGCCATTGATGCATCTTAAACTGTTTTTCAAACAAGGCAGTGGTTCGATGTAAATAATGTCGCATGACATTTTAAGGTTAGCGCTGATATTTACGAAAATTTTATTTTTACCCATGAGTTTATGTTCGAGAAGTCTTCAAGAGTTTGCCATTATTTTTTTTAAATTCAATGCACGTGGTATGGGTTGCCTATGATCATCAGGCAAAGTAAAATTTAAAGATGTGTAAAATCTAAAAAGCCAACATAATTTTTAACCAAATTAAATTACAAGAAGTATCTTAAGCCTCAAAACATAACTATTGAATAACTAGAAAATATTACTTGAAAATTAAGGGCAATCTGATAAATCCAGTCATTATTAATAATGCCCACGTATATCGGGCAAAGTGACCCATGCTCATTTATAAATGTCAATGAATTTATCTCATTGCCCACCTCACATCATGCATTATTAATAATGCCCCGTTTATCAATTTGCCTGTAACATATACATTCGTATTTTAATAATAGATAATTCTATTTTATAATTTAGAAAATATTCTATTTTAAAATTACTATATTTTAGGGAGAATGAAAAGGAATCCTTGGAATTAAACTAAGAGAGTTGACCTTTCTCTTTAATTAAGAATTCAGCTCTTAAGAAAAAAATACTCAAGAAAAACCACTAATTACACAACGGGAGTGACTACCATTTAGAGAGAAAACTGTGGACTAATTTTAACAACCGCATTCATCTTAAACAACCACAAAGCTTAAAAAAAGAGAGTGAAATAAGGCAGTAGTCGTGGGTGAAAGAAAAAGTGGCTGTTCATTAACGTCACATGTCTCGTAAAAATAATAAGTGTTTGAATTGGTGACTAAAAAACAAACATTCTGTTATAGAAGCTCTCATTTAAGGTGTTTTCTTTCAAAACAATTAGAAGGAAATGATTCTAAAAAGAGATCATGCCAGCGAAAATAATTTGAAAATATTCTCAGTAGTCCAGAACGTGAAAGGAGCAGGCGTTTATTCATTAAAATAAAGGGATTTTTTAATGATATAGATACGTTTTCCAGAAAAAATCATTTTGAAATATATTATAATTAGAAAGTGAGATTTGGTCTGTAGTTTTAAAATAGCATAAAACAAAATCATATTCAAAAGTTAATTCAAAAATGTTCTTCAGTTTAGAAAATCTTTAAATTATCAGTCAAATACAATATACACCTTGTTTAAATATTAATACGATACCATATTTTTTTTCATTTGAAAAATTCAAATATAGCTGTTTGAGGATGGGAAAATTAGACAAGGAAGTTTATTTTTGCACAACAAAAAATATTTAAAACTGAATCTCGTTAGTATTTGAGCTGGTCAGGATGAAAGTGGTCTAAGTCCACAAATTACAAAAGTTGAGTTAAGAGTGGATTTGGATAGAGTTTTAGGTCCTTTATTTAATGCAATGGTCGGTTTAGCGATATGTTAATTTTTCGCCCCTTTAGAGCGACTCAAAAAATCACTCCTTATCGAAACAGCAGTTTTCGTCAGGATGAAAGTGGTCTTAGTCCATCGGCCCGTTTTGCTCGGTGCGCGTTTTGATAAGAAAACTCAAGGTTATAAACACAGCTGCAAACTGCGTGAACGAGGGGGGATCCTTTTACTAATAATTGGCATATGTTCACTAGAGAGACAGGCTTCTTTTCTAAACCTTCAGTGCATATTTTTGTATGACCCCTTTTTGTAAGAATTTATACGAAAATAAATCCGCGCTTTATTAAATTACGCGGGAAAGCTATTATCCCTTAATCGCCATGGCTAGTAGGATATAAACACCAAATCTCACCCATTACAGTCATTAACATGTATGTATTTTAACATCTATTCTAATAAACTGCAGTATTCTTGTAACTTTAGGTATTGGTATTGATTTTAGAATAAAAATATTAATTTTTAGAAGGTTTAAGTGAAGTTTATAGAGCTAAATTTTCATTTTACCTATAGCCTGAGAAAAGGTACCTTTTCGATAACATAATGCTTAATTTTATACGAATGATTTTTGGGGTTCTGATAAATTTAAGTTTCTATTGACTAGCCAGTATTTAAGTGAATTTAAATTATTATTTTTATTTGTAAATATATTTTTATAAGCGATGATGTTAAACATGCTATTGTCTTGAATTTATAGATTTAAAAACAGTTTAATGACAGAAGAAAATTTTTGAACTTTATCAATTAGATACTTATTGTAAATATTAAACCATACAGCATAATAACGTTTCTACTGCCTCAAAACAATTGTATTTTTGGCATAAATTTTAAATTTTATAATAAATAAATTAAAAATTAATGGTTGAAACAATTATTTATTGTTGTAAAAAATAAATTTAATTTAATTTAAAATTCCATTTCCTCACTCAAAATAAAAAAAATTGATATATTACTCAACCATCTGTCATAAAAACTGCAACAGTTTATAAACGGCGGCCATCTTTGACGCCATCTTGAAAACCCCATCGGTAACAAGTTTTTAAAAAATGAAAATCTATTATAATTAAACCTAATCTTTAGTTTAACCAATCCGAAAAAATTAAGTAGAATGACATATCGAGCGAAGAACCTTTCACGGTCGCCATTTTGAATATGACCCCCCAAAATGGGCCATAAAAAATTTTCCATTAAAATATTCGTAATCTACGCATCAAAATCTATAGAAAGAAACAATCATATCAAACTTAGTGCTTACCAGTCGCTCGCGAAGTCATATTTACTACATCTCAATAACAATCTTCCTTTCCGAAACCCATCAAACTGTTGGGATGAAAGTGGTCTAAGTCCATTAAAGTCAATTTAAAGCACTTTCAGTTGAAATTTGATAAAAGTTGATCCGCAGCAAAAATTGTACCCATGACTTAAGGCAAATCCACCCCAGAAAGTAAAAATGCAAGCAATCCTGATTTTTTTGGAGAAGTTTTTAGAAAACCTTCAATTACACAAAACGGAGTTCAGTGGACTTAGACCACTTTCATCCTAACCAGCTCATTTATATAAAACCTTAGACAAATATGATTGGATATTTAAAATTTTTACACCCCGTATTTTCATTAAATAAATTTTAAAAAACTTAAATGTATTCAATAATCACAAACTCATATGCTTTTTTACGTGATAACTATTTTTCTCTTACTATACGCCCAAGAAACTTTTGGGCGGATTTAGAGAAATGGAAATGCACTCGAAGTAAACAAAACAAGACAAGACATTGTTAAAACGTATGGGAAAAAATCTTCACAGCAGATTGCATTTGAATTAAAGAAAGACGCTCTTAAAAAATCTTCAAAAACTTGACCCAGCAAAAATGGGTCTTTCCTCTTTCAACATAAATTGAACACAGGACAAGAAAACACGTCGTTCAAGAACATTCAACAACAAAAAAAGATGAATTAATCTAGTAACTGTTACGGGTAAGGTGATAATATCCAATATTCAATCATTATTAATAATGCCCGCGTATTTTGGGCAAAATGATTGACAAGTGTCATTGAAATTATCACATTGCCCCCTTTCTTCGAGCATTATTAACAATGTCAGGTTTATCACTTTTCCCGTAACAAACTACGGTCGCTAGATCGTAGTTTGTCTTGAGATGAGCCAATTCAAAAAGTATACTCCGGAATTACACATTTGTTTCAGTTGATCTTTATATACTGCATTTAAATCACTTGATATCAGCTAGTGTGGTGCCTACAATCTCTACAACGGACGGGTCTGGTGAAATCCATCGGAAGAGTCGGGTCTATTTCACACTCAAACACTACACCATAAAAGAATGTGCCAACCTACCAAAAACTCATTCAGCGAGCTGACACTGCAACTGGCTGGCAGAGGGTATCCGGTGGCAGTATTGAGCTTCTTCTTGCCCAGCAGCAGGTTTTTGCCGGGTGCCATAGTGTCACTGTATCCGTATAACGCAAAATCACAGCGGCATGATCGCGAGGGGCACACAACACTTAAAGCAGAGGGGCTGTTAATGTTTCGAATTAGCCGAGAAAGATCTCCGACAGACGGTTAGAGAAAAGCGGAAGCAACACCTTTTGGCAAAGCTCTGGGAAGAGACCTGACGTAGAGGGATGTTCTTAGGGGAGCGTGCACTAATGGATCTATCTATTTTGTGCGTTAATTCGAGAGGATGCACCTGAAAAGTTGTAGGGAGACGCGGCTTTGAGTATTCACTCGCCAAAAATATTTTTTGACTGGGTTATTGCGCATTTAATTATAGTTACTATATGGTGAACCCTTTAGTGATAGAACATGGTTTATTATAACCATGGATACTAATTTTGGATAAAATATACACAGGGTGGTCCCGCATTCGTGGTAGAAACTGGGTAGGATAGGTGGGGTACATCAAGACCAACAAGAATTGGTATAGGTTAGGGCAGTAGTCCCCAACCTTTTTACCACCACGGACCGGTCAACGTTTGATAATTTTACCGCGGCCCGCTGGGGGGGGCGTTGATTGTTTACATTCTAGATTATTTTGATTTATTAATCTTAATTTAATTGCATTTAAACATGCTTTCAAAATAAAATAGTTACACCAAAAAATAAATATAAAGTGATTAAAAAGTGATAAATTAAAGCTAATTTGGACTATAAACCTAGGAATTTAAATTCATTTTCAATGAAATGGTCGGCCCGCGGCCCGGTACCATTTGATCCACGGACCGGCACCAGTCCGCGGACCGGGGGTTGGGGACCACTGGGTTAGGGGGTCGCAAGTGGGTTTTAAGGGGGTGAAAATGAAGGGTGCAAATTAGCAAAAAAAGTTTTAAATAAAGATATTACTGTTTGATTAATGATTGTTAAAGAGTTTAAATACCCCCACAATTGCATTGTCATGGTAAAATTAAAAATTATTTTCCTTCGGGGAGGGGGTTGGTTGCAAGTAGCTTGGAAGACAGAAAAGATGATGCCTTTGTATCCTAAAACACAATTCCATACTATTTCATAGAATGGTACGTGTATCTCCAGTTTGTATTGGAGATCTTATTCCTGACACTGACAATGTTATTCTTATTCAGCCCTTTGAAAGTCCATGGACCATGCAGTAAGGAAGATATTAACGTTAAAAATGTTTCAAAAGTAGTTTATAATAGTTTTACTTGCATTAACTTAATAAAAAACATTTTCTTTTCCTTTGATACAACATTATTTTAAATGAAGTACCACTTAGGACTCATTTATAATGTTACACTTTCAATGTTCATCTTGAGTGATCCTCATCGATAAATAACATTCGCATGGGAAATCAGAGGAGTGAGACTAAAATTTACTCTTGCCATTTTGAACAATTCCTCCAAAATGAAGATCGATAGTGAAAAGTTTGAATGAGCCTTAAAGAATGTTATTTGGCTTTAATGGGATCTAGCTAGGGAAATCCACTTAACTTTAAAAATGGAAATACACTTATAGATGTGTAACTGTAATCATAATTAAAAAGATTCATTGGGACAGTTATAAGTTTAATATTAAATTAGACATAATCATAGTAGGGTTGGATGGTATATTTTAACCATTCATGCAGAGTTTGCAAATAAATGAAGCTTTTGCATGAAAGTAATAAAACTATAATTACTAATTTATAATGAAATGAAATGCACTAAGTCACACTTTTGGAGAATCTTTTGAAAGCGGTGGTACGACGCCAACAAAAGAGCGTATTCCAAAAAATATAGCCAATCTGAAAAGCAATCATCAGTATGTTGGTGATGAAATAGTAATTCGCAAAAGAACCTTATAATTCCTGAAAATGATATTATAGGTATTTCCTACTGTCTCGAGCTCAATTTTGGAAGATACGTTTGGGATTGCTTCCCCCTTTTACTTACATCCCTGTTGCAATTGAAATCGCACGACCGAAGTGCACATATGAGTAGGGATCCAAAAAATCTTTCGATTTGATTCTGGAATCGATTCCTGAGGTTTGATTCTTTCGATTCTTGGATTCGATTCCAGAAGTTCGATTCCAACCTGGAATCGATTCCTTAGAGCCAGTATCGAAAAAGTAGAATTGAACTTATCTTTTTCAATCACTAATCAAAGATACTTAGTAATTATTATTAATTTAATTAATAACCAGCAAAATATTAATAATCAAAATACTTAATTCGTGAACAAATTTGTTGGTAATTATCTGTATTAATCAGAAAACAAAGTACGATTCCTAAGATTTGATTCCTGCTGTATAGTACTAATTATATCAAAATACTAATTACTAATTTGTGAACAAAATTGTTTATAATTATCAATATTAATTGGAAAATTAAGTATGATTCCTATTATTAGATTCCTGCTGGAATCGGTTCCTTCAAGGGTTCGATTCCTGGTATCGATTCCGAGGCATTCGACTCCAAATCGATTCCGGAATCGATTCTTTCAGAAATATTTAAAACTCTACATATATGAGGTTGAGGAGAGAACGCTATTAAAAACGCGAAGAAAATGCAAAATTGGAAATTCATCGGAATGTTCAATCTTCATCAATGTTATGCTTCCTACGCTTAAAGTTAAAGTCATTTTTAAAATTGGTGGCCTTACTATAAGAAATACTCAATTTTAAAATCGACTAAAGTGCCATAAACTTCAGGTCATTGACTTCACACAAACTAGACGAATAGTCAGGGTGCCAAGTCGAAAAGTGCGAACTCGCGTATGGCTTAGATGTTTTGATGGTTTCTGATAGAGTTAATAGTGTAGATTTGAAAACCGGTTGATGCCACTCTGCAAATGTTGAGGATTTTTTTAAATTCAAATTTAAAAAAAATGGTCCAAAAAAATTTTCAAAAAATCAAGTAATAGTAATCGAGACTTATGATACATGTTTATAGGCTATCTTTCAGTGCTGAATACGAATATTCCATTTAAATTTAAAAAAATTTAAAATATCTATTTTTAAAAATTAATTGAAAAATTGGAAAGTCGAAAAAATTTAAACATCGCTCAAAACCACAAAATAATTGCAAAAGAAGTAATTTAAATGGTTTACGATTAGAAATGACTTAAATAATAACATACTAAAAATGGAAGAAAATCGGACTGTAATAAGTTTGATTTTTTTCAAATTTTCAAATTTTTTGGCCTCAAAAATCGACTTTTTTTAAAACTCTTGTAAAAAAAGTTTGAGGCTGATGCCAAAGTAATGCTTTCATGGATATTGTAGTTAGATAGCTATATAACATAAAAAACCACAATTGTTGATTAAATCATTAATTAATTTATTTATTTATTAAGTTGAACTTTGAATATATAGGTAAAATCCATCAATCGTGTGAAACATAAAATATTTTGACAATTTTTGGTACTGAATCATGTAAAAATTAATTAAATTTAAAAAAGACAAAAAATATTTCAAAATATTTAAATTTAAAAAAAAATTTTAAATTTTTTAAAAATTTTAAATTTTGTATTATAGGCATGTGATACATCTCTATGGGCTATAATTAAGTGCTGGTTAAGAATATCAAGCTACTTTTCAATAAAATTTAAATTAAATGTGGAAAAATTGAAGCATTTATCTTAATACTTTTGATTTAAATGCTGGGTGCCGAATGACACAAGAGGGGTCAGCCTTGAAATCGCGTATGGCTTAGATGTTTTGATGGTTTCTGATAGAGTTAATAGTGTAGATTTGAAAACCGGTTGATGCCACTCTGCAAATGTTGAGGATTTTTTTAAAATTCAAATTTTTAAAAAAGGGTAAAAAAATTCAAAATATCAAGTTATAGTAATCGAGACTTATGATACATGTTTATAGTCCGATTTTCGTCCAATTTTCGTATGTTATTATTTAGGATATTTGAAATTGAAAATCGTTTGTGAATTACTTCTTTTGCAGTTATTTTGTGGTTTTGAGCTATATTTTAATTTTTTCAAATATTAAATTTTTAAAATTATTGTTTTAAATTGATATTTTAACTTTTCAAAAATTTAAATGGAATATTCGTGTTCAGCATTGAAAGATAGCCTATAAACATGTATCATAAGTCTCGATTACTATAACTTGATATTTTGAATTTTTTTACCCTTTTTTAAAAATTTGAATTTTAAAAAAATCCTCACCATTTGCAGAGTGGCATCAACCGGTTTTCAAATCTACACTATTAACTATCAGAAACCATCAAAACATCTAAGCCATACGCGATTTCAAGGCTGACCCCTCTTGTGTCATTCGGCACCCAGCATTTAAAACAAAAGTATTAAGATAAATGCTTCAATTTTTCCACATTTAATTTAAATTTTATTGAAAAGTAGCTTGATATTCTTAACCAGCACTTAATTATAGCCCATAGAGATGTATCACATGCCTATAATACAAAATTTAAAATTTTTAAAAAATTTAAAATTTAAAATTTTTTTTAAAATTTAAATTTTTTGAAATATTTTTAGTCTTTTTTAAATTTAATTAATTTTTACATGATTCAGTACCAAAAATTGTCAAAATATTTTATGTTTCACACGATTGATGGATTTTACCTATATTTTCAAAGTTCAACTTAATAAATAAATAAATTAATTAATGATTTAATCAACAATTGTGGTTTTTTTATGTTATATAGCTATCTAACTACAATATCCATGAAAGCATTACTTTGGCATCAGCCTCAAACTTTTTTTACAAGAGTTTTAAAAAAAGTCGATTTTTGAGGCCAAAAAATTTGAAAATTTGAAAAAAATCAAACTTATTATCGTCCGATTTTCTTACATTTTTAGTATGTTATTGTTTAAGTCATTTCTAATAGAAAACCGTTTAAATTACTTCTTTCGCAATTACTTTGTGGTTTTGAGCGATGTTTAAATTTTTTCGACTTTCCAATTTTTCAATTAATTTTTAAAAATAGATATTTTAAATTTTTTTAAAATTTAAATGGAATATTCGTATTCAGCACTGAAAGATAGCCTATAAACATGTATCATAAGTCTCGATTACTATTACTTGATTTTTTGAAAATTTTTTTGGACCATTTTTTAAAAATTTGAATTTAAAAATAATCCTCAACATTTGCAGAGTGGCATCAACCGGTTTTCAAATCTACACTATTAACTCTATCAGAAACCATCAAAACATCTAAGCCATACGCGAGTTCGAGGTTGACCCCTTTTTTGCCATTCGGCACCCTGACTAGAACTACACCCAACCCCAGTGACATATGTATCCATCCCCTCTAAACCAATCCCTAAGAGGTTGGCAAGGGCTCCTCTGCACTCGAGTCGGTCCCGCACTCGACGGATATAAATAGGATGACATTGGGCGACACGCTCGTGCCTTGACATTACATTCTGCCTCATTCATAAACTGACGAAAATCATCAACGCAATATCTGATCGAACTCGTCTGCCGATGCCAGACTGTTGGGGGTGGCTTTTTAATTATGGGCTGGTTTGGTAACTTGGAAATTGCAATCTAATATGGAACTGTTAAGGGAACTGTTATATGGAACTAACAAGGAACTGTTAGGTTTTTGCCTGTTTTTCACGTGATTTCGAAGAAAGGAGGTTTGTATGCAGTTTAAATGTTGACTTAAATACTGTATTAAATTGAGAAATCTTTTGAAATGTGTGCTTAATACATTTACGGCATTTGCCGTTTATCAGTATCCACAGTTAGAGTGATTACAAGTCCTAAAAATACTATAAATACACAAGATTCCATAAACTACCCGTTAGCCTTAGGGTGATAATTCATTGATTGAAAGTATATAATGAATTTTTCGTAACAAAGGTACCAAATATTCTTAACAAGTAACTCACGTAATAGTTATTAAATAATAAGTTATCAAGTTTACCTTAGTATGCTAAATTTTAGATCCTATGATAATAAGGAAGTTGCATGTGTCAGATTTTCAAAAACAAACAAGTGCTCCGTATGGTTTTTTGTATGGTAAAATGAAATATCTAGTCAGTTTTTCAAAAAAATGTATAGGTAATTAAATATTTTAATTTAAAAGTCGAGAAAAAAAAACACGTGACTGAAAACGTTTATTGTTTAAACTATAAGATGACGTCAACAATAATACCATCAACTCCATTGGTTTACAACAATGTTTAGTATAAGATGACGTCACATCCAAACTCTTGGCGTTTTCGCGCTCTTTTGAAAAGGGGATTTTTGTTAATTTTTTTGGCTATCAAAAAATTTCTCGATCGGCCTCTAATTTTGGGTAGTTGCTTATTTTTGCAAGAGGAATCGATTAAAAAAATAATAAAAAATCATGCAACTTCCTCATTGACTGAAACTTTGGCTAGAATTAACAAAATCCATTTAGGAGATTCATTATAAAAAAATAACTTAATTATGAAAACTCAGTTCACAAAATTTAATTAATTGTATTCCAATGTAAAACTTCAACTATTAAGTTTTACAACTTCACAGACAAATAGGTATAAAAACTAAAAATTATAAACACAAAAATTTTATTACTTAAATATTATTAGAATAAATTATTGGGAAAGTTTAAAATTGATTATAATTTATAAGTTTTATCAACTGAACTCCACCGATTTTATTTATATATATTTAAAATATTTAACTAAATTAAAAATTATGATTGCATATTATAAAACGTCCATGTAATACTTGTTATTTTTATTTTAAAAGCTTGAACATTTAAATATCTGCATTTTTTAAGTCACTATTTTTTTAATGAGAAGGACATCAGTAAAAGAAATGTAAATGAATCCAGGCAGATCACTATCCAGCAAACCACCAAAACATTATTGATTCATATTAATTTGCAAAGTTTATAAAAATACCTGAAAGTATATTTACTTTTTATTTTTACATTAAAATCCATCATGAATGAAAAAAATCAATAAAGATTTGATACGATAAGTAAAAAAAGATATTAATCTAAACATGATAAAATCGGAACGAAAAAAAATCTCATTAACACCTTTCTACAATGTGCTCATTACCTCCTACATTTAAGTTGACAATCTAAATATCAGATTCTTTTATTAGGAAAGAATCCATCTAGATTTAGAATACAGAAAAAATACCCATTACACGGGTGTGGTCATCTTTTATTTTAAAGATTTTCTCGTCTTAACACTTCCAGGTAAAACCATGCGAGATAAAAATACCATTTTATTCCAAGCCGTAATTTATTCAGTTCCATAGATTTTTTCGACCATTAGCTAAGGACGTTGACTCGGCATATTCAAAGAACTAGTTTGAGTGTTTGTTTGTCTAGTTATTGCGTTTTAGTCCATGGATTATAGGCTTAGTAGAGAATGTAGTTTCAGGATGTAGTTTTAATGCTAAAATAAAGTGTAATTTCAAAGTTCATCAAAATTAAGTATCAAAACACTACCATTCCATAATTGATAAAATTGCTTTTCCAAAACTTAAAAACAGTTCAAATGATTACAAAAACGAACTAAATGATGCACGGTGCCCAAAATATTAGAAATCTTAAGATTCTTCATATTTCTAACGAAATTAATTTAACAGGAAATCATACTCATTCCCATGAAATATATATTTTTGATAATAATTTTATATACGTACAGACATTGGAATAAAAATCTAATATCATTGATAAAATTGTGCAAAGAAATAAATTATATGATATCCAATCTAATGATTATCTTTCAATTAAAAAATGTATTATTTAAATGTCAAAGGTACACGATGCAAGGTATGAATTAGAAAATTCAAATTTAAAAGGTTTCCATTATTAATGACTAATCTTAGTTGAATGATAAAAGTTTTCATATACATTCAAGGAAATGGAAAAAGCTACGTTCAAAAGACGCAAAAGTATAAGAACGTTTAAACCTAACTACTCTTACCATCTAGTAAATGACCCCTTTGGTTAATAATGAATGGTTAATGATGATGGTTAAGTTTTTGAGAAATTTTCATCAACTATAAAATTATAATACTTAGATAACTGTATCGGAAAGTTACTTTTTTGTTTTTCGAAAATCAATTATGAATTTTACATACTTTGTGCAGTAAAAGTGGAAAAGTTAAATGCAATGTGTAGTAATTTTTTGTATGTCAAAAACTTCTCTTTTCTTGCTGTCACAATATAAATATTGGAGTGAAGTAAGACATTCGCACACTTCAAAATGAAAACATTATTTCAGGGTCTGAAGTTAAAGTAAGAAAAGAATGTCATCAGAATAACGATCTCGACATTATATTCTCGTCATTTCTAAGACTCAAGACACTGTGAGCAATTTTTTCAGACTCTTGCTTTTAAAAGCTTTTGCCATTATTGATGATGCATCAATATTCCGAAGTGAAAAATTTTCCCAGTGGGAAAATTACCGGCAGATGAAGCATCTTTGTTTTTGAATAACATCATAACACCCAGACATTCATTTTAAAAAGCAGAAAAAGGTTTTTAAAGACACGCCCTTTAAACCAGAAAAATACATTTTGAGTATAACGAGGATAAATGGATTCCCATCAAAATGCATCATGAATTCTTTAGACTCAATAACATTTTATCACAAGAGTTGTTTCAAAAAGCCAGCTTAAATGCGCTGATCTCACTAGGAAAAAGTCAAAAGTATAATGTTCAGATCCATTAATCTAAATTAGTTCAAAATTTAAAGGTTACATAAATAAATTAGTCTCGTGCTTTTTTAAAATACGCTAATGCGTCGATGGTGAAGTTTGAAAAATATGTTCTTAATGCATAGCAATTTTTAGAACTATTAGTGTAAAAATATTAATTGAAAGAATATTTTTAGTCCAATGATCGAAGTAAGAATGTCCATAAAGATAAAATTAAAGTAGTGCGAGAAAAGATTTTGGAAGCCTTCTAAAAATACATCATTCGGATTTTTTATATTTTTTTTATCTTTTCCTTACTATTTTTTATTTAACGGTTTCATTGATTCTGAAGAAAAAAATAATAAACCTCAAAATTTACACCACTACATTGAATAGTCAGTTATGCAGCAGAAATTGAATGCTCATTCAATTTTAAGCATGATTAGAACTCTTACAGTAAAATAACATTAGCAAATAAAATAGTCTATTATATAAATAAAAAACTTTATACAACATTCGTTTACTTATTCAAAACAATCCCATACAGTTATCATCAAAGTCATTTTATCTTTCGTGTTTTGCCACAAAAAACCCACTCTTTTTTTTTAAAACTATCATTAATTACACTTTTAATTACACAATTATCATTAATTACACAAAATTAAACTTTTTTCCCTAAAAAAAATGAGATAAGGTGTTTCTGACTAATTTCAGGGTGTAGAATTCAGAAATAGTTAAAAAGCTGCAGCACGTACAGTTTTTTTGTTACAAATATGACACCAGTACTATAAGAAACGGACAAAAGCATTGAAATCACTCATTTTTTAACAGTTAATCTCATTATTTTAGCATAAAATACTATCATAATTGACATTAAATACATGTTTCAGACAATATAAAACTAAAAACTATTAAACATTCATTAAATACGATGCCATTTTATTAATTTTTGTCTCTTAAGTGGCGTCAAATCTCCTCCTACCCCAACCCAATTAGGAGGAGATAGTGGCCAATCTCCTCCTAACCCAAGGGCTGAAACCCAAAATTGCTATTTCTTGGTGACCTATGTACCGAGTCAATGTTCAAAGGGAATCTTTACCCTTGTTTATGAGTGACTACAGTGAGATTTTCCGGAAATAAATTCAATAGTGGATGTAAATTATGAATTTTGAGTTATGTTCAACATCCTATGGCTTAGTAAGACTAAAGGGAACTTTCTATTGGGATTAAAAAAATTCATCGGTCCTATTTTCTAAAAACCATCTTACCTCTCTCCAAAAAACCATTTCCAAGCTAATAATGGGTATTTATTAAATTTTCTTTCAAAAGCAGGGTTGTGAATCCTTTTTAATCAGATGTTCATTGACTTTGAGTTGACCTTCCCTTAATGGCGAAAAAAGTCCCTTTAAATACCCTTTGAAATTTATTTGTCATTGAAGTTAAATAACCAAGATAATATGAATGTCCTCCCCATATTATAGGGATAGTAGTTTGCATAGAACTACTACTGTTGACTCTTGCGCACTTAAAAAGAGCCACATTCTAACTTCTGCAACACACGTGAGGAGCCCAGATTTCATTTTAGTCACCTATTTGAACCCAAATCAATGGGAAAAAACTTTTTCCCACTTTTTCTGTTAAATATTACCGTTGAATTGTAGTTTAAACTGTACCCAAATTGAGCCAAACGTATTGTGCATAAATGTGCTAAATCTACAATAAAAACATGTCAATTTTCAAGCTGAACTGCAGCACAAAAACACACACACTTTTAAAAGAATGTCTACATATTGGGATACTAGAAATAAATTAATTGGGTGGATATGCAGGGTTGCTATTGGACAAAAATGACGCTTGAAACGCAAAAATTAAGAAAAAAAGCAGAAAATAAAAAATTTTAGTTACACAAAAATGAGACGTGTTGGAACTTTTTTACTCGCAGATATTTTAATAACTAGATGAATTAGTAACAAAAATAGTAATTTGGTTGTTAGAAAACCACTGTCGGCTAGTGTTATTTAAACGGATACCATTGAATTCATACAGCTAGCACTGAATAACGGACAAAAATAATCAGAAAAGAAATGCGGTAACGTCCTATTAGATGACGCCGAATAAAAATAGACCCCCTCCAACATAATTCAACCCGCTGCTGGGAATCTCACGGCGTAAGAAAGGCTTAATAAATGCGAAATAGGCAAAACCAGATCGTGACTTCCGAAACAGGTAAAAGCCATTTCCAGACATTACGTGCGCAAGCAAAAATCCGAAGCGTGGGTTCCCTCTAGTTTCCGCTTATTCTAAAAGATGATTCGGATATTTGGAAAAGGGGGCGTCTTTAGGTACTAAGATCCAGCTCTAAGTAAAGTTATTAGTGGCATTGCATTCATATTTAGAATCTGTTTTTATTATAGATCCAAATATAGGTATTTATATTTTATACAGGAAAAACAAAGTTGTGTCTTAAAAATTCTTAAATGAAATTAAATAATTTGTTCACATTTAAAATTCGTTTTGTGGTATTTTAAAGGATGGGAAAGAGAAAATAGTAAAACGAATGTAAAAGAGCAAGAAGCAAAACTGAGTTTTTTTACGAATATTTTTACTAAAAGATGCCACTTCCATGGAGAGGGCATTATTTATTACTTCTGACAAAAAATAGAAAGTGTGAATCTCACACAAGATCACCACCTATGTTACAGTAGAGCCCCGATTATCCGCGGAATCGGGTGGCAAGGGTACCGCGGATTGCGAAATTCGCGGATAACTGAAAAAAGACTAAAAATGAGGTGAAAACAAGAAAAAAATATTTCAGCATAAAAACCGTTTCATTTTACAAAAAACATGATATGCAAAACTTTTAAATTAAGCACAGTACAGCAGAAACCTTTGTTCTACATCTAAAATGCCTCTAATCTCATCTAAAATTTGCTCTCATCGTTAAAAAAATTTTTCGTGGCACTCGCGGATAATCGAGGTTCTACTGTAGTTCAATAATTATCTTTCATTTCTATAACATTGAAATAGTAGATACTAGTCTGTGGGAAAAAACGTTTTGATCAAGGTGAAAAAATAGAAAGAGAGAATATGAGGAAGGGAGAAGAATATATGTAATGGAAGGAGGAAAAGTATAAGAAAGGAAAAGAAATAGGAGAGAAAAGAGAAGAAGAAATAAGAAGAGAAAATACATCACAAGTATATAAAGATATGAGAAAAGAGGAGGAGATATGAGAAGTTTTTGAGAAGAAAGATGAGAAAAATAGGTGGAAGAGATGTTAATAAAAGAAGTGAAACAGTTTTAGAGAAAAATCGAAATATTAAAAAGGTTTTTCTTTTAAAATTTAGCTATAATAAAACGAACAATCCGAAGTGTTGAAAATATTACGAAAACACAATCTGTCTAATTAGATATTATACATTTCTCAATACTTAATTTATTGTATAATTCGAATTAAAAGTTTTTCAAAATGGAATTTGCATTAATTATTAGGTAAGGTGAAAAACAAAATGAGTACCTCAAAATAATGAACTTAGGTTTTCAAATTCCACAGGGCCCTTCTATTAGAAATTAAGTAATCCAAGCACACCCCCTATAAAAGTTGATATACATTTTTATCTCCCCATAAAACGGTACGTGCCGAAACCAGGAAAAACGGAAAACCAAACAAAGTATCAATAAAAGGAATAACCGATATTAAGACAGCTTCAATGAATAAGTCAAGAACAAGCAATTACATTAATTTGAAAAAGACGGAATTAACTTTACAAACAAAACAGATGAACTAAAGCAGATAAAGTTTAAGTGACCTAGAGTTTTGCATTGATTAAATGATTTCATGCTTCAGGATTTTCAATTTTTTCCAAAGAGTAAATTAAAAGGGCCCTCGTTTCGGTTACAGAGAAACTTCTGGTGCATAATTAAACCTAGCCCACAGGTAATCGCTAAATTAGCTGCTAGTGGAAAAGCAATTTAGCCTCAACCACTTAAGGGTACGAAATTAAGCTTTCTGTGTAATTAACTGGACTTTTTCGAGGGTCACAAAAAAGTGTTTGGGTATACTCTGGAGATAGAGATTCCCTTTTCCTTTTTTAGAAAGTTTTTTAAGCATATGAAGTTCCTTCTTACGAAGGGTCTGATGATCTGGTATAGAAGATTTTTTTTCAGGCCTAGCGTAAATGATTGAGAAAATTAAGCGGATGTTGTAATATGCTATTGAAAAATTCCAAGCAAATAATTCTGCTATAAGATAATTATAACTCTTTAAAAATAAAGTAAAATGCAATTAAACTTTAATTTCTTGTGTGCTTTTATATCTCAGAAAGGGTTACATTGAAAACCTTTTAATATTTCGAATATAACTAAAATAGAATATCTTTAAAAATTACTCTTTCATCTATTAAAAATGTATCCAATATTATTTGAATTTAAATCCTTAGACAAATTTACCAAAATGTATTCGGTACATAAAAGTATGTATAACTAAATGCCTATATAAGAGTTCTGGATTATCAATACTATTTTTGACATCAAGCTAATTGTTTCCATTAGTCAATGCAATTCCTTTTAAAATTTAAATTCCGTTTATTTAATTTTTTAAACCTTTAAATTGAAAAAAATATAAAACCAATGCATTTCTATATCAGATGGATCAATTCTTAAAGGACGCCCCGACTGTACGTCCCACTAAATTGGGTGTCCCAGATGATTTTTATATCTACTTCATGTCATGAAGAAAAAGAAAATAACAGTTTTGTCCACTTAGTTCAGGTCTAGTACAACGTTTCAATAATACCCTTCTGCTTATGACTGTTGATCAAGATATCATCTGAGAGACGACAGGTGAATGACATATACCCTTCAGCGGGACACTGTTATATAAAATTAACAGAAACTGTAGAGGGTCTGTTATGTCTGACGGATTCTTTCTTGCTTAGCAACGGGAAACTAAAGTGTCTTCAGTCATGCAGGAAAGAATGGGTTACAGCCAAAAAGGTTCGGCCCACTTTTCTAGGTGGAAGGTACTAAATGACTTCGATAAAAAGATCATGGTCGAGGGTGTATATGTGTAGGAATAGGGTGGTCACAAGTTACATGGGGAAAAATTTTTTTCAACTTTTTTTAGGTCTTACCCCCCTAAAATGTGCCAATAGGCTAAAAAATGAGATTGGCCAAGTTTCAGCTCAATCCGATAATATTAACCCGTGCCTCATCGAGGTCAAAGTTCAGAAAAACAGCGATTTTTTACAAAAAATGGTAGCTTTGGCCCCATAGAACTGGAACCGTTTGTCCCAGAAATCTGTTTAGGGTGTCATTAGATAGGAAATTTCATACACTTTAACTCTGAAGTTACGGAATTTTATTTGCTAAAACGGATGGGGCGTTATTTAGCATTTTCATAGTAAAGGTCCGTGAAAAAGCGACTTCATTGCTAGAAACCTAGAACATTGCAATGTCACAAAAAACTTTATCCTCCAGGCTTTTCTATTACTTTTGGTCCCAATAGATAGTAAATGAGTTTTTAAACCCCCTAAGGGAATTCTAGGGTATAATTTCAAACCCCCTAGTGTTTGAAAAAAAAGGAAAACATATATAATTTTTTTTTAAATTTTTAAACGCGCATTTTGGGACTGAGAATGTGATAAAGTTGGTCCAAATACATTACTAAGAGCTTAATTAGATAGAATACCAATGGTATAGGGCCTGAACCTTTCCCTATAACCCCTATAATCTAAGCGAAAGGAGCGCGACTGCGAGGTTTTGCCAAACAAAGGCTTTAATGCCCATTAAAGTTATAAACAGATCCAAATTATAAAATTTTCACAAAAACATCTAGATATATGTCATTTGGTGTCAGAAATGACGTTTGAGATTATATATATATGGGTAAAAATATAATAATAGCGTCCTTCCGACTCTAAATGTTAAAAAAATCCTATTTCTTCCATGGTGGACACAAATTGGAGCCGAGCGGCGTAGCGAACAGCCACGAACACACTCTGCGCAAGCGCCGCTCTTAGAGCCTCCGAGTTGCGCGTGCGCAGAGCGTGTTCGTGGCTGTTCGCCTTCGCCGCTCGGCTCCAATTTGTGTCCACCTTTAGTTACATGTTTTCAGCTAAAAGTGATCTTAGAAAAATGTATAAATTTATTTATTTTAATATACCACAAAATTCCTTTGCCTATCATTCAAGGAAAATAACATTTTTGAAAGGTATGCTATAGTAAATGATTTCAAAAATTTTCTTTCTGTGTACTACACATGGTGAGAAGGAAGAAAATTTTACAAAGTAATTTTTAAAAAATGGTTTTAAAAGTTTTTGGATAATTATAATGATTTTCTATAAATTGGGTTTATTCAACTTTAGGTTTAGGACAGTAACTTGGTTGCCCTTAAAAAAAATCCAGTGAAAACTACAGAGAATACACTGTTGGAGTGTCTTTAAGTATAATTTTCCGAGAAATCTTGTTTAGGTTTTTTTTACAAAAATTAATGATGAGAATCAAAACATTTACTGTGAAATCAAAAATATTTTTTAATATTTCATTAACTTACATGATATTTTGTCTCCTTTCACACAGGTGTAAACACAATTGACGAATAAAGAACAAAATATTAAGTAATTAGATTATAGATCAAACATATAATGAAACATTATTATACTTTTCAAGAAAATAGTTTTCCTTGAACGATAGGCAAATGAATTTCGAGGCACATTAAAATCAATTTATACATTTTTCTAAGATCACTTTTAGCTGAAAACATGTAACTTAGGATAGGATAGGTAGAAATAGGATTTTTTTAACATTTAGAGTCGGAAAAGGACGCTATTATTATAATTTTACCCACATATATAATCTCAAACATCATTTCTGACACCAAATGACATATCTCTAGAGGTTTTTGTGAAAATTTTGTAATTTAGATTTGTTTATCACTTTAATGGGCATTAAAACCTTTGTTTAGCAAAACCTCGCAGTCGCGCTTCTTTCGCTTAGATTATAGGGGTTAAAGGGAAAGGTTCAGGCCCTATACCATTGGTATTCTATCTAATTAAGCTCTTAGTAATGTATTTGGACCGACTTTATCACATTCTCAGTCCCAAAATGCGTGTTTAAAAATTTTAAAAAAATTATATATATTTTCCTTTTTTCAAACACTAGGGGGTTTGAAATTATACCCTAGAATTCCCTTAGGGGGTTTAAAAACTCATTTACTATCTATTGGGACCAAACGGAATATAAAAATCCCGGAGGATAAAATTTTTTGTGACATTGCAATGTTCTAGTTTTCTAGCAATGAAGTCGCTTTTTCACGAACATTTACTATGAAAATGCTAAATAGCTCCCCATCCGTTTTAGAAAATAAAATTCCGTAACTTCAGAGATAAAGTGTATGAAATTTCCTATCAAATGACACCCTAACCAGATTTCTGGGACAAACGGTTCCAGTTTTATGGGGCGAAAACTACGATTTTTTGTTAAAAATCACTGTTTTTCTGAACTTTGACCTCGATGAGGCACGGGTTAATATTATCGGATTGAGCTGAAACTTGGCCAATCTCATTTTTTAGCCTATTGGCACATTTTAAGGGGGTAAGACCTAAGAATTTCGAAAGTTGATTTTTTGTAACCACCCTAGTGTAGGAACCAGAGTAGGGTAAATATATACATGTAAATATCAAAATATCGGATGTATGAAATTTTAATATGTGATATATATCCGATATTACCGATATTTGCATTTTAGAAAGAAAAATATATACTACGTATTTTAGAATTGAATATACTACTTTTACAAATCTAAGTACTGTTACTTTTTAAGGCATTTTTAAGTGATCACTAATCATACCGACTATATTTGCTTATGATTGGGAGAAAATATCATTGTATCAAAAACGTTATGCTTGTGTATTAATTTCATTTCCGTTTTAACTCTCTACTGCCCACTTCCATAAGTAACCCATCGGAAAAATTATTATTTTGCCTTAATCATGTAGTTTATGGCTAAATAAAATAATGACGCAAGTAAAATTATTTAATTTTATTTAAACAAATTTTAAAATTTTGAATTTGGAGACTGAACCTAAACTTTATACATTATAGCACCTAAAGGTGCGATTATTTCTGCAATACCTTAAAAATATGCCGAAAATTGAAGCTCAACTTATTTGCTACCATGGGAACAATAGAGGGTTAAAGACAAGTTTTTACCAATAAAAAGTTTAAGCTTTATCGGTAACATTAAACTTATCAGCAATAAATTCATTAATGATTTTAAAAAATCGATTTTCATTAAAATTATGTTTAATTTAATAAAATGATGATTTTAACTATCATCTAACCAGGTTTGATAAGAGTATAATTTTTTTAAACCAGTGATTTAACAATATATTGTAGCTACGTGTCACAATTTTTCATCATTTAATTGACTTGATGTCAACTAAGTATTTGAAAATTAATATTGGAAGTTTTTAGTTTGAAAATGATAATTTTGTAACGCATCATATCATGATACAAATAGAACCAGCGTGGTAGGAAATGTTACAAATTATGCGAATTTCTAAAGATTGCTCAGATGCTTTGACAAATGCATACTTGGAAAAAAATTGCAACAGTATGGAAGAAATTTCAAGTTTATACAAGCAGTAGGTAAATGCTGATGAAATAATTACTCAAGCTATTTTGTAGTTTAAAATTTTACCTCATCCTGAAAGTACTGTTTTTGTTCTTTAACCCTTTCGCACCGGCTGGGACATATATGCTGTCCCACGGTGGAAAAATTTTGAAATTACGACTGAGGCAACATTATGTCCCAGTTGCTGAAACTGTTGCTGTCCCAGTTGAATAAAATGCTCCTTTGTGCCTCCAAACACATCATGATCTAATAGATATCTCATCGCAGTTGCCCCCCAGGAGATCAAACAAGTAAAAAAGTTTCACTTTTCTGATTCCCTTGCCGTATTGAAAGGGTTAAAGCTAATTTTTTAGAAGTATTACGTCATCGAAGATGCCGTTGGGCAATGTTAATCAATGGTATTTTAAAAGTCATTTTTTAAATAAAATTTTTGAAAAAGTTTAGTTAGGACTGTTATTAAGAGTTGCATCAAGTTGTTTGGATTTTCATCAGAGTAATAGTTGAAAAACTGCAGTTTTTGGGATTGTATAACGTATTTATATCGAATCTTATCCAATGTATCTTGATAAAGACGTTTCTTAGATAAAATATTCATATACTATTAGGAAAGGGATGCAATTCAAAAAACAAAATGAGCCTTGAAAAAGCTACTCAATCCCACATTTTGTATCATCAAACGTAGTTTTTAAACTTTCAAGGCACCCCATCAATCCCTTGGGGCCAAAGGAACATCTTTCCCTGAAATTCCCAGACACAAAACAGGTTTCTTCGACTTACAGTACAGGAACAAACAAAAAGCAGGGATGACTGAGTCAAAATTTTTACCTAAAAACACGACTGATAAAAACTTCCACCGACTCTACACTCAATTTACTCAACAGAAACGGCAAAATGGGAGCTCGTTAACGAAGTTTCGGGGATACTTTACAGGAACTTTGTCTCAAAGCTTTTCGCTTTATTGCTTCTTTAGAATATTTAGTTTTGTCATTGAAGTCAACTCTTTTGGGGAAAAAAACTGGCAACAAAAAGCGCGATTTCTTTCGAAGAGATGATAGCGAATCTGGCAACATGATGCAAAGAATTTCAACTATTCAAATTAAAAGTAAGGGGTTTTAATATAATGTAACGCGTTTAAGGAATGTATAAAATTCATTAACTTTTTATGACTTATTTAAGTGAGTTTTTAGATAATAAAAAAGGAGTTTGCTTCATAAAATAATTAACTTAGATTCCATTTCTTCATTTTAATCAGATAAAAATTTAGTTACCTTTAAACAGAGCACATATTTTTGGAAGTTAAAAATTTATCTTATGTGGACAAGGTTTTAAGGTATCCGCCTACCCCTAAAAGGACGATTTTCGACTTCATCGCCGAAAATTTGGTTCTTACATTTTCAAGTAGTTTAGACTTTTATCTTTCTAAAACTGTTTTCATTTTACTTGTAGGTGAATTAGAAAAGAAATTACATCATTTTTTTAAAACAGATAGTCGTGTGTAATCGTATACAAATATAAACTTTGAAGCTAATTTTCTCAGAACGAAATTTTGCATAAAAACCCTCCACTATTTATATACATGATTACTCAAAAACTATCCAAGATATTCACTTAAAATTTTAACAGTATATTAATCATATTGTTACTAACCATATGGACTACAGATTTTTATGTGAGTTTATATTTTTTATATTTATTGACGTTTTTTTGTTAAAGGGTTGTAGAAATTTTGAAATTTTTCACTTACTTTACATTTTATGCTGTAAAACAATTACTTATATATATTACTTATTATATATCTTAGAAAATAGTTCATTCTGAAGATAAGTGTTATATGATACTTGTGTCCAAAGGAAATTTATATAGGGGTAATAGTTTTTGGGCAAGAGTGAGAGGGGTTTTATAAAAGTTCACCTAAATTTTACATTAATTTCTCAATATTTTAGAAAATATAATTATTTTTGTTTTTTAGCATTGATCAATGTTTTGATGTACATTTAAACTAAAAATTTTAAAAAAATTTTGTAAATCAAGTATTTCAAAAAAATGGTCTCAAAGGTAGGCGGATACCTTAAATTAAATAGTTTCAAAGTAGTACATAACACATTTAATGAATACATTGATTGCTTAAAATGTCTTCAGTACTAATTCTTAAAAAAGTATAATGAAGATAAGCAATAAAAGGAATAATTTTTTAAGTGGGTAATTTAAAAAAATCAAGCACTTCTTATATTTTTTAGAATTTTCTATGATAAGTAAAACATTTTAAAAAAAAACTGTAGGTAAGACAATTAAGTAAGCGTGTGGTAAGTTTGGGGTAGGCTATACGAGAATTGAATAGTTTATTTCAGAAACAAGTTAAACCCCATTGGATTAACACAGCGTTTAACTTGTTTCTGAAATAAACGATTCAATTACATAAGCACCAAAAGGGGGAAAAAGGAGTTTCCTATGTTCCCCAGTTTTTTTTTTTGCTGATTTGAATGTAGGAGAGATATGATTAATACCTACAAAAATGTTAAAAAGAATTCATAACATTTTTAATTCACAAAGATTATTATTAAGTAAAAGACACAAATTTCATTTCAGCAAAACAAATTCAAACTCAAAAATTGTCATTACTATGAATGTTATTTGCTATTTTTCATCAAAGAAAGAAACAAACGATTGATAGGTCGAACATTCATTGAAGGCAATGTATAAGAAATGCAGTTTAAAGAAAATGAAGAACGGGGATTGGGCAGTTGAGGTACGTAAATATAACGGGATTGCGATTAGTTTTCTATTAAGTTTATTAAGACTAATATCTTATAACAATTCCAAAAGTTGGATTTAACCTATGTTTATGATCAGAGAAAAGGCAATGCATGAGTACCTTTAGAAATAGGCGCGATGAGTACCAAAGTTTTTTTAAGAAAACACTTTCCCCCTCCCCCGAAATTTTAAATACACCATAGAAGGGCGCAAGTCAACTGGCAGTGGCACCGATGGCACCGGGCAAAGTGATTAATTAGGCATTATTAATAATGCCCAGAGTGGAGGCGAGCTAAGTGATAAATTTCATTGACATTGCCCTCCTCTACTTCGGGCGTTATTAATAATGACCAATTAATCACATTGCCCGTAACATATATACACCGATGACCAAACCCATTCAAGCGAAAAGACTTCCCAATTCTCTTCCTCTCACCACCCACCTGTTAATTTCTCCTAATCCCTCCAAACGATTGAAGAGAAGAATGGAGCTCGCGAGAAGCACGTCGACCCCTCGAACTCTCACCTCCCGTGCGAGGTGGTCGTCACGAAAGGGGGGAGAGGTGAGTCCCTCCGACCGTGAAACTGCCCTACGCGTGTCTGCCAAAGCCAGTTCGTCTTCTCGTTAATTAGTTCGGTGTGGTGGGAATAGCGGTCATCAGCGGCAGTTGCGGTGGGGAGATTTTATAGAGAAAGTTGTGGGAAGTAATGGTGGGTGTTTTAGGAAGCGTTTTCACTTATCTAATGACGTAATCAGATTATGAATGACCGTTAAATATGATATTTAAAACAAAATTGAAGACTAAATGCAGTTATTCAACGAATCAGGTTGAAGAAATAATGTAAATAAAAGCTATCCGTAGTTTTGTTTATCATACTCTATTTTCTAAACGTTTGAATCCGTAGCATTCATTTTGATTCTTTCAGCACACTTTGATAATATACACGTAACACCAGCACGCCGAGAACAGAAAACTTAAGGATTTTGCAGAAAATCTTTTGAAACATTTACATTTTTGATAAATGAATTGATTTCTCCCTACTGTTGTTGCTCAATCATTATCACAATATTTAGGAGATCAATACAACTATCATAATGTCGTAAGTAAAAATGTAAAGGACTTGGGATGCTTAATTTGCAGAATATTTGAAGAAATTTTTGTGCGTGGAAAGTTTTTGGTTTTTTCCAAGTATGTTTTCGGGTTTCTTGACTTATGAACGCAACGCAATTCCAACTAGTGTAAAATGTATAATATATCTGGAAAAATCAAGTTTTGCAAATTTTAGTCAGTTTTTTGTTTTATTCGAGAAGAAAGACGAGAGTATACTGGTACTTCAAGAACTGGTTCTTCAGAGTATTGTAGTTAAAGAAACGGTTAGTGTGAAGATGAAAACCCAGAATACAGAGCAGAATATTAAAAATATTATGGAGACAATACCCTGTACAAGTTAGGTAAACAAAGTACTAAATGAGTATTATTCAGGTAATTCTAGTTAAACTAAGTTTGTGTAATAGATGAAAACCCATAATATAGAGAGAGCAGAATATACAGAGCATTATCAATGCTAGTAGAGACAATTCACCTGTACTGTACAAGTTAAGCTAACAAAGTACTAGATGAGGAAAGGCAGTTTACATATTAATGTTCTCTGTTTCAATCATTCTATACATCCATAGCTAAAGGAAGCATTTTACGTAATCTGGTAAAACCACAATTGCCACGGACTTCCATCATGTTACTACGACGGGCGGAAACCAGAGTTGTTTTGGTTCTGGTTTTCACTTGTCACGGACAAGGCCGAATCTACGGCAGCGTGAAAACTGTCCGGAATGTCCGGACAAGAGGTTTGTTTGGACGACCGAGGAGAATTATTATTTCCCTTTCCATCTCTACCATTGTCATGCTACTTAAATTATTCGGAAAAGGGTGATTGTTCCAGATTGTTCCCTCGGGGAGTGAATGGGAAAATTGCTTTAGCGGGACATCTGCTCGTAGTTTGTCGGATCGAATTGGTGGATGGATTAGATGTGAAATGTTTTTGTTATCCTTGTTCCGTAGTGGAGATCGTTGGATTTTGTAAGAGATCGGAGTAAATAAGATTGATGAGTTCGGAATTTATTTTTTTATAGAGTGGACCTTGCCTTAGGGATAGAGAGTGAATTGGAATTTATCGTATTTTGATGGGGTTGGGTGATCGACCGAAGACAGGAATGGAGCTTTTGAGTTTTTGTCAGAAATTTGGACAGGGGAGATGTGAGTGGTTATTCTTAACCCGTTAACGACTGTAAAACATAACTACATTTTGTGTGATGTGTCCATCAGTTTTGGATGTACCGTATCTATCAATTATTTGATGTTAGTAAAGAAAGTTTTATTTTGGGGGACCCTTGCACCACTTGTTCAACATGACTTCCAGATATAAAACATTCCTTTACTTTTTTTGTGAGTTAGGTGAAGGGAGTTAGTTTACTTTAAGTTTAGATACTAGCTATTCAAAGAATGGACATCTCGGTAAACTTTTGTGTAAGTATTTAAAGAAACAGTGATGTGTCTCAGTTTTGGATGTACCGTATTTGTGGTAAATATGTTACAAAAAATCATATCAATTATATAGGTATTATTTTTCATTTGCCCAAAAAGAGTTAATTATTCGGCATCATATTTTTCTGCATGCAATAATTATTACAAAGAAAAACTTAATAATTAATATAAATGTGGTTAAATACTTTTTGTCAATTCGAAAAATACACATCATTACTATACTATGCAAAACATCAAAATTCCACTTCAATGCAATTTTATGTCCAATAATTAAAATTAGTTCTTTCTCACTTGTTCATGATATTTCGATGTTAGATACTTCTTTATTACCGAATATTAATGAAATATATCAAAGGAAATAAAATTAAGGAAATAACTCATTAAACAGTCTCACACTACCATTATCTATAATAGTAGTACTTGGCAGATTTTTAATCTTTTCTCAACAATGGGTCCTATCATGGAGGTAGGAGTAGAAGAAGGAGAGGAAGCGTCGTATCTCGCTCACGGGGAGAAATGAAGTAACTGAAAGCCAGCTGCCGCCATGCGTCTGCTACCAAAAGAGCGAGTTTTAACATTGAGGCTTACGGGGAGCATACAGATTTTTAATTTTTTTCGATTTAAGAAATAAAAATTTTGCTTCGGCTCTTTACAATTTTAAAAGCTCCATATATTGAGCGTGTTTCTAGTGATATAGTTATTTTTTTTCACCCAATAAATAGTATAAAAAGGTTTAAAATACAAGTCACAAAGCATTGCCCATTGATATAACGCTTTTTTCGAAATCCTAGCTGTGCACATGCATTTTAAAGCCTAAAGTAATCAAAATTAATTTAAGTGCGTACCACATAGAATATAAAATCCTAATTTAAAAAAGGCATGAAATCGGAGGAGCGAGTAATGCACATAATAATAATGCATGAAAACGGATTATTAATGGATTTTAATTTTATATTTTTCAAATTTAGAACGCCAAAAAATTATGTTATTGTTAATTAAATGTAATGCTAGAAAAATTTTCAAACAAACCTACGTAAATAACTTCTTCCTGAAAAATTTTGAAATTTTATAAAGTGTCAAAAATTAAGCATTTCCATTTTTTATCTTAATTGAAAATGATCATTTTATTTACGTTAAACATTAAATAAACTTGGAAATTAATTTAATGTTTTCCTTATTTTGAAGAATTTTTTTTTCTTTATTTACTGGCATTACTTGTTTCTTTTGAAAATTTCTTTTATTTACTGACATCTTGAATCATATTTTGCCAATGCATAAAAACATGTATAATTATAGTAACGCATAAGCTATCAAATTTTATAGTTACATTTTTCCGTAAGCTACCAAGCTTCCATAATTCGAAATAAATTTGGGAATTAATAGTACTACAACATATCATTCAAATATGCTCTGCTTTGATTCTAAGAAAAAAACATTGGATTCTAAAAATTAAAAAAGAATGTAAAGGAGAGACCTAAATCGAATGTTTATAAGCGGTCACATGATGTCCAGGTGCAATGCTTTTGCAGATGTCTTAGCCTTGAAATATCTATGCTTGAGATATTGGTGTAGCGTAATTAACCGAGCGTTCAATAAGTATGCGTTATAGATACAAGTTTATCCAAAATACTAAATGTTTTACCCTAACAAATATATTTTCCATCACTTATTTTAAACCTTTTTTTCTATAAAGAATGAACAAAGCAAATTCATTTTTCGCTAGGAGGAAAATATTTCACTATAAATATTTATTAATCATTGCATAAATACTTGGTTATTGACTATAGTAAATATGTTTACGGGTAATTTTAAATTATTCGGTAACTATCGCAATTATTGTTCAATTAACTAATTGGATATTTCCATTTCCATGGAAATTTTACCACCCATGCTAAGTTTTATAGTTCTATCTCATTTGGAAGTTTCTAAAATGTTACGTTCTGAAATACAAAATAGGTGTTAAAAATTGGCAAAAAATTTCATTTATTATCATAATTTCTTTATAACTGATGGATTTCCTTTAAGAATTAAGCATTGATAGGTCTAGTACACTCTCTTATGAGTTTTTGCGACCTTAGATCGTTTAAAAGTGCCGGAAAATTGAATTAAAGGGATATTTAAAAATATTCGCGCAAAATGCTTTAAAATGTTCGGAAGCTTAATTAATAGCTTGATCTATGATCGTTAAACACATCTGAACACAACTCAAAAGTGAAAATTAGTTTAAAATATCATGCGGCGTAAAGATTTAATGAAGAATTTACATAGGAATCTACGGGCGACGAGCGCTTTTGGTAGCACCAATGTGGCCGACCGGTTACAGTGAAAGCTTCACTCAGACTTCGACGTTTCCCCTCCTTCTCTCACTCGTACCTCCATGGGTCCTATACCAAAGTACTCTTGTCACTTTTCAAGGTCCTAACCTTTCGTGGCTTCTGTGAAGTACGCATGCAAATAATGTCACTTTCTTGGAGCATATATTCGGACAGGAAGGGAAGGATCGCATTACGTGCTACTGAAGAGATATGACTTTCTCTTAAGAGAAAAAAAAGTGTAGGAAGAGACATCGTTAAAACACAACGGGTCTTGTTTTCTTATTTGTCACTCCCACGAAGTTGCAACCAACGTTTTAATTTGACTGAAGCTTTCCGTGTTCTTTTAGTATAGTGATGGCTAGATTTTTACGCAATTTCGACCTGCTAATGAGATTTTTAAGGGTTCTTTAATTCAATGGCTTATGAAGGATAGTAAGCCAGCTTTTGATGTGAGATTTTCCATAAAGCCAGCCAATGCTTTAACAGCACCTTGCATTTCATAGTTTTATCCCAGTTTACATAGTAGATATCCTAGGAGTATGATTTTAATACTTTAGATGGTAATAAAACAATCTTGCTTGGGATTCATGTGGAAGAAAAAAAATTCTTATCCTAGTTAGGAGCCTGGTACAGAAAACTTTCGTGTAAAATGTGATTTTCATATAATCAGATATAATATCTAGGAGGCATTACTTTAAATAAATACTCCAAAAATTAACCTAAATTGCCACATTTTGAAACCATTTTTCCTTCGAGGAAAATAATCATGAACACAATACATCAGAAATCGATTATCAAAATATTTTTACTTTAGACAACTCATAGCAAGTCGCTTCTTCCATCAGTCTAAATTGAATCAGCATTGCTTTTGCTATCCTTTTATTGGAAACCATGCTAACAACCAGAACTCTGCTCCTGGAGGCTGATTGGTCGAAAAATATTATTCAAAAATTATCCGATCATTAAAAATTCCTTTACAAATTCTTTAAGCTAATTTTTAGCGGGATAATAGCTGATAAAGTACTGGAATTTAAGATTACGGAACAAGATTAGAATTTAATTTTCAGAACAGCATTATCTTAATAAATATCATCAAGCTCATACCGTGATATAACCCAAATCCATCCCACACGTCAATCATGGTTACAAGAATACACCCAACTACCCCTACCCTTCATCTCAACTCCCGACATTTCTCCAAATGTTAAGGGGCATCCCTTCCATGAAATCTCATTAGAACCATTGTGTTTTTATCCGAAGGTCACGACGGCATTATTTAGAGTAACTATTCCCATAAAAGGCCTCTGTTGCAATGGAGAGAATTATTATGCCTTCACGTTGGTAGGAGCTGCTGGCAAGCTTCCCAGAGGCTGTGTCCCCAAAAGCAAAAACATTCGGATCTTTTCTTGAATGATGTTTTCTGATATTTTTGAAGGGCTTCCCCTGGCCTTGGACGGCAGTGTTTGTTGTTGTCGTCGTTTCTGCCTGACAGCGTCCGCTAAGTGTGTCAACTGGACCGCAGAAAAATGACGTTTTTCTATTTTTTTTTGGTCTGCGCATCCTACACCCTCGTTTGCGGTGGTGTGGTTTTTTGTAATTGGAATTGAGGGTTTTTGTGTGGATTTGATGTCAAGGTGGGATTTGGTAGACGATGGGTCATTCGTAAATTGAGTGGGGGAAATATATTGATGCTGCAAGATCCTGCTTGCTCATTGTAACATTAAAGAAGTATCTCATTCTATCCGGTTGAAATGAAATTGTTTTGAAATTAAAAAAATTAAAAACCATGATTGTGAAAAGCATCAAAAGTACCATAATACCGTCTTGGTAATAGTGTTTTAATTAATTTCTTTTAAAATAAATCAGTAATTCAAAAATTACCTAGTGTTATTTAAAAACAGTAAAAACCTAATTCGACGAAGGAGCAGTACCATTAATACAAGTAATAAAATTAATTAAAGGTACTTTTTAATTTAAGTTGAAACTATCTTCATGATTACACGCAAAAATACATAGCTCATACCCCTTCTAAAATTGTCAAAAGTCCCGGACACTTTTTTGACAATGGTATATTCACAATGAGTTATAATAATCAACTAATTTTACTATCTTTGTAATAGTCTAACCTAAGAAAAGTATAATATTCGAGACTGGCTTGATTTCACGAGTATTAGCGTAAAAAAGGCAATAATTAGTATTTACGTATGTACCATCTACTAAAGCTAATTTAAATTTCCTAGTTCCCTCATTCTATTTTCATAGAATATACTTCTTGTTTGCTAACTAAAAGTTATGCATTGAATCAACTGAAAGATAAAAAGAATAAGTTATAGGTACTCTGTTTCCATGTTACTACAGTTACATGTACTCTGTTATAGTACTCTGTACGTTATACATATACTTGTTTTAAAGTCTAAATAAACCCCCTCGTTTCTCTCAAGCTTCATCATTCATAAACATTTCGCTGTAATTATGACACTTTCCAGAAAATATAACATTCGAAATAATTCTCATTAACGTCGAGTTTTCCAAAGAGAAGTTGTTGGATTAGTGGGGTTCCATCTCGAAGAAAAAAGAATTAGTATCAAAAAGGATGACTCCAGATAATGACCAGCGGGTCATTAGGATTTCACTCCCAATTGTGAGGTTTGAAACGCTTCTTTTTTTAGAAGGGGAACCTCCACCCTTCATTATGTGGAAACCTAATATTGACATAGCAAATTACGCTAATTGAGGCAAACGCTTTATCGTTGTCGTACTCGTTTGAGGATTTTTCTCGATTTGTGGATTGTTGATGACCATAGCTCAGAGTTTTGACTTTTTAAATATATTCTTATCATAGGGAATGGTTTCTCAAACTTTTATCTACATCGACTTTTTATGAATTTCATATTGCCAATCAACCCACAACACTATTACTACCTCTACCAACAGTTCAGTTCATACCTTCAAATAATAACGTCTAAGTGCCATTAGTGTTCTATACTTTAAAAATTGAATTGATATATTTTCAAGGTCCACTAAATCATTTTTCATAGCAAGACATCTTATCTTCTCTATGCCAAAAATGTATAAAAAGTTTATCAGGTTTTGATTTGAGTTATAAGGTTTACATTTCTATACGATTTATAAAAGGTTATTTCTATACGATTTTAAAAAGACATCTTCGACCTTTATGGAATCAAATACTTCAGTTGGGCACCGTTACATTTGATTTTGGATGTTTCTTCTTTGTTAATCTACTATATAAATTAATTATTTTCTTAATTAACTACATGTTAACGTGTGAATCTGACAAAGTTCAGTTATAATATTTAGTTTTGATATGTTTGGTGAGGTTGTGGGAAAGATGGTTGTTTAAGGAAATTCACTGCTCTTGTTCAACAAGGTAAAAACTAAAAGATTTAGTTTGCCCAGTACAACTGATATTTTCAACTTTTAAGTTTTTACAAAATTAGGTCTTGGGTCAATGTCGAACAATATTCAAAAATCAAACATGCAAAAAAAATGTTTAAATAGCAAATGTTATCTTCCTCATAAACATACCACCCTGACATACAGCGCCACCTATCGAACTCCATCCCAACCCCCAAGATTCTCATCAACTCCAGATCCCTCCCCCAAACAACTTCAACTTCATTAAAATTCACGATTCGCCACTCCCTACAGACCAACGCCTGAAGCAAACAACAAGTATATTGTTGCCAATCCGAGGAAGAGAAAAAACCTTAAAAACAAGAGATGGGGCCATAACACGCGTACCCGGTGGGAGGGGTATTGATCTGTCATGTCAGGTTTCCATGGCAACCGACTGTCAACAGGAATGCGTGCAATAGCTGTCAGGAGTTGGCTCCGGTGCTATATTCGGAAGGCTTTTTATTTAGATTTATCAAAGATTTAATTGAATGGGACCCTGACATTCCGCAGAGATGTGGGGATAAAGATAAGGGATGGCAGGTCTAATAGATCGAGATGTCACGAGGGTGGACCACACGACTGTGGAACATTGCGGGCGAGAAGTCTATGGTTGAAAAGGGAAATTGGTTGTCCAGAGGGATTTGCATGAACGAGGAGATTGACATTTATTGTTTGAAATGGCAAGGGTTGAATGTTGTTGGAATAGATGGAGTTAATGAATGGTTCGGTGTTCTGGTTTGTTATGGGCGGTGGTTGGAGTGGTTAACCTAAAATCTTTTGGATTAACTTGATTCTAAAATTTTCCAATCGCGGATAAATGTTTTCTCAGTTTTGGGCGTTATAAAACCTTCTGTAGCTAAATAATTCTATATATTTGTTACAATGCATTATGGAGGAAGGATAGGAAATAAAGTTAATTCTTTTGTAAGTAAGATACCTCGACTTTCTACCTTATTAAAAATGTATTACTTTGAAGCACTTAAATTAAGGGGGGATTATCAGGAAATTAATTTTTCAGAATAAATTTTATGCTAAATGTCTTCAATTATCATTGAATAGGTCTCGATTTATAGATTACGGCTGAATTAACTAAAAAATGAGAATGCCAACTTGAAATGGGTCATTTTTAGGGTAATAAAAAATAAGAGGAGGTTTAATTTTAGTTATTGTAAAATTTGGTCTCTTTTGATTTAATGAATGACATCGTCATAACCCGAGGGATTATTATTGATTGACAGCATACTTCAAATTACCTAAATATCCTAAAACATTAGTTGATTATTCTAAATAATTCAGACTCATCCATCTTTCGTATGAATCGTTAATTTCATCTAGGGTTGAACTCATCGAACTCTGTCCAACGGATTTATGGATCGGTAGCCTAGTGTTTAAGCATGAAGGTCGTTTCAGGAAAAACTTAAAGAGCAGGTACGCATGCCTTTTTTCAGTTTTGAAAATAAAGAAGCAGTTCTTGAAATATCGAGAGCAGGAAATCCAGTTAAATAGGTCTTAAAAAACGTTTTGCCTCTTTGAATTTTATGTTTAGATCTATTCTCTTAATCTTAGGAACAATGCACAGTTATTTTAAATCATAATTAAAATTAATGATTCGGAAAACTATTAACATTAGTAAATCATTTTAATTACTTTTTTGCTTAAAAATAAACCAAGAGATATCGAACTATATTCCAATTTTAATAAAAAATCTATCCATATTATTTTCAAAATTTATAGAAAAGAGATTCTCAAAACGAGAAGAAGTTAGAATAGGCGTTCAAACGTTCAGTTAGAATAGGCGCCTGAGGTGTAATTTATTAAAAGCAGTTACTATTGTCATCGAAAACTTTTCTTGTGCAATGACAAGGCAGCCTAAACAGAAGTAATTAAAATACTGTAAAATAATCGGTCACTGAAGATGCGTGATGAGCGTTATTAGGCGTTTTTGATCCTGTTTCAGGCACCTATTCTAAAGGAACAGACAATAGATAATGGGTATCATTCCTGTTTTCTTTTGTTAAATCATCATTCGATATATTGAACAACAGATAATGCTGAGCAATTCAATTTCAAAAATATGGGAGAAAAGTTCTAGATTGCAGCCACACCTAGCACCTGCAAAACCATCTCTTGCTTCATACATCCTTTATTGCCGCATTATTCTCGGCTATTATCAAGAGGATTGGTCATAATTGACCCTAGATCCCACATACATTTCTTGGTGAGTTACCGGTTTTTGCCCTAACTTAAGAAGTTAAGCTTTTGCTGCGCAAATTTAGAGAACATTTAGAATTAAAATATTGATTGCTAATGCAATGTGTTTTGAAACATACGTTTAAATGTTGGAAAATTAAAATTTTTTGAATTTTTTTATTGCAGAAGAACGAGTAAAATGTTTGAAATTTCACCGGAAAAACTGCAGTTTTTCTTCACTGAAATTCTAACTCAATTGCAAGATTTTTGTTAACTTGTAACTTTACGTAATTGCCATAACTGTGATTCATAGAACTTTTAAATGAACTAGAGATGAGCTTTTAATATGAATTGAAGATTTTTAATCCCTAATTTAAATCAATTTAATCAATCGTAGAAGGATAAACTTGTGACTTCTTACAAACACATGTTCAGAGTATAAAAAATTAAATTTCTATAGATAGGATCAGAAAGCTTTTTAGGAATAATATTTACGTTCCGAATCAGTTGATAAAAGAAGCACCCGGAAGAAATCTATTTAGAAAGTGAAGATGCTTTTAATGATCATGAAAGTAATAAAACTTATGCGTCGTATAATTCAAGGACAATCTGAAGACTAACTTCAAGTAAAAGTGCCCTTGAATTGCTCCACTCAGTTGACCTTCACCATATCACCCAATACGGAAAAGTTACAATTTTTGATTCACCAAGACAACCTAACTTATCCAACCAAGCTAAAATTGTGTATAGGAATTCAAATAACTATATAGGTTTAGGTACCCACCACGAGAAAAAAACTTAGATAGAAAAACAAAACTTTGAAAAGAAGTCCAAATCTAAATTATAGGGGAGAGTGTTGTACCTATGGACAAAAATCACGTTTGGATTTTTCTAAGACAGGTAAAATCATATTTTTAACATTTAAAGTGCCCAACATATAGTTCTAACCTTTGTGAGTAGGAAGATATTTTTTATTAGCTAAAATCTTAAAAATTGGATTTTTAATTAATTTTAATAACTTGACGAAATTTGTGTCCATAGGTACAACAACGTGCTCTCCCTATGGACAGACCCAGTTGTACCTGTGGACACCCTTAAAAAAGAAATTTTTAGTTAAAAAAACCTTAAAATGAACATTTTTACTGGTGTATTACCTTTTAATAAACTATTTCAAGCATTTTTAAAATTGGGAATAGATTTTTTAGAGTAATGTAGTTTTAGATCGTAAATGATCATTAAAACGAAGATGATTGATAAAAGTCTTGATCTTTTACCAAAAATACATAAATCACATAGGATTTTCAGATCGAAGTTTGAGGTAATAGTTTCATCAATCATGCTGATAGATCTGATCACTTCACTGATCCATAAAAACAATTCGATCGACATTTAGTTGTGCAAGCATTTGGTCGTAATAACTTTCGCAAATCTTCTTCTGTGGAAATTTTAAGTTTTTTGTAATCATCATACTTAAATGTGATAGGGTGCTTAAGATTTTATACCATATTTTACATTAAATGCAAAATAAAATCAAAAATTTTAAAAGGTAGTTTAGATCACAAAATATTTGATTTTTCATCTTAAAATCCCTTTAAAATAATCACCGACAAATAGATAACCATTTAGAATTAATTTAATATGCATTAAAATGCATTCTTTTTAATGAAACCTGATTCAAAAACGCCGATTAGCTACAGAAACCCACAAGAACGTGTCCGTAGGTACAACACGTATGGTGTCCGAAGGTACAACACCAGGTGTTTCTGCATTTAAAGTTCTATACAAAATAAAAGAATTGAGATCTGGCAATTTCTAATATCAAAAATAAAAAGTCAAAATCTCGGGGATTCGCCCCTTATATCTCATTTTATCGTATTATAATTTAAGGGGAAGAAAAATATTAATGTAGTGATGCACTAAAAAAAACTTTGAGCACCTAAAAACAGCAAATTTATTATATTAAATATAAATATTATTTTAAAGAGCTGATTTCACGTTAGCAACTAGATAGCATCTGTTTACATTCAAATTCAACCACAAATTCAAATTTTCATTTTTTCCCGAATTTTAAAATGCGGTGGCTGAAGGTACAACCGTCCATAGGTACAGCACTCTCCCCTAGTGACACAAATTTGGCACAAAACGTTTTTTCAGCGTATATTAATTACCATTTCCTTCAAAATTGAGGATAACCCGTTTCCATGACAATCGCCAGAATATTGTATGACATTAAAGATTTTTCAAGACAACAGCAATGGATAGGGATTAATAATGGTAATGAGATGGTAAATGGTAATAATGGCTCATCTCTGGTAATGAGAAACATATTTTAAGTACCAAATACTTTGTTTAATAGTAACTGAAGATTAACATAATAATTTATACAGGTTTTTCATAACTTCTAGGAAGGGTATAGGGCACACCTAGACGACTCAGAACCACCGAGGAATAGGGGGTCGGAAACGCACCCCTAACGAGCAGGGGGTTTTAAAAGTGGGCATGAGAAATTGTAAAGTTCCTTGTGGAAATAGACATGTAACCTTTTTTAGATCGAATTAAAACCATCGATTCAGGTATTTATTCCTTAGAAACCAGTTAAAGAGCTTGATTTTCAGCTCTTAAATTGGTTATTATGCGACAAATGCCGGAATCGAACGATTTTGCTGTTTTTAATTCAATTATAAAATGTTACGTGTCAATTTCCACTGTGGATCATACAACCTATTAACCCCTAGCACGTTATGGGTGCCTTTACGACCCCCTCCATTGCAGGGTGATTCTGAGTCGTCTAGGTGTCCTACCTCCCCTAGAAGTTATGAAACACTTATCTGAAACACCCTGGTAACATAATTTCTTAGGTGAACTATTAATGCTCATTTAATCAACAAAACGAAAAAAAAACGAACAACCTCTGATAAAAATTTATTAATTTGAATTTTTAAGAAAATTTATAAAAATTTTCTTTCTCGAGTCCCTTATATTACAGAATAAAAGATAGACCGACTGCAAAGAAAAATATAAGCCCTACTACTTGAACAGGAAAAATACGAAAAGCAGTTAACTCTATAACTCAAAACTGAAGCTAAAAATAGCGAAATGACTTTGGGGGATACCGTTGCATCACTCATAATGGATGAGTTGCTACTTTTTTGTTTACCTTTTACGTGGTTTAGAAACTCCTCTCTAGGAATTAAATTTTCTTTCTACACTGAAATCATTTATCAAAAAATGTTACCAACGTTATTTCTAAAAGACACAGGAGAGGGGGAAGATCAACAAATAATCTTTCTTAAAAATATTGTATAAAAATATTTCAAGATATTATTTTAATATAATTTTTTATGGATACAAATTTGATTTATGATTATGATGTTTAAAAAAATTATCGATACGATTCCAATCAATTATAGCACTTGAAGCTTCATCTTTTTCTCTTCATTCATAAAAACATTGTTATGTCAAAGATTACTCTCATCCAAGGTCCATGCTCCCATCACTTTTCCATATTGGTTCTTAAGGATTAGTCAGGCTCAAATCTTTCTAATTGGACTATATAGGCAACAATTTTTTACTTACACATAAAAATATAACACATTTGAAAGACTCACTGCTATTTGATATTTTGTTGGTGTTAAATTTTGATATTTTGATATTTTTGGGAATTTAACATAAAACTTGATGCTTACAACTGGCTAATCTTAAAAGACCTCCCTATTTTTTAAACACACATATTCTTAAAATTACTTCGACCCCAATTTTCATCCCAATATTTTTTCCCTTGGGGAGAACTCTTTAGAGCAACATACTAAAACAAAATGCCCTTACCTGAAAAACAAGGCAAGAGGGGAAAATTATGGCAAGTTGCGCGCAATTCTTATGGTAAAATAATAAGGTTCTTATCTGAATTATGTGAAGTATCTAGGGGGGTTGATAATCGTATATATCCCCCAAAACAAAGAAATTTATAAGCATCCTATTCTATAACCCTCTGCTATATTTTCACCTTCCACGGCACTGCTGAACGTAAACAACAAATCTCGCCGAACAAAAAATCGGCGTCTTCAATATAAAAAAATTGTCGGGGTGGACCAACAATAGATCCGACTGTAAGGGGACGCGTTCCCCGGCACATGTCGAAAACATATAAAACGAAATAAGATTATTAAGAACTGACATCAATGACTAAAAATCTTAATCGCGTCCGCACAATTTTATCTACACCCCCACTGACAGCCTTTCAAACAGTAGCGTTCCCCTAAATTGTATCCCCCTTAACACTCCCCTCCAAAAAAAAAGCACTACAACTTACCATCGAATCCAGATTAGTCGTCACCATCGTGCCAACCCTTTACTGCCAATCGTCACTTCACAAACAAATCACCAAAATCCATCCAGCGAGCACATCACAAACTCATCCGAGAGTCACCACTCCTCGACCACTCGTATCCGACACTCCGACTCGAATGCTGGGGCCCGGGAGGTTAGAGGGCATGCGAAGAGTGACGTCACGGTCCGTGAATCCCCTTCTCTCTTTTTTTTCTTTTCTCCAGCGAGTTTTTTTATATCGGGAGTTGATAGCGTGTATCGAAAAGGGATCGCGGCAGCCACCGGTGCTGGAGAGTAGCGTCTATTGACGGTGCACCGGGAATGGCTTGAGAGAAGCCGGCGTCCCTACGTGAGGGGATGGGCATTGAGTGCGGAGAGTTAAGTATAGGGAGGTTTTAATGATGCTAGAGTTGGTTATCGTGAGAAGGTGTGGTGTTATTAGGAGGGTGCTGGTTTTTGTCTTGGCAATTCCGTGGGGGGTTCACCTCGGGTGTTTCTTATGGAAACCCGAGTGGCAAACGTTGGTAGTAGTTGCCCGTTCTAGAGAAAAACAGAGCACGTTGAAAAGAGTTAAGTTCTAGAGGGAGGGGAAAAATTGGACACTTTGAGGCGAGAAATGAGTATCAGAGAGTAAAGAAACATTCAAAAGAACAGTCATAGAAAATGAGTTAAGAGTAAGAAGAGTAAATATAAATGTAGAGGAGAGAAAAAAGATCGGAAAAGGAGAGGAAACAAATTAAAAACCTGAAAACATCGATTCTCACCCATCGAAAATAATCACATTCTATTTAGGAAACTTCAGTTCATTAAAACCAGTGGCGGATCCAGGGACGTGGCACTCTGGAAAGTGCCCCCCATGGAGACCCAAAAAGGTTCTCAAAATGACTAAAAAAACTACTTTTACAGGTCTAATTAAAAAAATTTTCTGGGGGAGGACCCCCATACTCCACATTATTACCACAAGGGGATCTTCAGTAATGTAATAATTATTAGGAAATCCCCAATATTATCACATTTTGGGTAATAAAAATAGTAAAGGTAATAGTGTTAAAAAGTGCCCCCTTAGACTCAAAACGTTCCTAAAATTGAGTTAAAACCCTACTTTTACATGTAAAATTTTTTCTGGGGGAAAACTCCCAATGGTACCACAAGGGGATCTTGTCTGGAAAAGTGCCCCCCTTGGATGAATTTTCACTTTTGAATTTGTCAGTGGGGTAAATAGTATATAAGGGCGACCCCCTGACTTGCACAAGTTTTGAACCACTGCTTTTAAAGAATATCTAGAAAATAAAGACGCAATATTCCTTATCAAACAAATCACGAACACGAACCCCACACACTTCTCTCATAAACCTCCCTCCCTCCATCAGACAACCATCTCATCTCCAAGATCGATCCCCCTCTAGAAGAAAGAACAAAATCAGCCAAACAGGGAAGTTCTCCTCCCTTTTAAACTCCCACTCAACCCTCATGCAGGTGCAGGCATTAGTTCCGCCATCTCTGATATCGATCAAGATGGAGGGAAAAGAACATAACGCAAGGTTTCGCAAAATTTGTTTGACGTTGAACCTTTTGTAGAGAATTTGTGTAGCTTCTATGTCACTTTCGAGGTATGAAGTATGAGGTTTAAAAGTGCGGGGATTGATGAGAACTATTTTTTTAAAGTTATGGGTAGCAGTTTAATTTTTTTCTGATGTTAAAATTTAAAATAGGCATCAGTAGTTAATACTATGTGAGCATTTAAGAAATAAGATATTGGAGCAACTATTTTATGACTGCATGTGACAAACCGTTTATTTTACTGCTATACTTCAGAAGTGCATATTCGATTGTGCTGCGCAAGCTAATGTATACCGATAAATATTTTTGTAGTCATTTTGTAGTTATTGTCAATAGAACAAACCTTCACCCCAAAACATAGAACTTCTAACACTTAATACTTTCTTATTTTCTGTAGTAAAAATAAATACAAAATAATTAAAATAAAGAAAAAAGTTCCAAAACTATCACAATTTAAAGTTGTTAACATTTTTCAATCATCATTCAACTCAAAAATAATGAACGATTTGAAATTAAGAAGCGAAATAATAAAACCATCAAAGACAGTTTTAAATACTATTTTCAAAACTTTTAAATGTCTGAACGAAAATTATTTTGATGAAGTTACAACAGTGAAGAAAAGTAATGGAGAAAGTTTGGTTTCTACAACATCAGACTGAGTTGTCGCGTAGTTTGCAGAGTAAGAAACCATGACATGCTTTCACCCTAACGAGAACCAATGTCCAAAAAGAAAAACAAGCTGAGTACAAACTATCCATTAAAACAAACGCAATTTGTGTCCCGCCCCACTTTTCAAAATGACAGCAGCGGCAAACCCACGCTTGCCGGCCGGCGAGAAATGCGGTTTTGTTTTCTTCCTTCCAGCCAGACAGGTAGTTTCTCCCCTGTCGTCTTCACAGGGAAAACTGTTCTTTTTGGAGAAAACTGTTCTTTTCCATTTTGTTGTTTTGTTTGTTGTAAGAGTATACGGTGTGGTTCTCTGGGTTTATCGGGTTGGAATTGAATGTGGGATTCCGAGCGCGAGGTGTGGGGAATTTTAATCAAATTTTTGTAATTGAAAGTTTGTAATTCCCGTTGAATAGTTTTGTATGCTCCATTTAAATCAGGGTTAGGAATAGAAATGCATCAGGAAAAAGTAAAACTAGTTTTCATTAAAAGAAATTAAAGTCGTTTAAATATGATATAATTACAAAATTTTCTGAATGGGAATTTATGGTTAACATCCTTTAAAAACTGCGAAGGCTTCTACGGTCGGAGTTATAATTAAAACTGAGGTTTTCCGGGCTTGTTGGCCGTAGTCTTGTAGATGTAGAAAATCTAAGCGTTTCGACTCCTACTATGGGAGTATCTTCAACATGAATCTTTATAATTTTAAACTTTTAATCCTACTGAAGATGACTCCAGTAGTTCCAAATGTTTTGAATTCTTAAGGGTACAGTTATTTTAGATATCCAATGGTCAACTTATTGAAATCTTGATGTTTGGATATTCTTGGGTATCCTATGCTTTTTTGCATCAAGTACTTAAGCTTGAATTAAATAATTTGTTCACCTATATATAAATAAATTTTAATAAATAAATCATCACACTGAATTAATATAATAAAAAAACACAAAAAACCTTTTTCAAGTATAAAAATTAACTTAAAATTTTTGCTTATTCAGTTAATAACAGGACTAATTTGTTTTCGAGATATGTTTAAAGTTTATTTTTAAAATACTTAAACTACAGGACATGATCTTCCATTTAGTTAAAAAGATCAAAGATTGTCTGAATTTCCGGTTGTAAACTAAGCTATCTTTTCAGCCCTGAAGAAGTACTACTTAAAAATATTTACACAAAAGTTAATGCATAAAACACTTAAAATTTAAGAAGCGATAAGTTTCAGCTTGATAAGTTTAAGCATCTGCCGCAACAGTAAGTTATTTGTTTTCTTCGACTTTTGAAACATAGCTGTTTAAAAAGAGTTTCAGATAAAGTGTCATCTTTTCTTATTGCCTCATCAACTTCAAGCAAGTCTTACCATTTATCAATGAAATAATAATGAAGAACCTATTCATTTTTTATTTATTTTTAGCTCTAGTGGTTTAAAGGTTGTAGTTTTTTATAGTATTGGGTATTTAGAGGAAAAGAATATTTTGAATTTAGTCATAATATTCTCGTCTATTTATGTGTACTTCTCTTTTAAACTGTTCAATATTCACCGATTCTTTTCAATGGGATCATTTTTTTTGGCAAAGACTACAGTAGTAGCAAGATTAGATTGATGATAATAAACGATTCTGTAACAAGCTGTTAACAATAAATTTGAGTAATGAAATTCATTTCTTTCGGGCTTGTAGGCCGTGGTCTAAAATAAAATAAAAGGTCCAGACGTTTCGTCGGAAGCTGTGTCCGACATCATCAGTGGAAATAAAACATTAGTTCACCGCTCACCGATTCAATAAGTTTGGTTTGGATTGGAGGTTGCCAGAGGCTTCAAAATACGGCCGTTAGTAGACTTGGCGAACTCTCTTTAAATCTCCTGCTTCTACTAACTAATCTCTACTACTAACTACTTCTACTAACTAACTAATCTAAGTCTACTAACGGCCGTATTTTGAAGCCTCTGGCAACCTCCAATCCAAAGCAAACTTATTGAATCGGTGAACTAATGTTTTATTTCCACTGATGATGTCGGACACAGCTTCCGACGAAACGTCTGGACCTTTTATTTTATTTTAGACCACGGCCTACAAGCCCGAAAGAAATGAATTTCATTAATCAAACCGGCTGTGAAAGTCTTCATGCTTACATAAATAAATTTGAGTGTTAGCATAAAGATAATAACTATGTAATCCTAATTAAAGTAAAAAAAAACTTAAAAATTAAAAAACATAAAAGAAACATGAAACATTAGTATATAATTGAAAAAGTGCCGCTATATTATGACATTCTGATAAGCTACGATAATAACGATAAACTACGATCATAATACGATATGTTTATTATATGAAACTACATTTTGCATCCAGTTTAATAGAAGTGAACAGGACTTGTGTTAATCATAACATTAACCGTGATTTGATCATTGACTATTTAATTATTACATTTTATTTTTAAGGTGTTTAGTCAGGCGACAGTTTCAAATAACAAAGTTTGATTCTGAAACTATGTGATAAACCGGGCATTATTAATAATGCTCACGCTCAGTGAGGCGGACAATGAGATAAATTAAATGGTATTTATTAACGAGTATTGAGTATTTACCTCTTTGCCCAAAATACGCGGGCATTATTAATAATGCCCAGTTTTATCACATTGCCCGTAACATATAAAACCAAATAAAACTATATTAAAGAAAGGTTGGATGGAACTACATTGAAAAATACATAAAATTATAGCCTTACAAGTTTGAAATCCCTTTTCACATTTTATTTAAAGAATACTACCACCATACTAAACCCTTCCCCTCAAAAGATGCCAAGTATTTTGCAAATGGTCCCTAAGTATTCGTCTCAAGAAATAATGTTCTCTGAAGAGAGACCTGTCGTTTCAGGGGGAGTTTTAGAACGACTGTTTTAATTAAAGCGCCCGGGCGGTAATGTGGGCTTAAGGCTGGATTTCTCTAAAGCGGAGCCGGAGGAAGTGTTTAGGGAAATTAAAAGGGGAGATTGGTTGTGGGAAATTCGCGGCGGAATTTCTAGAGAATCATGTAATTTGGAGAACGTGGAGTGTTAAAAGATACGTGTTGGATATTTCTGCATCCTTTTTAGCAGTGGCTGTGCACGACGCTAAACCAAGTGAGCAGGAATGGATTTAGAGAGGTGGGTACAGTTTTTTCAATGAAATGTCATAATATTACAATTTAATTTTACATCCTTTATACAATGGAAAATTGCAGTAAATTTTTTTTAATCTTAATGTATTCACAATGACTTAAAGCCTCCAAAAAATTTTAATTTGCCTTTCAAAGCCCTAAATTTTAAGTTATTTTCAATTAAAAATAGCTTTTTCTGTCTGAGCTGAAACAGCTTGTGACGTCAAATGTGCCTTGTTTACTATCATTCCGCTTTGAATTACTGAGTTTTAGTTTTTTTATAGCCTAATGTTTCGACGAAAACAGTGTTTCCCACATTTCCAAGAGGCACATGTGACGTCACACTTTAAGGAGCTTTCTGTAATAAAATGCCTCATAACTAAACTAAAGGTGTTAGAATGACAGTGTAGTGTCATTTTCTCAAGCTGCGCTAATATGAATTCAACGAAATAGAGAATTGCAGCATCTTTCAAAATTCTGAATGTTCAATTTTTGAAAATTCTCTCCCGATTCCAAAAATATACTCGTCTTTTCCCACAATTTTTTTTCAGTTAAACAAGTAACGGCAATGCTAAAGGGCTGCTCAACTACATTGGGCTTTATTTAACTGAAGAACTATCGTACTTATGCAGGTATTCTTTAGAGATATTGAATTAAATAATAAACATTAATATCTTCCCCGTTTTATTATACACTAAAATACAATTTTTTAAAGTTTTAATTTAGTTTTAAAAGGTGCTCATACTTTTTCAAAGGAATAAATATTTTAATTATGACAGGATGACCTCATGCCTACAGCAAAACTACACTGTGATTGCAGTAACAGATAAATATTTTTTTTAGAGAATAGAAATAGAAGACTGTGATAAAAGAGAATCTTAAAATTACCATAAAATTTGAGATTGTAATTTAGGAACCATACTGAATGACTGACTTGGGTTAATTATAAGTAAAAACCCTCAACTGCTACTGTTTCTCTTAGTATGATAATTGGAACCAAACAAGAAAAAAAATTACATAGATAAGGAGAAATCCTATATTAGTGGTGACTATAGTGAGAAATTGCAGTCCCTACTCCTGATGCATAGTAATGGGAACTACGTTTCGCACAAAAGAAAAATCTAGTGTCTTTAGTTCCCTTGTCAAAAGAATGCCCTCAGAAGGTTTGATTCATGGGATATGGAAATACAATACCATCTGTGTGGACACACGTGGGGCAAATATGGAACCCATCCAAAGTGGTTTTGTTTTGTTTGAAGAGCAGTTCCCGAGACTGTCAGTTGCAGAGGCGTCGCTGGGAAAATAGACGCTGGAAAAAAGAGACAGAAACCATCGAGACTAGGAAAAAATCTAAGAGAAAACTAATGTGGAAAAAATAACAGATCTTATCACCATCAGTAGCATGAACTGTCACAATGCATTTAAAAGCTTTCCATTGATTTGTGCCTTGATATGGTGTACGGTTTGTTAATACTGTTTTATTGAGAATTATTTTTGGAGACCGTAAGTTATAAATGGACGTTTTGAAAAATTTAGCTCTTTAATGTAAGAGTATTGGAGCCTCATATGAAAATTGAAACTTCGATAGTATTTTTAAAAATGAAAACTGGCATTTTCGAGTGGTGGAAAATTTATTTTATTTATTTTTTGAGAATATCAGATAAAATAAGAATATAAAAACAACTGGATTCCATAAAAATATACGTGAAAGTAAATATCCTTAATTGTTATCACTTTCTTAAGCATTTTTAAATTTTTTAACGATCTTTATGAATTAACTTTCAATGACTGCCTGAAATTCTTAAGATTCTTAAATTTACCGGATCATCCAAAAATGTATCCAGTTTTCTCCTCTTCCTTTTAATTATATTTTTCTTAGTTATTTATTTTCATATGTATTGTATATGTCATATGTATGATTCTAAGTACTTATTAACTATTAATATTTGATGATAAAAACAAGCACATAATTAAAATGCAAAAACAATATTTTAAAACCCTTCCTTCCTCTGATAGTCTTTAAAATCAGTTTATGAGCAAATTATTAAAAATATTTTGGCAGCAATTCCGTTCCCCAGACTTATGCACTACGCAAAATCTATCTTTTCTTGGTAACTTTTTAACCGAATTAGTTTTTTTTCTCAAACGCTTCAAGAACTTATTTTTGTAGCTATTTCAAGACAGCAAAGGAATTCAATTAGGGTCAAATCCTTAAAATCTAATGAATGAATGGGAAACGATAAAATATTCCTTTACATTTACAAACTAAAGTTATTTAACACAGTTCATGAATATGTCTGGTATTTAATGATGTGTAAATAATAAAGTAAGAGACTCCATAACCTGCTTTCACGCTTTGGTGATAATGTAGCGGCACCAAGTCAACTTATCCTCAGAAGTTCAATATGGAGCACTTTATAATGTAACCGAGAAGGACTTTAAAAGGTCTGAACTGAACATATTATTAGATACGCCTCATCTTTAAGTAAATATCAAAGTTTCAAAAGAATGCTATTTATTATTTCTTGTATAATAGACATTAATTTTAAGAGATCGTTTCAAAGAGTGACTCTTAGATTAAATCGAGAGTGAATGAACTGAATGAGTATTACATTCAGGGATATTCACTTATATTCCCTCCAATCCAACGAAAAGCTTTGAGATCAAAATCCTTCCATTAGAAATTTTTTTTGCATAAATCAGTTGGTAAACATGAATTAAGTTTAGAACGGCTGAACTCTTTTATATCATAGGACCTAGAGACATTTGGGGCGGGGGGGGCAGTAGAAATAATTTTTTCTCCACTTTGGTGAATTGTTTTTTTTCTGCATACATTTTATTTATGGAATATCTTATATGGAAAAAAATATCTTAAAGCTACTAGAGTCCTTCGCCTACCAAATTTGAAATTAAATGCTTTATACACCTTTCCATATTTTCGTTTAAAGATCTATCGTGGTTTCTGAGGGATCTTAAACATTTTTGCAAGAATAACAAGGACACCAATGATGCGCGTGGATTTTTAACTGCTGGTAAAAAAAAACACATTTTTAAATTAGAAGAATATACGTAGTAGATAAGTTTGATTCAAACTTCCTCTGAACATGCATTGACAAAAATGCTTTATAACTTCGTAATCAAAGAAAATAAGACTGGTTTGATCAACCAATGTAAATTATGGAAGCAGTTTGAAACACTCTGATAATTTCTGATCACCCATTTTATTTTAAGAATACATACTTCTAAATTCTTCAAATAAATCAAACAGATATTTAAAGTAAGCTTTTTACTTTTTAATCTTTGACTTGTGACTGATTATTCCTTAAAACGGTTTAACATCAAATCTTTCCCAATCTTCTTTGATGCTACTTCAGATAGAACATCTTTCAATGCCAAACGTTTAACTAACAGCCTATTCAAATCTGCGCGTCTTCAAAGCAAAACGCCATAGCTTCCGTACGTAGGCGTGAAAAAGTTATAATTCACACAGAAGCCATTGTCTGTGTTATTTCCCGTAAGAAAAAAACACTTGTCACATAAATTCACAGCGGCATGGCATAACCAAGCGGCTAGAACAAAGGCGGCAACAGAGACAACCAAACTGTCAAGAGGACACAAACAAAACCGTATTGAAGGAGCTTCAGGCCGAAATGGCAGCTTTTCAATCATAAGAGGGTATCTTGACGCTCCGTTCAATAACGAAGGAAATTTATTTTCGGGGATCAAATAGAGTTTATCTCTCAATTTATGGAATATACTGACTGACGTTAAATTTTTAAAAATCAAGATTCAATTAAAAAAATTTCACATTTGTTACTCAGTGTTATTCTTTTGAAAATTCTGCCGCTTACTATAAGCGGTTCCCTTTGGATGTTCCCCGCAAAGAGTTTCAAAAAGATATAAAACACTAGTTTAAAGGGACAAATATCAAGATTTTTTTTGGAAGGGAACCCACAGCCTCCCTCGAAATTTTGTAGCAGTGGTTTTAATCCTTTATGTCCCAAATTATGTTTTTCAGAAAAATTGTGCTGTATATTTTTTACACGTTATGTTATACGTTTTTATAAGTATATTAAGTATATAAGCTTCATATTAACCCTAGTAGCACAGCTCGTCCCAAATATGTCAAGTTTACTTAACTGCAACTAGAAGTAAACGAAATTTGGCCTTACATGACGAAAATTGGACGAATTTGGAAATTGGGAAGTGGAACTTACAAGTCCCGTCGGGGCATAAAGGGTTAAAATATCTCCGTCCCTTTCACATTTTTAAAGTCAAGCGTCAAATGCCTTGTTGACGTTGCATTGCAAACAATAGGAATGTGCGTAATCTGGTGTTATATTTAGAACAAAGGTTCTTAACTGCTGGCCAGGTTAGCGATGATGAATACGGCCGTTAGACATAGACACCCTGTTTATAGTCTCCATCTCCACAACATAACATAGAGGGAACATTATCGAGCTGTCCAAAAAGAAAGATATTCACAACAGGTATACTTCATCTTCAGATCCTACCCAAAACCCAAGTCTTCCTCGGTTGGACAATGAACAGGTGGATCCCACCTTAATAGCTTCACGCTCTTTAAACCCTCCAGATTAGATCCGAGTGGGCGGGGTGCTTTCAAAAAACATAAACAACGACACAGAGCTTCCCCAAGGTCTCCGCCATGAATCAGTGGCACTGAAGGACGGCAAGCATTTATTTAGTTGTTTTCTGCGCCTCAGCGTCATGGCTATCAATAGCTCCTCTTACTTATTACCGCTTTTAATTGAGTGACCTGGATTTTAATTTTCGTGTCAAGAGGGTTTTGGAGTGTCGGAAAGGGCACGTGCTGCTTTAAATAATGCTCAAATGGGATGTGGGTGTTGAGGTTTTTTTTCTATAGGGTGTGGGGTTATATTTATTGTGAATCCGGGTTTGATGGTGTTCGGCAATGCGGAATTGAGGGATAGGTTTTCGTCTGTTGACTTATAATACGCGGATTGGTTGGTATTGTTCTTGCTGTCTTATGCCACTTGGAATATCCAAGCTTCGCCACAAAGCGTACAGGATTTAAGGCAAAGGGGGTGAGGCTCCTGAGAAAGTGAGGCCCATGAATGGGAGGAGTCCGACTTCAGCCTCGGATGATAGATGCCGCCACCTCCACAATTTTTCCATGTCTCTGAAGGGGAGAGAAATAGTCTCCAGAAGACCTGGACCTATGATAAACTGCTGCGACCGACCACAGGACTTTCGGACCCACAGATTTAATGAGCACGTACTCCGCATATACTCGGTGGGTATTCAGCGGTGTCGGGAATCGAACCTGGGACCCTCCGGGCCTGATTGGTTGGTCACGGCCTGATTGGTTGGTTGGGGTTTTATGGCACATGATGCAATTAGGATATTTAGTTTGATGTGATGTGAGGAACAGTGGTTTGTTTTGATGTGGGTTTTACCATAGTACCAGAACAAAGGGTCCAAGGCCATAGGCGATTATTGAAATCTAAAACACAGAGGGGCATGCCTTGTGATAGGGGCTTTGGTGGCTCTGGGATCGCATCTACAACTCTTTAACTTCTTTTCGTCACGTCACGATAAGAGGAGGAGGAGGAAGAGAAGCTTGATCCTCTAATAACCCTGTGTAAGGACAGATTGAATGAACACTTCATATCCAATCTCAGCTGTGACCACCGAAATGGCACTGCCTACTTATCTGTCAATCACAGCTGTGATTAACATTTGCAGTGCTTCCGTCGACAATGAGATGGAATACGAAAATAGCGTTTTGGACCCTCTGTTCGAATTTTTCTCAGTTATATTTGTTCACGGAAACTTTGGAACTAGTTGAAAAGTTGCGAGCTAAGATTGGTTGAATGGTTTAAAAATAATTAAACTGAAAGATAATTGGGTTTCTTTCTGAATCGGCGTATTTTTTCTTTTCCATCCAACAGATGGCGTGGGGATTTTAAAGACATGAAAGAAGAAGAGACTGAAAGGGAAGAAAAAAGTGGGAAAAGATTGAAAAAGGAGAGAGAGAATAGGAGAATTCACGAAGCATCCAAATATAGCATCCAAATATTTTTTTCCAATACTGTTAGCAAATGTTCTCCAACCAACCCCTGCTACTACAACGTATTGTCTGTCTAAAACTAAAAAACATTGCAAAACCAAAAATATTTCTCGTTATACTTATGTATAGGATTTCAACTTTTTCATCTCAAAAACTTGACATTTCTTAATTATACAGCATAACCTCAAAATCAAATAGGTCCAAAGCAATTTTTGGGATAGCAAGTTTTCGAGAAAACAAATAGAAATATAGAAACACTCAATTTCAAGAGGAAACATTTTCGAGATAACGAGATTACACAGTTCTATTTTAGTTTTCGAGATAAGAATTGTACCGTAAAAATCAAAGGTGTTGGGACATACTCTAACTCATCTTCGTCAAAAGAAAATAAAGACGTATATGAAATTGGAAATTTTTCCTTTTGTCGAGAAAATATTTTCAATCCCAAGGGAATAAAATCAGATACCCTGTCTTAGCACATTTCACATCAAATGTCCGAGAAAACCTTTTAATTTAGAGAAAGATCGCGACTCTTCACAACAGACCTTGACCAAGGTTTCGATTCTTCCCAGTTTCTCACGTGAACGTGCAGTCCGAAAATTAAACCCGGTTCCGAGAGAAACCACTTCCTACAAGTGTCTCATTTTTGGTTCACAGCTCTTCAAATACACTTATCCGGTGAAGTACTCGCCTTCTTCCGCCTCTGTTCAGTAATGTGTTACTATGCTTACAATTACACTTGGGGACTAAATATTATCCTGATTGTTTTATTAGAGCTAGTATATTTTATAGAACTATTCCTATCTTGAGTTTCAATCCCTGTTTTTAATTCTGAGTATTATTACAAGCCTAAATACAAAATTCGAAGATCGGTTCTGCTGTAAATTACTGGTTGAGTAGAGTTCTAAAGCACAAAATCCTATTTTGTCGCATAATTAACCCCGAGCAAAACAAAGCAAGTAAAAACCTACGTGGTCACCTTCATGGACCAAGAGGTCCCATGTAACTATGTTAATTCTATTTGTATTTGTGTTTATGTTCAAATACACAAATTTTATAAATTGAAAAAAAAACATAACACCATTGAGTGAAAATTTTACGAAAGGATTCCTTAAATGAGAGCATTTCATTCAGTATTTGTTCTCTTTGGAATTGGATGATTGTTGATTGGGGCGCTAAGGTCCATAACAGGACTTATTGCTTATTGTGCCAGACACAAAACAATTATTTTAAGAGGGCAAAAGCCTTTGTCCGATGTTGTTTGCATATTGGTATGTAAAATTGTTGAAATGTTATCGTTTAAAAAATTTATATAAAATGCAACAGGTAAAAGGGGATAAAATAGACAGTTAAAACTTGGATATGATCCCTTTGTGGGAAAATTTATTTTACCACATTGTAAAACAGTACCTTTCAAAGTAGGGAGTACTAACACGTTTTAGAAACTATTTTTGATTATTAAATTGATAAAAACTTCCATGACCAATGTTATTTATTCCATTTTCCGGAGAGCATCTACAGTGCTCTCTGAAGAAGAGGGCGAAACGTCTGGAGTTAAATTCCAACCAACACGGCCATCCATCCCGGAAAATGAAATAAATATTTTTGATTTGGTTTGGTTTAGTTGAGGTTTTAAGGCGCAATAATCCAGAAACTATTTTTGAAATGAGATTTTATATTCTCAATATTCAAACAATAAATATACCCTGTAAACGATAGAGAAAAGCTACTTCAATTTTACGAAACCCCAAACCATTTAACCTCAAAGCAAATTCAGAAAAAAATCACATTTAGTTACTACATTTCTTCTATCCTACTTAATAGAAACCTCAAACAAAACAGACACAGCGAAGATAAAATACATCATCAAAATTCATCAACACTTTTTCATTTCACGCCCAGAAGCTCAACTTCAAAAGGACATTCCACCAATCCTTTGTCTTTCACCACCAACAATTCCCTTCTAAGAAACTAACCATTCCAAGCATTCAGAAAATGCAACTCAACGTGAAATTAGAATCCTCATCAAGTGCCTCCTCCGGAACGTTCCCTTTGTGTTCCATCCGAGTCTTATGGAACGTCCCGGATGACCACTTGCACCCCCTCCGAAAGCGCACAAGTGTGAAATAGTTGTTGCCACTCTTTGGATCTTAATGGCTGATGAGAGAGTTCAAGTATCGTTTGCTCAGGCCTTGTTGACCTTTTAGGAGAGAAAAATGGTGTTTTCGAGCTGTTGGTTGAATGTTGACATGATATTTTTGGAAGGAAAGTGATTTTTTCATTTTTATCGAATCAATTTGTCGTGATTAAGAGGATTGTGTCAAGTGTTAGTTAAGAGCAAGGAAGAGTCGCATGATCGAGAATTTTTTGTCAGTATCTCACTGAAAACTCGGTAAACGAAAAAAAATTTCTGGACCTTCCTCGTTCGATAATATTTTTGACATTTTCTTTCGTTTTTTAAAATTAATAAAGGTGTGACAAGCATTATTTGCATTTGATATCTTTTTACAAGTCCTTGAAAGATAAAAACAATTTGAAAACACCGCAAAGTAACATAACTTACGCTCTGTGTTTTGTATTTATTACATCCAGAAAAAACGCTCTAGTACAGAATACCCTCCAACTTCTAAATCATAAAATCATCAGTTTCATTAACGCTTCATTCATAGTATATAGCTTAAATAATAGAGAGTTAGTTTTCATCTTCTGAGAAGTTGGGGAAAAAATAAGTTTTCCCCTCATCTTTTATTGTTTACCCTCATCATGCACCTCTAAAGAGGATTTTCAATATTTTATTTATATTCTTAGTCTATGTTTAGAGAATAAAGAAAAATAAGTACCTCTTTAAATAAAAACTTTTCAACAGAAAACAATTACAATACCTAGAACACCATTAGAAAGATATTGGAGTTTGGGAAATCAAATGTGGACCGTGGAAATTTGTGTAATGGGAGTTTTTCTTAATGACAATCAAGCCATATCGCAATCCCCTGTCAAAAGATTTACATCCTTCTGTAAGCCCCTATTACACTGTTAAACTCTGAGAATTGAACGTTTGCCTGATAAAAAATTTCCTTCCCCTAATACTCATACATTTGCTGGAGATTACGGAGAAAATGGTAATTGAAAAGGAGTTCGAAAATAAATCGGTAAAAATTCATAACTGAATGTGAGGAGACAAACGCAGCCTTTTATGAATGGCCGTTTATCTGAAGGTTGATCGCTCCGTGATTCGCGTGGAATGTAATATCACGTGCGTGGAAGTATTTATGTAATCGCAGACACAAGAATGGTCTGTCGAAAGAGAAAAGATGGACTTGTGGAGATCCAGGGGATAGATTAAACTCTCGAGTCTCTCTTTTGAAGAGATGCTCATTAGTAGTTCAGGTACAGATTTTAAAGAAAAGATTGCTTTTATTTTTTCTTGGAACTGCGTAGCTCTTTTCATAACTTGTGTTGCGCACACAGAAAGAAAATGTCAATGGTAGAAACAGGGAGGGATTTAGGAAGAAGACTCTGGGAGCAAGTTATTTGTTGGGGCATGTTTTCCCTAATCACATTACAAGCATCCATTCCATTAAAAAACTGAATATCCTGATAAATTTGCAAATAAATAACTCCCCTAAGACCCATAAGACATCCAAGGCATAGAAAGAGGAACACACATTTTTGAAGGGTCATACACTTTAATGAAAAACAACTGCCCTTTCAAACAATTTAATTTAATACAGTAATATTCCGTTCATAATTTCCAATCCGGTTTTTTTATAATTAAATGATCCAGTGCTTTAAACTAATTTGATTTATGTTTTGAAATAATTTTGAAACTCTAGCACAGAATATGTAATTTTAATTTAACCTCCTTTACTCTCTGCTTTACAATTACTTCGTTTTAATATGAAAGCAAAATGCAAAATAGGAGAGCTAATTGATAAGCACAAATGAATACGAGCATAGCAAATAAAGGGACCAGTTTCAAAGGAGTTCAAGGAAGAAGGTTAACATCTTAACAAAACACTTAAGCTGTCCTAACACACCCATTTAAATTATGTGTAAAATCAACCTGTCGTGACAAGCTTAAACTTTTGCTCCAGGAAACACTAAATCTCCAATTATTTCCCGACTACCGTAGTTTTAAATCAGTTTACCACATCCTCCTTACTCACATAGATACACACAACTGCGTTGATTCATTCAACTTCTAAGAAAAGAGCATCCATTCTGGAGAAACGTGAAGGAGTTGGGAAAATATTTATTTACTAGACTTATAAATAACATTACGAATACAATTGTAACCATTTATTACAACACAATTTATTTACCTACTTCAAACGTCTTACTTAATTTAGAAATAAAGAAAACTTTTTAATATTACATTATCTAGGCCAGGGGTTCTCAAACTTTTTAACATCGCGACCCACTTTTGAGAAACAAAATCTAACGCGACCCACCGACTTCAGTAGTTATTTATAATTAACTGAACTGAGATAATTATCTCATGCCCCCTCTCCACAGAATTTTAACTTCTCTGACTAGGGGGTGTTCACCAACTATTTAGTTACAAGTTACAAGGGTATGAAATAGTTTAATTGTGGTCTAACAATGATCCCTACAGTAAAATGGGGGGTCTGGTGGTACTCCCCCAGAGAAAATTTTAAAATTTGACCCTTAAAGCATGGTTTTAACTTGTTTTTTAGCAATATGGGATAAATTACATCAGTTGCATCATTTCACAAGAAAATTCTTAAAATTTGCATTGATCCCCGCCCGGTGTGGATGGGGAGAAACACTAAATATTTTTTTCAAATCTTATTTGAATAACCGACTAGATTTGCATTATCGGCACATTAAAGTGACAGACATAGTACGTATTTACATTAATTGCCTTTTCCGTTCCACTCCAAGTAGTGTAGTTTTTCCTCAAATTTTTATTCTTTTTACTATAGTATGGTAATTTGATAAATTTCAAAAGTTCAACTAATAGTTTGATAATTCAAAAGTCAATAACACCGTTTGTGAAAAATTAAAAATCTTCTCACAACCCACCAAAAACTGACTGGCGACCCACAGTTTGAGAAACTCTGATCTAGGCTGTTTTGCCATTTCCAACAATGTAAGGGGGAGGGGATACACATTTTAAACATTTTCCACATTTGAACAACCTATATTTTTACCCAACTTTTTCATGAATTTTCAGAGCAAAAGGTCATTTTGGTTTTTGAAACTTGCTTGTTTTGAAAGATGCAATTTAAAAATGCAATTTTCCCCAAATTATGTAACATCCCCCCCTTTTGGTAAATAAATTACTACTATTATTAAAATTTCTTCCTACTTCAATCGTGTTTAAATCAAATCAATCGTAATCAAACAAGATACTTTTCAAGATAGAATTTATGATTTGCATTCTATTTGGGCTTAAGTCCAAAAAACACAAATTGTATTGGTAAATGGGACGCTTTTGTGAAATTCAAAAATTTACCTTTTATGTTATTTCTTACTAATTAATGCATTTGTAGCCATTAATGCAATATTTCAAGTAGTTTTAAATTTAATTACAGTTTAACCTCGTTATCTAGAACTTTCATACATCGAGGTTATACTGAATTAAGCTTAATACATGGTGGAATGCAGGCTTAATTTCAAATCAAGAATAAATAAATACACAAGAAAACTCCCTCTATATAATTGACAGTCATCCTATAGCTCGCCATCTTACAATGTCAGCGACCCGAAAAGTCCCGTTACAACCGCCTAGCTCCATAAATTCGCCAAACAAACTGCCCCATCCCCTTTCCTATTCCGGAATTATTCATCACAGGAATTTTTTACGACCAACCAACACCGGAGAACACAAACCAACTCCCCAGAAGAAAAAAAAGCGTTAGTATTCAGAACTCGACCAAGGCAACTGGCAACACTGCCGAACCGGCAATCAATTTGGAGAGGTTTTATTTTTTCTTTCTTTTTCTCTTTGTTGTTGTGGCAACTCTTCGCTTGGAATCCAGCTAGATTTATAGCGGATAGTTCCTTCTCCTCCTCCCACGAAATGGCAAAAAAGAAAAACCGACTGTGGGGAGAGGATGGTTGGGAGCTAGATTTTTCTGTCGGGGGTCAATTTTCGAAGGATTTTCTTTTCTGTTGTGGAGAGAGTGTGAATCAAGAGTCTGGAAACGAACTGGATGTAAGGTAACCGTGATATAACAGTGCTTTGAGAAAGAAATAAGAACTGCTTATCTTATGGAACCAGAAGTTTCCAGCGAGTGATCTTAAGTGCCATTCTTTTAATGACACAAAATATTAGTTTGTGGTAACTAGAAGAACAACAGTATCTTTGTGTTTTTATGACAAATTTTTATCTCACTATTACTTAAAATGGTTGCTTCCTTTTTTAAACATAAAATTACGAAGTAAACGTGTTCGTGAGTGTGTCAAACACGGAAAGTAAGTTCTCAAGGCATTTTTAAGTAACATGAGAAATGTAAAAGGTTTATTTAGGTTGTAAATTAAAAAATCAATGCCATGAGCTATAAAATTTGTTTTTTTTTTCTGTATGATAGGTTTGTTTTATAAACAGACATTTCTACAACTTGCACTAAAATATAACCGAAAACACCATTAGATTTGTACCGAATATAGTGGAAATTAAGAGAAAAAACATTTTTCTTCAAATAAACTATTTATACCTTGAAATAGAAATGCAATCTTCCCATATCTATTAATATTTATATGTTTTTTCTATTTATCAGATATACTTTGAAGTAAATCTTACTAAAAATTGCTCTCCATAGGTTGCCGCCTTAGAAATATCAGTCTCTTTGCAATACATTAAAATATCCTCCTTATTCAGCCTTATTTTTCAGAAACCCCTCTTATCAATACAACTATCAGGCATCCTTGGACTAATCATCATTAAAAAAACCTTTTAAACCAGAACAACCAATTTCACAACTCCCCCATTCATAACAAAAAAACATTTGCGTAACACGGCAGGTCTGGTGTGGTACTACATAAAATCCAGACAGTTTTTCCGTCTGTGCCAGACTAACTAACTAGCACAGCATAGATGGAGGGTGGGAAACTAGTTAGCTAAAACCCTTACGTAAAAAGCTTTCGCAATGCAGATGCGACACCGTCAGTTAGTTGTCTAAAGGAGAAGCCCTTTGACGCCGTATGTGATGATCCATTTACACGCAAAGCCGGTGTAATTAGATGAGTTAAGAAGGAAAGGATGTAAATAAGAGATGAAGAAGAAAGTAATTGAATGAGAATATGTGGACCATTGAGAGGTGAATTGTTTCTCTATTACGTGAATTGAGCTACGATACGACACCACACGTTTTCAATAATTAACTCTGCGAGTCTCCCTTGGGGTTTTGTAAATCGTCTTCTAATGACGTACGTACTATTTGTATTATTTCTGTTGGTAATTAAAACATCCATATTGGTAAGGAAACAATAAAGGTTAATACTACATTCACACATGAAAAGTTAATCTAGCTTAAATATAGCATTGTCCAATGCTATTTTTAAGCTAGATTAGCACTTAAACTAGATTAACTTTTCATGTGTGAATGTAGTATAAGGGTTTTAAAAGAGTTCAAGCCACAAAACTGTTATATTTTTATACAAATTCGGAATTCAAAACTGTTGAGGACATTTAAAGTCGCGTTGTAATAAAAAGTCAATTTTTTTATCAATCAATTTCTTACTATGAGTTGTAATTCTTTCCTTAAACACACTCATCTACTTTATTTCTATAGAACTTTATGAAAACAAAATTAAAAAAAATGTAAATACAACACTTAAAAAGTATCTTTCGCATCAGAATTTACCATAAACATTTTAAATAAACAATAAGAACCCGTAAAGTTTAACTTCAAATATCCATTAGCATAGATATTTTTTGGTTTAATTTGAACCATACGCGTGTAATCCATATTACAATTACATGCTCTTTGCGGTGGAGCTTGGATATTCCAAGTGGCATAAGACAACGAACAACAATTACATGCTGATAACGGTTATTCTTAATTCTTTTTTATACAAGATATAATGAAAACGAAGGACACTTGTTCCCCAACACCTAATTGTATCTGTTTTTCAACTCACCAATTTACAATAATGTGTGTTGACCCTTAAAAACCAATCATTTCACCCAAAACAAACCCATAGCTATTTTTGAGCATCAGAGCTCGAGCCTAGTCAACTGACCGATACACACAAAGAAGAAACATCAGAGAAAAAGGACATCTCAAGACTATTTGGATCGATTTCTGAAGCACAAAATAACCATTTATTATTTTTTTTACCAATGGACTCCCTTTCGAGGGAAGAGCACAAGTCTTTTGTCAGTTTTTCACGGGATGTCAAATGGGGGCATCTCCACTGCGAATGAATGGACAGAAATCGATATGGATTCCAAAAACCACAGAAAGAGAAAGTAGAAGTTGGAATTGAGATCCAGTGGAGAGTTTTTGTGCACTTTGCTAGTTTCGAAAATATGTACTGAAAAGTTCATAAAACACAATTCATTAAGTTGAAATTCCAATTAAATTTTTTCTCGATTAATCATATCTCAATTTTAAGTTAACTAATAATGTAAAGTATTTTAATTCGACAAAAAATATATGGATGGAATTACTTCGCGTGAAATTTTCTGACGAGTTTATAAAACCTCTTGTTAATAAAGGTGATTCTGGGGAAAATAACAATTAAATTAGATTATATAAGTTAATAAATAAAACTTAAATTAATTAAATGATGAGTTAATAAAATATTTACTTTCACAAAAAAACTTAGCTAATATTATTTGGGTTCTTGCGTATTATGCCGTCAACCGTGGCGCTGAATCCGAAAATGTTTAAAATCCCATTGACTGTTCTATATAGCTGTACCTCTGAATTTAACGGCTAATGAACGGTCGACGGCATAATAAATACGTAAGTACCATTATTTGGTAGAATCAATAAACCTTCTGACAATTTTCTAATACCTCGTGCCAAAATAAAGTAATTTAAAATAGCTCTTATTCATTTTGAACGTACAGTTAATGCAAAAAGAAATTACTTTGAATCTGATAGTAAGAAACGAATTGTTATAATTTGTTACCCATACTAGTACACTGGTGTTCAAAATTAAGAGAATTTACAAATTTTTTCGATTTTTCCAGATCTACTGGATAGATTTTAATGAAATTTGGTATGAACATAGGTTGATATAATACCAAATAAATAACCATTCAAAAATTGTAATACACACGCATGCGCAGAAATAATAACCGCCAGAGTTGAAAGGTATGAAATAGCGGTTCCAGAATAGAGCAAAATAGTGGGTTTAAAAGGGGTATGACACCCTCTCACTATCATGCATGCCTTCTTGAGTGATTTTATTGCGTGAATAAGGCAGATTATAAAATTTCCTGTTCATTAAGCCTACTTTCTCAGAAACCCCGTTTTGGGGCTCTGAAGGGTATGTGGAGGGGGGTAGCGAGATGCAATTGCCTTATACCTCCTCTAAACCTCTCTTAGACCCCTCGTACCTCCTCTAAAGGGGCGGTGTCTTTGAATCTGGCTGCCTATTTCATATGGAGAATATCTTCCGTTTTAATGAAAATTGATAACCTGAGGAGCTCCATTAAGTGAAGGATTTCTATCGATTGAAAAGAAATTAAGACAGATAGAACCCCCTAAAAGGTGAATAAATGTCTCCAAGATATCAACACAATACCTTCAACCATGATATTATCCTTTTGAAAGATGTAGGGGGTTGGCATAGACTTAACAACACTCCTACAAAGAGCACCAAATCTCCGATTCCAAAATGGTCAGTTTCTCCTACAATAAAGGACTGACAGAGCATTCTGGTTCTTTCCACATGAGATTGCATCGAGAATCAATGGTTTAATTGATTTGAGACCTAACAGAGAGGAAAATATTCCCTCTTTGAATATTACCTTATTGAAGACAATTTTTTGCATATTTTTGACAAGTTGCAGATCCCTCCCTGCCTTTGAAAGAGGAACATTGACAGTTTCAGGTAATGTGTTGATATCTTGGGGACCTTTGTTCACCTTTTGGGGGTTCTGTCGGTCGTAATTTCTTTTCAATCGATAGAAATCCTTCACTTAATGGAGTTCATCAGGTTAGAAATTTTCATTAAAACGGAAGATATTCGCCATATGGAATGGGCAGCCAGATTCAAAGACTTCGTCCTTTTAGGGGAGGTATGAGGGACTCTATATAAGGCAATTGCATCTCGCTACCCCCCTCCACATACCCTTCAGAGCCCCAAAACGGGGTTTCTGAGAAAGTAGGCTTAATGAACAGGAAATTTTATAATCTGCCTTATTCACGCAATAAAATCACTCAAGGAGGCATGCATGATAGTGAGAGGGTGTCATACCCCTTATAAACCCATTATTTTGCTCTATTCTGGAACCGCTATTTCATACCTTTTAACTCTGGCGGTTATTACTTCTGCGCATGCGTGTGTATTACAATTTTTGAATGATTATTTATTTGGTATTATATCAACTTATGTTCATACCAAATTTCATCAAAATCTATTGAGTAGATCTGGAGAAATCGAAAAAATGTGCTATTTCTCTTAATTTTGAACACCAGTGTTTATAAAATATGTAACGATTAGGGTAATTTAAGAAGGGTCAAATTCTATTGAATAAAATGCCATCTTAATAAAATCAGAACTTATGAGATTAAAATTATTCATTTTGTAGCCTGTAGGTCTAAAAACTACATTATCCATCAATATTTTCAAAACTATCAGATTTTATTTATAAAATAAATAACTGGATATTTAAAAAATTCCTGGCTTAATCCCAGAAGTTAAATCTGGATCCGTCCCATAAGGGTCAACTTATATAAAGGGCAATTAGAAACTTTAATGTTATTGTATAAAATTCGGATTTTCCTCTTCATTTTCTAGGTATAGTTAAAATGATTACTTGAACACAATTTCAAATTATATTTTGGAAAAAAGTTAATGGGAGTCTAAATTATAAGTGATATATTTAATTACGATGCACTAATTACATTATTTATTACAATAGATATAGTACTTTTTAAACAGGTCTTTTATCGGAAATTTTCTTTTTGCTCAGAATTCCGGTAAAAGCTGAGAAAAAATGCATCGAAATGCAATTTTTTGACAGTTGAAAGTTTAATAATTTACGATGAATTTTTAAAAAGTTCCTGTTTTTCGACTGAAGACTTAAAGCTGGACGACTTTCTGGACAGTATCAAAAAATTTCATACTAAAATTAGTTACAGTTTCTTAAGAGAGAATACCACGGTATACTTATATAAAATACTCCGAAGACTTTTATTATAAGAATAAATTATTTTTAAATGAAAAATAAAGCAAAATATGTGTGGAATAGAGCTAGTATACTTTTAATCTCTCAATAAAATTATGCAAGAAAAGTTCAATGGGATAAGTAAAAAAACAAGTTTTGTTAAGTGGAGGAGCTAAAGGAAATGTAAGAGACAAACTTATGATTGATCACTATCAAGATTAAGAACATTTTTCCCCACAAAAAATATATGTTAATATTAGATTGAACTATCTATAAAATGATAAATTAAATATATTTATACAAACTATTACTTATAACCAGTGTTTGGTAAACATTAAACAAGTAATTCAAAGCTACTACTTCTGAAAGTCGGCATTTAAATATCTTATTTTTTTCAGTACTTTTAAGTTTTTAGTTGACGGTCTACAAAACATTTTTCAAGTGTTTAACCATCTACTAGTATAAACTAAATACAAAAAATCGGAAATGTTCGCAAATAAAACTATATAATTTTACAAATTAGAGTCATTTAAAAAATTTAATAAAATACATGTAAATCACGTAGTCTAGACTAGATCATGAACACAAAAATTCGTCACGAAATGTATTGCATTTTTTCATCAGTGTTTACCCAATCTTTTTTTTTTTTAAAAGGCGTTCGTATATTACGTTCAACCAAAATATTTTGACTCTCTGTAGAAGTAAAATCGTCTCTGAAAGCTTTTAAGTAACAATATTTTAAAAGAGGATGCGCGCTGTTTCAAACTTCAGTTCATCATTGATATATTGCTTATTTTTAATCACCCATACATTCGTTATAAACTCTAAATTTTAAAAACAATGCACTCACTTTAGTTCCAACAAGATCCTCCAAATCGTCTTTAAGCTCCGCAAGCATGCTGGAAGTTTTGACGTCCGTAGACATACCGGAAAAATCACAAGCTTCAATCAAACCACCATAATAAAGAACATCGAAAGTTTTCTCAGTGTGCGGTTAGCAGTTGCGATTAAAAAACTACATAAAACTGTTCATTGTGCTTAAGCAGCGTGCGACGGGCTCGAATTTCAAAACTTGACAGCCTAGCTATGAAATGGAAGGTAAATTGTTCGTTTCCGAGAAATATACGATTATACTTTATGAGTCGAACTATCACTTAATACTCCGATAGCAATTTAAATGAATGTAACTAACTCCTCTAAGACGTCAGAAAATACAGTAATTTAAATGAATGTAGAAGGCAGAAAATCCGTGGAAAGTTCGAATATCACATTAATCGATTCGTTAATTCTAATTATCCTCTCGGGGATTCCATTAGGTTGATTGTCAAGCCACGAACGAACCTATTTCAAACGATAAAAAGCTCTCTCAAGACGTCCATAATTCACCCGATGGAGGTTTTGGCGACATTCCAGCTACCGGCGAGCACACAACACTAACGAACGGCACCGGCGATGTATCTCAATCGAGTCGCTCTATAAATGAGGAGAGGACGAAGACGCGAAGTCGGTCGGTCAGTAATTGTCCCGGAAAATCCCGGGCGGGTCCGGGACGAGGTTGAGAAATCGGCCCACGAAAGAGGGACTCATCCCCTTCGAGCTAACCACCTGCTGGAGACTGGAGATCGCGACTGGCGGGGAGGTAGGTGTGGCCAGATGAGGAGGGATGCGGGTTACCATGGAAACCGTTTGCCCTTGATGGACTTGGATATATCCTCCTCTCCGTGCCGGTCACTTCTCTAACTCGGACTCGGGATCTGACCGCCCGTCTTGCTGTTTCAGGGGGTGGAACCGAGTATTTTTAGAAGGGGATCGATGTCGGATCCGGGGGTGGAGATTCGTGACGTCATACCCCTCCCCGGAGCAGCGAGATGCCGGATTGAAAGTTTTTCCCGCCCACGTCACCTGCGGGAATGTTGATTGTGTGGATGGAGAACACTATCAAGAACAGGTGATAGAGATCAGTTGATGGGAAACAGATGGTATAGATCGGTAGTCACCAAACTACGGCTTTAGGGAGAGATTCACCTTTTAACCCTCAGTCTACCGCCCCAAATTTTCCACAGGATTCAATGGTTATCTAGGGCGTCGGGTGATTAGGATTGAAAAGGTTAAAGGCTATCCTGTGTCCCTTGTACTTTCACAGGGGGTTATTTTTCCCCAAAAACTATAATATTTTTTAACAGTTGGCCGGTATTTGGGTTAATCATCCTTAACCCTTTATTTACCAAATTATTTTCCTCATCCTCATCCAAAATATGCCAAGTTTACGCAACTGCAACTATAAACAAACTAAATTTGGCCTTACGTGACGAAAATTGGACGAATTTGGAACATTGGGAAGTAGTACTTACAAGTACCGTCGGTAAATAAAGGGTTAACCCATGAAATACCCAAGAAGTACCCATATGCTTTACAAAGTAGGCACCTGTGGATCGGAGCAACGGAGTTAAAGTACTACTACCCACGCCAAACACACACTCGCTCGCACAACCCCTTTAAACCATGTAATAATGATATATGCGGCCCTTTCATTACTTTTTTTTGGATATTTTATATGAATTTCAAAATAATGTCGTAATGTCAATGGAATGATTTTCTGAAAATCGTCGTACTTATAATTAATTCCATTAATTTAGGTTGATCATGGTTGATGACCATGTTATCGGTTAAAAACAACTTTAGAAATCATGAGTAATATCCCGCTTCCTTTAAATTTTTTTAAGGTTTAAGAGAAATGCAATAAGAATTTACACTAATAGTTTTCATAAATAAGTTGAATACACTGTTTAAAATTAATAATTTATTTGAGAGCATCTATTTGGCATCAAATTCACATATAAATTTATAAAACTATCAGAGCTTTTATTTACTAAAAGATTACTTCAAGCTCTTTCACAAATCATCCATTTTCATTTTCTCTTAGAAAAATGTGTTACAAAACACACAAATTACAGAGAGAGTGAAAGAAAGATTGACAGGTGTTTTCAAAGAGCAGTTATCACCTGTAGAGAGCTACGGTTCCAATTTTAGCTCGGTTGAAAGAAATTCAGTTAACAAATTGCTACTTTTTGAATGATTTCTCCCATTTTATCATCATCATCATTCTGCTTCCTTCGGGCTCTTTAACTATTTCTTGGCGTCGTGCCATTTCCAGCAACCCTAAATTGCAATTAAGAAGTTAAATTGCGGGTGCCCGTTTTGCGAACACTTAAGTTTTCCACTGATAAAGCAAAGAAGTCTCAACTCTTTCAACTCTCCCTTTACTTTAAAGTAATCTCTGAAAACTGCGGAGAATTTTTCATTTTCACTCTGGGTGACATTCCAGTTTTATTGCTAATAAAAACTCAAAAGAGAAAAGCGGATGTTTATCTTTCTTTTGGATTTATCCAGGAGAGGGAATAACTCATACTTTTTAAAAAAATTAAAACTCCCCGAGAAAAATATTTAAACTTTTAAGACGTGCAGAGATATTCTTTGATACACACAACACAAATAAGTTGTATTTTAGAATACAATAATATAAAAATGATATAATGTAATAAAATTGATATAATTTAAAGTAATCTATGTAGTATATTTTAAAAAAGCATTAAAATTCCCGCAAGGATTAATGCATAGGAAGATGCATCGTTTTATATTGCTTCTAATAACACAATAAAAATTGCTTCTGAGTACACAATAAAAAAGCAATTTTTATCTTTTATATATTTTCACTTAGGCTGAATACTTGTTAAAAAAATAGGTAGTAAATCTGATTGGAAATTTGGCATCCTTTATGAAATAGGTTTTTTTCATTTCCATTTACGCAAATTTAGAATCAAACCTTTATTGCGCTGTACTTGAACTTTCTAATATTTCATAAAAACATCTTTGGTTTATTATTTATGTTTTTATAATTGAAGAGCGAACAGTCGAACCGTGTTTTCTCCAAAAAAAAATAAAAAATGAGTTACTGCTATTTTCATGATCTCCACATTAAACTGCACAAAATAATGCTATTATCTTCAACTAAAACAAGTTTTAACCTATTCTAAAACTACTTAGAAAATTGATGTTTCAATCAAAAAGTGTTTCCTCTAGAGCCTGTTTTCAGTCAAACAGTGATTCCTCCAGTCACAGCCAATCATAGCTGTTCTTACTCGTCACGTGACCTACTCATTTGTCAGCGTAAAGTTGGTGATGTAAAAATATTGGTGGGGACTTTTTGATACGAAATCCCCTAATTTTTATTTTAAAAATTTACATTGTATATCAGAAATAAAAAAATAGTTTTTGAGGAGAGTAGGATTAATTTTTTTCATTAAAAAAGTGTTTTGTCCACGTTGGAAACATTCAAACCATGTTTCCTCCAATGTGTTCGATCAAAACTCATACTCGATAAACAAACTAACTCTAAACAAACGATAATTAGGTTTTTAAATTAGTTATTTTTTAAGTTATTAGTTTTTTGTGTTTCCTAAAAATTTGTATTTGAAGGAGAAAGCATGGTTTGATTGTTTGCTCCTCAATTGACTTTAAAGTTTTCGTTTTACTTCATTTTTTCTTTGATTTAATATACGAAAACGAAACATTTCTGGATTTTCCAAAAGTTGTGCAAACAAGTGCTCTTTTTTTATTGTTGGGTTTTTATAAAACATCAACACAATGAAAATAGATGGGATCAGAAAATCTTAAGGACACTCTAATCTTCAGACGTCACTTTTTGCATTCATTTTAGAGAACTCATCCAAAGTGAAAAGTGAAAATTGGCATTTCACTTACTCCACAGAGTACTAGAACAGAGAGTCCGTCGCCATAGGCGCTAATGGAAATCGAAAAGTTGGATGGATGTGGGGCTATTTTGGCGCTGCGATCGCATCCACGTCATGAGAGGCTGGAGAAAAAGCCTGATTGGTTGAGAAAAACTTTTTCCTTCTCTTTCGAAAATAGAAGATTGAGTGACAGCCAATCAAAGGTTTGCTCACCAAAATGTACTGCCGATCTCTCTGTCAATCATTTATTCATAAATGATTGACAGAGGGATCGGCAGCATGCGCCCTCATATCCATCCAACTTTTGAATATATCGTTTTGGACCCTCTGTTAGGATTTTCTCTGTGACTTACTCCATCACTTTTCAATGCAAACTACCAATTCACAGATAAACAGTAAAATAGAAACAGTGTGAATGAACCTTTAAACAAAAGTATGGGTCAAATACTCCATCTCTACAATCCTTTCCAAAAAATCCCTTCTGATCCATACATCGACTTACATCCCCCATAAAAATATCAATACCCCAAAAGAAACTAGAAATTTCATCTTCTCTCACAAAGAATTCTTAATTCTCTCCTGTAGTACATTTTCCGAAAAACCGGAATATAGCCCTGGAGTCAATCCCACCGGAAATTCACTTATTTCTCCCTCTTGCAATAGATCCAGAAAGAACGGATCCCATTTCTTATTGGAAGGCGATCTGATGGCGTATCCTGTAGAAATGTCTTCGTTACACTAGAAGCACGTTCGCGGGAAAGACACTTTGCCAGAGGATCGAGTGTTGCGCTTTAGAAGTATCCATGGCGGTTTTTAGAGAGGTTTCCCCTTTTTAGGGATTGGAAATATTCTGGTGGATTGATGAATATATGGATGTAGGGGAAGTTAGATTTTTTTGTGTGGAGGATATCCGCAAAGATAAGTAGTATTTGTTTTGGAAAGTCAAGGAATGCTAATAATATGGAGTTCTAACTTGTAATTACTAGTATTTGATAGCTAGAGCATTACGAAATTAAGAAACCGCTTAGAGATTTGAATTTATCTCTAGATTGGTGAAATCAATAATAAATTCTGATCTGATCTATGTGCTGAAATCTTTAAAAAAATCCTTTTGTAATGTTATGTAGCTGAAAGCCTTTTCCTGTGAATCTTGTAGGTGTAGGGGGCTGTTCAAATATTACGTAAGTACCTAAGGGTACTAAGTACTGTTTGTGGAGGGGATTTGCTCTTTGTTTTTTTTTCCTGACAAGGGGGAGGAGAGAGGAATATTGCTTACGTAAGATGTTACAAGCACTGCATTTTCGAAAGTATCTTGCATGAGCAATTCCAAAATTCAACCAAAAATAAATCTAACTGGGAAAAAAATTTTAAGCCTTTGACTTTTTTTGGGGGGGGTCTGGAAGTTTTCTTACGTAACTATGAGGGGGTTGCAGTTTGCTTATCTTTGATGACAAGGAGGAAGGTCAAAATGACCAAAACATGCTTAAGTAATACTTAAACGGGTCATAGTAAGATATCTTAGTTAAAATCATTTTTATTACGAATGTTATCATCTAAGATTTTCTCAAAAAAGAATATCTTTTTGGGAGGCCACCGCCATACACCTTTTGTATTGTATTGGACTGGTGAAGGAGGAGCTCCATAAAAATCCTGGTTTGGTATTGGATAGCTTAAAAAAGAACTATCTCATGGATATGGTCTGATCCAGACCAGAAGGATAAGGAAAAAGAAGATATCTTTAGGAAAAGCTATAAAATTTGAGGTATTTTTAATAAATAAAATCAGACTAGATTTTTGTATTTTTAAAAGATTTAAGTCATGATTTGAAGGATTTTAATAATAAATTTCACTTAGATGAACGATTCTCAAACTTATTCCTGCATTTATGATAAAAATTATTTTCAAGTTGTAATCCTTTATTATTAAACTTTATTAATAATGTAAAAAAGGTTTACACAGCCAAACTACCATGCAATCTATATATATAAAAATCAATGTTTGTCTGTCTGTATGTATGTCCATTATAGTTTATAGTTTTCGAACTTACTTTAACTTTTAAACTATACCACGTTGCTCTACTCGCCCCGGGGAAGGTTTCTAAATAAAAATAATTTAAAATCGAAGCGTTCCAACAACTTTTTTGATCAATTTTATGCTTAAAACCCCATATTTCATGCGTAATTTCAGGGCAAAAACACATTGTTTTAAATATAACAAAAGAAGATGTAACATTAATTGTTGTAGGCATGACATCGATTGTTGTAGTTTAAAATCCATTGTTGTAGCATAAATATAAAAATGGATCCTTTGTTTAACTATTTCCCCATTTGGACTGGCGAAGCCCATCTGTAACACACCAGAATAATTTTCTTTAAAAATTGACTGGCGAAGCCCATCTGTAACGCACCAGAGGATATTTATTAAAAAAACTGAAACCCGGGCGAAACCCGGGTCTATACCTTATAAATTAATAACTCCTCCTCCAGCAATAATTTCTAAAAAGATAAACATTTTCCCGAGAAATTTTATTGTATAGAAAATTGTAATTTTTTCCAATAAATAGTTACTGAGCTTTCCATAAAATTTAATTTTAACAAACAAATACCTTAAATGAGAACAAGGGCAATATTTTTTAGCACTTTTACCTCATATTATAAAAACAGTTGCATATATGTGTAAATTCAAGCTAAAAGACACAGTTTCAGAGCAAACAAATTCAATAACACTGGAATACTAATTTGTCTTCAAATGACAGTCAAACACTATAACTAATTCTTAATAGAAACAAAATATCTAACGTGAAAAAATTATTTTACCTTTTTAAGTGAAGATCTTAGACGATTTCTCAAGTACCGAAAACATTCTTCGGATGTATCAAACTTTATCGTCTGCTTCATATCCCAGCTAGCTAAGAAATACTTTTTCTCGTTTGGCAACAAAACGAGAACCAAAGATGCACCATTCTTATGTTTGTTTCCGGAACCGAGATTAAAAGGTGGGGGTTTTAGAACGTGAGCAAAGCCCAAGATTTAATCCATTTCGGGCTTCTTCCCAGTCACGATTACAGTTACGCCCCAACCGAATCTTTTTTTCTTATAGGAATTTCTATTCAGATACTAGATTCAACTTGGCCCATCCGGAGTATCGTCTGACTGAAGTTAAGTATCGAAAAGGAAAATAAAAATTTGTTCTTATTTGGAAGGAAGATTCGCGTAAGAGATGAGGAGGAAACCGGATTCGACCGTGAATTTTCGTCAAGAAAGTTTACTTTGAAACAAGATAACAATGGGAAAATAACGTAAATATCAAAGTAAATCAGTTGCAAGGAGTTCAAACAACCAAGTCAAAGACCTATCTATCTCGTTAGTTGAAGATGAATACAGAGCTCGCTTTGGATGAGCGATATTGCAGACGTCTGCCATGCATAGTTAAATATTATAATCTGAATCAACCAGAAAATAACTGGATGAAAATTACTAGTTTTTGTAAAGTTATAAGCAATAACCAAATAACAATTTGTTTTTACCTTATATATCCAATAAAAAAACGTACAGAAAGCAAAAAAATAAATAAATAATCTCAAAACTGCCCTTTTCTTACACAATTTGACTAGATTTAATAATTTACATAAGGTAATGAGAAAATAGTTTGCACGAGTACAATATAAATTAAAATTTAAAATAAAATTGAAATAAAAGTTTAAAGATTTTTCTCCTTTATCGATGAAAGGAATAAATGGCCAGAGTTGGCAACAGGCCGACTGGAGGCCCTATAAAAATTTCTTTTTGATAAATTACTTAGATTAGTTAGGAAGATAGGAAATTGGGTCATAGATAGTAATAGATAGGAAATTGGTCAGGCGACCGGCCATATTCACCGGTAACCTGACCGGCGGTCAGGTCAGGAAACCATGGTTACAGCCTCTGATTGGGGGAATCATAATTCAATATTTTCTTTCCACCAATCAGAGGCTGTAACCATGGTTTCCTGACCTGACCGCCGGTCAGGTTACCGGTGAATATGGCCGTAACAGTTAAGTCTCTATACTATAAAACAAAATGCACTGGGTACATCAGCATTACAATACAAATAACTAGGTAAAAAATTTCATGCCCAGTTAATCATTAAAAACCACCTGGGAAATGCCAATATAGTAGATAGGTACATCAGAGCATTTGTTAAACTGAAGCTTAATTTTTTTAAACTTAGTTTTACACCGATTAAAGGAATCAGAAGTCAATAGATAAAAACATCGTAAATTTCGATAATCTATTCTGTTTTTATGTCAACGGGTACATAAAAACAGCAATAAATCGTGATTTGCTTACACAGTTTTTTTTATACATTGGCGTGAACTTGATTGCATTATCTTTAATCTTTGCTTATCCTTGAGGGCTTTAGAGGCCATGGGAATATGATGTTTCAAGCAGCTCTTTTGGTTCGAGGTGGAGTGAAAGATTTGTATTAGAGTTAAATGACATAAATATATAGAAAGCTAAATATATAGACCGATAGAAGCTAATTTATTTGATTTTATTTTAGCTATTAATTTTCTTATTAAAGATTTGATCAGAATGAAATGGATGAAAATAGAGTAGCAGAATGTTTTTCAGAAAAAAAAAGTTGCGTCAGATATTTTGTTACATTCATTAGAAGAACATAACATTGAATATTCTCATAAGTAGATAATACTATAACTCAACTAATCAGATTACCTGTAGGGCTGTAAAATGCATATTATATAACTAAAAAGAGACATATTAATAAGATTTAGAGGGAGGAATAAGAAATGAAACGTGTGAAGTATTACGAAACTAGTTGTAAAAATTTAAACCCAATTCAAACCAACCAAAAAAATTAAAACAAATTTTAATTTTACTAATTTTACTCTCCTCTTAGAATTAAACGAACTTTGTAGACTACACGTCTAGAATCTGACCCAACTGCTTCTCTTTAATAACTAACTTTCATTTCACTCTTATCTGAGGTCATCGGCACAAGTTTGAGGAATACAATTCATAAACCTCATTCGATACATTACTTACACAGGTTGGTTTTTCTCGCATTGGCGTAGCATTGTTATTGAATCCCCACCTCATACATTTCCTTGCCAGTGTTCTTCGAAGCATGACGCCTTTTCGCACCTCGTGTATGAAGATCAGAGATTGAAAACGCAATATATGCCATAAATCCACTTGTAATATGTAATTTACATAAACTTTAAATGATATTATGGTATCAAACGTTTCATATTTAGAAATCTGCCCTCTCCAAATTTAGTTGAACAGTGTTAAAAATGACAATAATTTTTAGTTATTATCAGACTTGCAACGAATGTATCGCTGGTTTCTTACAAGAATGTTACAATTCAGAAATATTTCATATTTAGTACTCGGGTGGATATCTCGAATAATTGAATAGACGGTTTGAAAGGGGAACTTACGATTTAATTTAGAGCTGGGCAATTCCACCGTAACTCACGCTACATTTTTTCCAAAATTGCAATTTCAAATAATTTTTAAATATAGAAATAACTATTATTTTCTTCCTAAAAAAATCATACATATTGAAATTTATGTTAATAATTTAAAATAAGTATTGCGAATCTTTTAAGAATTTAGTTTTTTAAATATTAATTAAAATAGAGTCGTAACTCACGCTACAAGAAAAAGACATGGATTTATGAGTATAAAATTCAAATTTGTTTTTCTGCTTAAATAGTGTTTCAATAATTCAATATGCTTGTAAGGTGTTTGAATATACTTCCTTTATTCTAAAATAGAAAACAGTTTTACTGGGAATGCTTTAGAAAATCAGAAATAAAATAAAATATAGAGAGCTGTTCGTAACTCACGCTACAGTACTTCGTAACTCACGCTACATGTGTATAAGCGTTCAGTTATTCATGAATTTAAATATAATTAAATTGATTTAAACACTTTATTTCATTTTTACTATAAAGTTTATGAGTATATTTAACAAAAAAGTTGTAAAAACTAATTAATTTATTTTTAATTTTCTAAATAAATTATACATTTTTCATTAACAAATTAACCTTTAAAACAAATATTTCTAAATATTGACTTTAAATGCTGACATTCCGATAAAAATAATTTTACACAAAATTTAAGCAATGCAAAACACAATTGGATCAATACTGCATAATTATTCCCTAAAATAATTAGAAAATTTTATTATTTTATTTTTTCATTTTTCTTGATCATGTCCCTGTTCATATGGAATAGCCCAGTCTATGATTTCAATCGAGGTACTAGATTTACAGTTCATTAAAAAAGAGAAATAAGTTAAAGGAAGAGAGAAAAAATTGAAAGAGGAAGAGAGGAGAAATAGAGCAAAAAAAAAGAAAGACGCAGACAAAGAGAAGGAAAGAAACCTAAAATTAGGAAAGACAAATGAGATGAGAGATAACTGAATCTTCGTCTTTCTTTCCACTCTGTTTCTCTTCCTTCTCTCTTTCTCTCTCCACTCTATTTTTCTTCATTTAAGGAACGCCTAATAACTTAACAACAAATCAAGTCATTTTAGTACATTTAATGAAACCAATAGCTCTAAACTACTTAATAAACCCATCTACTAAAGATGAAGAATTTTCTGTTAGTGACTTCACTGCTCGACTAAATTTGCCAATTGGCACTTACTGCGTTCTCCATTCCCACTCTTCTTTTCTCGCCTTTTCCCAATGGGCTGATGGAAAAGGAGGGAATGACCCAGGGATTGGGTTTTATAGCGCGGTCAGGCATGTAGAACCTTTTTATGAGAGTTGGTTGTATTTTTTCAACGTCTATCAATTTTGATGGAGGTTGGGGATCGTTCTGCTTAGGTTGCTGGGACATCACGGTTTTTTCACCGATTGGCACTGTGTTTTCATCACCTTTGTCTGCTTAACCAAAGATACTAAAAGGGTCACGTGATTTTGACATTCTCGGAGGGGAGAAAGGAAGAAGCTGAGGGGCAGTTGATCGAAAGAGGAAGATACATTTACTCCCTCTAACCTTAGTTATACCCTCTATATACATAAAAAATCAGTATATTTTAACTAAAATAAAAAATACTGAAGCAAAAAATCACGTGACCCGTATAGTATTGTTGGTTCAACAGTATCTATACATTAGGGTGGAGCGAAAAAAACTTTTTTTCGAAATTCAAAAAGATACCTATGGCAAAAGTAGTCTTATGTAATAACATGAAAAACCGCGCAAAAATTTTTGAAATCGGTTAATATCTCAGTTCGCGCATTGAGCTCAAAGTTTATAAAAATTAAAAATGAACATTTTCCGAAATTTTTAAGATAATATTTAAATAAAATTTATAGAAATATTCTCGCATGTAACCTCTTCATAAAAGCTCAAAAAAGTAAAAAAAGGAATTTTAATGTTTATTTTATAAATATTTGGGTGCGCAACTTTGCTTGTAAAATGCGAAATTTTCGAATCATTCGTTAGTTTGTTTCACTGTGCAGCTCTTCGCCCGTTTTGTATGAACAGCCCAGAACTCACCACGGGGAGGTGGCTGCACGTCGAGTTCCACCCACCCCCTACCCAACCAACCATAATTTTTGTGATTTTTTAAAAATTAAATTTTAAACAGGAATAAATTTAAATTCCGTTTTTTTTAAATCTGGCATTACTGATCTTGAATATAAAGTTGATTTTATGAAGCCATCTCTTGCTTTCTGACCACACACTTTTGTTGATTCTTCAGTTTTTAAGCTTAACACACCTCTCAACCGCTTGAGTGTGGCTTGGTTTGATTTATGTTTTATGGCGCATGAATCAATGTTGATCATAGTGCGCCAAGAGTGTGGCAGGGGAACTTCATTATGTATGTGTTAGAATGCACTAATGATTTCAAATCTTCAACACTTACGTCTTTTAAAATTGGTCGAGGATAGATTGTGCAGGATTTCCAGTCAATAATATCTGTATACTCCGTTGCACTAAAATTTAATTTTGGGGGAACAAAATTTCTAATCCTTTCTACCCCCCAGGCAGATTCTCTCGCTTTCAAGATTCTTTCAACTGCGATCTGTCGAACAGAGACACTTTCATTGACAACAATAAGTTTTCTGGGTGTGCGAAGAATGCATTGCATTCAACAACTCGATCAACTATTTGAAGTAGATCCTCAGATATATATATAGAGTTGTTTGAACTGCATGAAAAACGTGTTTGGGCCCATCTGTGAAAGAACTATTTTTTTTAATTTCAAACCACACAGGCATGTATGACTTTAAGATAAATTTTGAAATCTCTTTTAAGCTTTCAGAAGGGCTGAGGACACTTACGTACAATCTCAACACTCTATTAGCAGCAGTGATCCATCTAGAACAGTGGTTCCCTACTCAAATATGTCTGCGGACCACTTCACTTAAATTTGAACCTCTGCGGACCATCTCTATCCCTAACTAAATCTTCAAAATGTAACTTTTTTCAGTGTATTTATTTCTCATAGAGCGTCACTTTTTTCTGAAATAAGGGAAACCGAGTCTTACAATGTTTCTAAATGGAACACTTAGAAAACCAAATAATCTATTAAACTTAAAAGAAAATTAGCATTACATTACTTTTATATCTAATTATTTAAAAATGTACAGTGCACTGCAAACAATTTCACAGTAAATTTACAGCAAAAATCACTGGCAATATGGGTGCCAGCTCTTTTTGCAGTGATTTTACAGCAATTTTGTAATTTTTGACTTTAACAGCAATTTTGTAAATTAACAGCAATTTTGTAAATTTAACACAGCAATTCTGTATTTTTACAGCAATTTTGTAATTTTACAGAATTTTGTGTTAACTTTACAGCGATACTGTAATTATTCCGCAGAAAAACTAGAAAGCAATGTGCACATCTCAGTTATGTCTTGTTCTTCCATGTTTTTGCAAGTATTCAAAATGTGGCATATTATGAACCACGGGAGATACCGATCCGATCTACGAAGGTTATACTTCATAGTTTTAGAATCATGTTGGTTCTTACACCTCATCTAAATAATTTGACTCTTTTAGTGGTGAGCGTAAAAACAAACATTGGTTTCCTGTCCACAAGGATTCAGAAATGAAAACCAGAATTTTCCAGGAAAGTATTAAACTGCTGTAAAAACTTATAAAATCAGAAACGTTACTCATTTAAATGCATTCTATAAACAAGAATTTCATTTTCTTTTAATATTTATTTCGATGACCAATTAAAGAACTACAGATATTACAAGGAAAACTACCAGGAAAATTACTATGTATATTTAATTTATACTAATGTAGGTGGCGCTTCAAATTTACAGCTAAAAAGGCCGTTTTTTTTAGATTACAGCAAATGCGTAAAATATTAACAGCAGTTTTTGCTGTTAAATTTTTCGTTTTTTTTTGCAGTGTGGGAGGTGACACATGACCAATATAAAAGGATCCTGGCTCTTGAATTAGAGAATAGTGACCCTCTTTAACTTTTCTACGGTATTGTTTATTATTTACTTATTCTAAACATAGGGTATCTTTTCGCCCGTCAAAATAAAGTCCATTAATTTCCATATTTTCTGAAAACATTAAAACACTTCCAATATGCTTCTTTCCCCTTCTTATTTTGGATCTGTCAATTAGATGGGAAGAATCTGCGTCTGTAATCACTCCTATATCTTGTATGACACTAGATGCTATTGCAACCGTTGCTCTATTTAAGATAGGGGTCATCCATAAATTACGTGAGGTCAAAAAGGGGGGGGGGGAGGGGTTTGGAAAAATCTCACCAAATCTCCCCAAGGGGGGAGGGGGGTCGATTAAAATCTCACGTCAACTTTTTTCAACTTAATTATAACTTAATTAGGTGCTATGAAGCACAAAATGCAAATAATTTTTAGAAAATAATTTTTAAAAGTTGTAGGTAAATCTCACGTGGGGGGGAGGGGGGGTCAAGAAAAATCTCACTAAATCTCACCAAGGGGGGAGGGGGGGTCCAGATTTTGGAAAAAACACCTCACGTAATTTATGGATGACCCCATACCATATCTACTACTATTTAATGCAGTTGTCGTTACTTTTATATCTAATTATTTAAAAATGTACAGTGGGAGGTGACACATGACCAATATAAGAGGATTCTGGCTCTTGAATTAAGTAATTCCATAATTATTTTTAGGATGAAACTAACAAAATGGGCGAAGTGCTGCACAATGAAACAAACTACCAATTATTCGAAAATTTCGCATTTTTCAAGCAAAATTGCGCACCCAAATATTGTAAAAATAAACATTAAATTTATTTTTTTTACTTTTTTGAGCTTTTATAAAGAGGTTACAAGCGAGAATATTTCTATAAATTTTATTTATATATTATCTTAAAAATTTCGGTAAATGTTCATTTTTAAGCATTTTTATAAACTTTGAGCTCAATGCGCGAACTGAGATATTAACCGATTTCCAAAAATTTTTGCGCGGTTTTTCATCTTATTACATAAGACCACTTTTGCCATAGGTATCTTTTTGAATTTCGAAAAAAAGATTTTTTCGCTCCACCCTACTATACATATCTCCACGTTTACCAATTTTTATTTAATAAAGGGTCGTTTGAGAAATTTTATAATTGGTTTTGATCGTTCTGAATCATTTAAGTCAGTTTTCGTACACTGTACTTTTGTTTATCAATCAATCAATCAATTTTTTTATTACTGTTTTACAATTAATACAGAAAGAACAGAAAATTTTTTTGTGAGTATATCAATGTTTAGTATCACAAAAATTTTTAATGGTAGGTATATGCATTGCAAAATTTGTGTTTTTTTCATAAATAAACTTTAACTTTTGAGAATGCAGATGAAGTGTTGTGGATCAAAGCAGTTTCCCTGGAAATTAATTATAAATAATGCAATTAATTATAAATAGAAGGAAGTAATATGTGGAAGCAATTTAATACTTATAAATGACATTGAATAAGTTTTTTACAAAAGAAAAAGTTATTATTTCCACTTTAAATTCCTTCTTTCTTCTTCAAAATCAGTTTTTAAAAATAATTATGAAGTTTCAAATAAAAATAACAAGAAAAAAACTTATAATATTCTTAAAGGATTTTCCTTTGGAAAAAGAGTTAAACGAAAAAGGAACACACTCAAATTTTTCTTCCCTATAAAAGTAGTGGCGACATCTAGCAACGAACAGCTAAACTAATTAAGAAATAAATGGTTTTTTACCCAATTTTTTTAAATATTTGCAACAGAAAAATAACAAATTGCTATACTAAAAAATACTAAATTTAATTTTATAAATATAAAATAAAATATATCAATAAAAATATTAAATTAACAATAAAAGAAACTTTAAATTACATTTAATTTTTACCATATAACCTTTAATTAATTTGATTAATTATTAATTTAATTTAACCATTAATTGATTACCTTTTTAAGATAATTTCATTTCCCTTTTTAAATAATACATGGAATAAACATCAGTTGGTTTTTTATCAAATAGTGAAGTTATATAATTTTTAAAACATTTGTACCTAATATGGCCATTAAAATATTTGGAAACAAAAAGGTTCAAAAGAATTTTTAATTTTAATATTTAAAAAAAATTATGTAATTAGTGTGTAGGATCTCTAGTTATACATTTTCATTCTAAAATTTCCCCATTAATTTATGAGTTTACAATACACTTATTATGCTTTTTCCTTCTTCAAAATATTTTTAATTTCAAAGTGATACAGAATTTTGTTTTTAAAATACTATTTAATATTTAAATATAAAGAAAAACAACAATACCCCTAGAATTTAAAAATAACAACGAAACAATAATGAAACAAATTGTTTATTTTATTTGAACATTTTGGGTAATGAAAAGTTTTGCGTTTAAGAAGAAATACCTACATTAATACATTATTACTTCACAAAAAAGTTTGAAGGAATGAAATTTACACACGTTGTTTAAAAATTACATAATGCTAGTTTTAAACTTTTGGTATAAAAATATATCTGCATCTAAGTACTCTTAGCAAGTTTATAGCTCTTTTTAACTACATAAAATTTTTTAAAGTAAGTAAAAAAGAACTCTAAGTTCCTTAAAATGAGCAAAATTTTATTTAATTTAAAAAATAAATGCACTGTTACAAAATAAATGTACAATATATTCTAACTGTCGTTTTTAATGTTTCTTATATATGCACGGGAATTGGTTATTTAAAAACAAGTTTCAGTCCATTTATTAGATGCAAAACAAGGTATATTAAGTTTTTGAATCCAGAAGGTAAGTAAAGATTTGAAACAGTCAAATAGCATTAATTTTGTGAAAGGTAAAGGAAAATGTAGGGGGGTTATATACAGGATATTTTAAAAAATCCCTTTCACGGCTTTCATTTGGAACCAAAGTCTCCTAGGGTCATGGAAGAAAAGTCTATTCCTAGGTAAGTAATCCTGAAGAATACATTGAGATGACTTTTGGCGTTCCTAGCGGAGAATTAAATAAGTTATAAAAATTAATTAAAACACTAAAGGAGACAGAGCAAAAACATCAGTGATAGTATTGTTGACAACTTTATTAAAACTATCTGAAAAACATCCCATGAAAATATCGTGAATATTCGCGGAGATATTAGCATGTAGAAAAATCCCTTTTTCAAGCCTCAAAAAAGAAAACGTTCGAAAGTTTTTCAGTTCTGTTTTTACGTGTTTTTGTGTTTTTTTAGTTAAAGACAAAATTTAATCAAAAACTCAAAAAAACTTGGAAATTTTTGAACTTTTTCTTTTTAGAGGCTTGAAAAAGGGATATTTTATATGCTAATATCTTCGCAAATATTCACGATATTTTCATGAAATTTAATAGTGAGTTATAACAGTAGCAATAATACCGCATTGACGTTTTTGCTCTATCTCCTTTAGTTTTTTTAATTAATTTTATAATTTTTTTATTTCGCCGCTAGGAGACCTTACATCCATGATTCTAGGAGACTCTTTGGTTCCAAATAAAAGCCATGAAACGGACTTATGAAACACCCTGTATTATACTTTAAAAGTTAACTCAAGTATAGGCTATTTCGTGCGTCAATTTCTCTCCATACAGAATGCTAATTACGCTCATTTTTATCAGCTTTCCTAAATGATAGGAGAACCGCAACATTCTTAATCATCCTGGCAGCTCGTGTAAAGCAATATCGTGCCTAGATACATACAAAACACATTTGGCTGTGGCCCAACTGGGATCTCAATAATTAGCTTGAGCATTAAGGTGCGTTTGTACATCATAACCGAAAGAATTTAATACATTTTAGAGAAGGAAATTTCTGTTGTAAGTGTATCTCAACTGTATTCTTCTTAAATTAAATCTTTGCGTTACATTTGTAAATGCAAGAATGAAGTTAACTAGTTTTTGTTCTCGGAAAGAATTTTAACGAGCATTTCACAGTCATACTACACGCAAAATTTGTATAGATTCTAATTTCTATTCAAAGGAAATAACTTAAAGTTTCATTCAGGAAAAACTTTAAAAAAGTAGTAGGTTTTTTTAGAGATACACATAAAAAATGTTTTGCAGAAAAACTCAACCCCTTTTCTTAAATTAGTTTTAAAATTTCTGTATTTAAAAAAAGAAGCATTTTAATTACCTCGTATAAAAAGATAAATAACAAGGGTAATTTTCTATTTTATCATTCAGGTTTCATATTAAAGGTTGTAGTTGTATACTTATTAATTTACTTTTAAACTTCAGTATCCATATTATTTTTTCCAACTTGTTAAGACTTTCTTTTATTCTAGATATCAGCTACGATTTCTAGATTTTTTTGTTTTGATCTTTATATGTCATATTAATGGTATTTTCTGGAATAGTAAGTATACACTGCAAACTTGTGAAACACTTTTGCAACGCCTAAGTAACCACAATTACTATCTTTTTAACAAATTAAACGTTTTGATTGTATTGGGTACTACGAATGTGTACTATGAATTGTATTGTACTTGAATTGTATTGTGTACTATGAATGTGTTGAAATTTTATTAGTGTAAGAGAGTGATAGTGTTGTAAGAATGTCACTAAAGACTTTAGGGTCAGAAAATTTGTTGTTCTAGCGCTTCGATCCAAATTTAGAAACACTTAAAGATTCTTTAAACATATTTTTCCTTATTTTTAATACACATTTTGGGATAAACCACATTTCTAAGACTTTTTAAACACATTCAGAAGACGATCACTACACAACAAGGTGCCCAATTACCCAACAACACAACTAAAGTGCTGTCAATTCGAGGTAAAAAGTGTTCTTAAATGGGTTTATTTGGTTCTTTAGAATCAGCCGGGTGCAAGCATCTCCAAATTGCATTACATTATTGTTTACTACACAAAAATAGACCCATCTCATTATAGACCCATCTCAGTCCTCACCATATTTTCCCAAATTATTGAACACTGTGTAAAAATACGACTGCTAAACTATTTTGCGAATCTTAATTTTTTTTCACCTAATCAATTTGGTTTCTTACCCCATCGTAATACTGAACTTGCTCTCATTAAATTCACTAAATTTATTTACAGTAGCATTGATAAAAATAACTATACATTAGCAATTTTCTTAGATATTTCAAAAGTTTTTGATTCCGTTAATCATAATATTTTATTAGACAAATTGTTTTCGTATGGAATTCGAGGTTCATGTCACAATTTTTTAAAATCCTATTTAAATAACCGTAAACAAATTGTTAAAATTAAAAATTGTCTTAGTCAACCATCGTCACTTACAAAAGGAGTACCCCAGGGTTCTGTATTAGGCCCACTTTTATTCTTAATCTACATAAATGATCTGCTTACCTTAAATTTAAATGGTGACATTATATGCTTTGCAGATGATACAACCCTTCTTTACTCTGGCCACGACAAAGATGATTTAAATAATAAAATTCAAGATGACCTTAACAAAATAAGAGCATGGTTTTATGTAAATGATTTAAGAATTAATGTTGAAAAAACAAAGTATATTTATTTCAGTCTAACAGCAAGAGAAAATCCTTTTTATCTTAACATGACGCAGCTTGTTCCAACTTATTTTTATGCAACTGTGTAGAATTGGAATGTGTTAAAACGATAAAGTACTTAGGCCTTCAAATAGACTCTAACCTCAAATGGAAATCACACGTAAGTTTTTTGTCTAATACGTTGAGATTTTTGTTATATAAATTTTATCATCTAAAAGATAACGTTGATTCGAAATTTCTAAAAAAACTTTATTATGCCTGGGTTCATCCCAGGATTTATTATGGTTTATCAATATGGGGGGTGATTACATAACTACTATACAAATAATTGAAAACCTTCAGAAAATTTTTTTTAAAATAATTTTACATTCCACTAATCATAGCATCACATTTTTTCCTATAAAAATCTAGATATTCTTCCCCTTAAACATTTAATCTTTTACAAAAATTGTTACAATTTGTTTCAAAATCCGAATTTATGCTCAATGAAAACTTTTGTTAATCCCAGACGACCTTGTATTATTTATAATATTCCCAAATCCAATAAACAAATTTTTCATAAATGTTTTTTTTACCTAGCACCTAAATATTTTAATAGTTTACCCTTAGATATTCAAACAGCACCAAGGGTTACTATTTAAAAAAAATGTTAAAGTAATTTTTATTTACTTCTGAAAATGTACCTGCTCCTTAATATGTCCTTGTGCTGTCTTGTACAAATATTCTTTTTTATATTGTAGATGTCTTATGACTTTCAAGTATCTCTTTTTAATTATTTTGGGTGTTTAATTATGTACAACTGACACCTTTCCCAATCTATAATTCTTATTTTATTTCTTGTATTTTCTTAAATTTTGTTTTTCCTATCCATATGTATATTTAAATATTTTTTTCACTTTAATGGGATTTTTAATCCCCAAAGTGTAATAGCTTCAATTGTAAATAATGTATGTGTGCAAATAAAAATTGAATTGAATTGAATTGAAAAAAAAATACAACTTAAACTAAAAAAACATTGCTAATTGGTATATTTAAAAAGTGTTTTTATTTTGATACTTGATTATTTTAAGCAATTGAGCATAAAACTAGACCTTTGCACCCGACAAATCCTAAAGTACCGTGTATTTTTGTATGTACCGTTTGTAGTGCATGTTTCAGGAACTAATACTAACTTTCGCTACCATAATTTTAGAGGTCCCAGAGAGGTCAGTAAAAAAGTTGCGTCTCCTCCTATTGATCCCAATTATCCCGAAAATTCCCTGGAGCGAATCGGGAGCTGCTGGCACATTTCCATCTGGCGGGGAACCTCCACCCTTCGGGGACCCCCAAAAACATTGCCTGACTCGGGGTGGTGAAGATAAATCGAACCCTCGATTATAAAATAGTTTCGCTGTGTTTGGGATGCGCGCTAAATTTAACGCCCGTGTGGCTGGCGCATATGCCGGAGAAGGGGGGGGTACATGGGGGTGTTTGTTCTCTTGTCTGGGGGGAGGGGGGAAATCGATAGGACTGGAAATTTTGGAGGGGTGAAGGAAATTTCTGGAGCAGTTTGAAGTTATCGAGTTTTTCTTTTGGTCGGTTTGGGAAATGGATGTTTTGTTGTTGGACTATCGAGTTCCGAACTCTGAAGGGGTACTTGGGATTTGGGGGTTTTAGGTTAGCAATTACTTAATTTTAGAAAACAACGTAATAAATTTATCCAAACAAAAACGTATTTTACGTAAAAAGCCCACTTAAAAATTTATGTGCAGTATATTACAGGGTTTCTTTTTTAAGTAATAGAGGAAACTTTTTTGAGAATTCATTTAAGAAAATTTGGCGGAATAACTAAAAAAAATACTGAACCTGATTAGATAGAAACATTAATGCAAATAATGTGGGCTAATATAATTTTCAGTTAAAAAATGCTGTATATCGATTAAAAAAAAACGATGTTATGTAGGTAGTTAAGTATTTTAACACACTGTGATTTTCATAATATTTTTTTTTCTCTTTCTAACTAATGGCCGTGGGTGGTATAAGGAAAATTAAAAGTAGTCCAGGTGAGAAACTTTCCAGAAAATTAAAACTTCTCATATTTCCTCCTGAAATACAAATAAGTCCCTCTGATATGTTTTTCGGCTATGTCAGTGATAATCGATACATAAACACAAAATTTAAATACGCTCAAAAATTAAAAGACATGTAAACACCCACAGAGTAGAGAGCTTAACAGAGATACCAAACCGCCGTTTTACTCCTAAGATCTTTAATTTATTCAGCACGCATATTATAATTCAGTTCACTAGTAGCCAATCAGTGAACGCGAAATGTATTTGATTTGAATTTAACACTGATTATAGGCGATTTGGATTTGAGTGACAGCTTCAATGGGCGAATGACAGAATTAGCAGGAATAGCGTGGAGGCGGGACTTCAGGCCAGAGATTTTTCAATGGGAAAAGCCCTGTTAAAAAAGTTGCCATTAGCGTCTACGGAGATGAACAAAACACCTATCATACTTTTGAATTTAATACCTTTGGAAGAGAGGGATGTTATGACGATTGTATAGTTATACACCCTCTGAAGTAATAAAAATGCATGTTTTATTAATGAAAAACTCCTAAATATCTCTTAAAATGCCAATTCAGCAAGACCTCAAATCACTTAAGTGCTGTTGAGAGGTACCCAGGCCATTAAGTTATACGAGTCACGAACTAAATCGTAATCATGTTTACCATTCAAACTTTATTCATGCAGCATTTTCTGAAGTAAAAAATTAAAAAGTGTGTTAGAAAAAAAAATTATGATATAAACTGAAGATTGGTACGCATTTGCATTTTGACTTGAACTTTTTTCTGACACTTCTGAAGAATGAAGTTAGCAGTTCCTTCTGGAAAAATCTTATTTATTAAAAACACTGTTTAAAAATTAGAAGCGTATTAAAAACGTAGACAATATTTTTTTATGAAATGACCTTCATATGACTCCAAAAGGTGTATAAAAACTTACAAAAAGAGAATAGTTTTGAAACCCCCAAAATTATGTAATAGAGTCCTTGACATTACGCATTTAATTATTGCTTAAAGATAATTTCAAAAAAATAGTTTAAAGGATAAATAATACTAATGAAGAATGTGCATTTTTTTGGTAGAATCCGCTACAAATTAACAGTTTTCACATATTAATCAATCTGAATCATTCATGCAATTGAAGGGACGAGTGGAAGAGCGGATCTCATTTATGGAGAGAAATTTTCCAGGATAAAGGGAGTATTTTTTTTAGATTTCCAAGGCAAATCCAAACGCTTTATTTCTTTTTTCTAAGCCTCTCGGTTACACGATTAAATTTTTAAATCATTCATTTTCAAACAAATACTACAATAAGTACAGGGTGTCCCAAAACTAACTGAACGATTTCAAAAATTAATAAAAAATAAACTAAGAGAGATAAAAATATGCGGTCAGCTGCAACTTACTTCATTCGCCAAAGAATTTTTTCACACCAAATTTGAAAAATTCGAAGTTCACGAACGTTTTAACAGATGGCGCCAATAAAATTTCGAAAATAGGGAAGAACAATAGCCCAAATCCTTCTTTCTAAAACGTCATAGGGATATTGAAATCTGGGATAAAATCGATTCTAGAATCGAATAAGAATTATTGAATACTTGATTTAAATCTTCATTCCAGTCAGAAAGGCGAGTTTTAAAACAATTTGACTAATTTGATTGTTTAAAATTGAAATTCAGATGGATCGCATACGTTTCCAATGCACATTTTTCTTAACACTGAATCCAGCATGTTTAATTTTTTTAAACTTTACATTTTGCATTCATTTAGTTTGTATCATTAGGAATACCGTGATTAAACATTCAATAAAAATTTCTTAGAGGGTCTTAAACTTTTTAAGTGTCTAAATTTCCTCATACTGTTCTAGATTTTAAAGACTACATAAATTTTTGATTGCAAAAGAAAACTAATTCAATTAGACTGCAAGTTTGTATTTCGAGAATCCTTTATTTCTACAAACCTGTTGTAGGAATACGGGATCGTTAGCTTAACAGATTGTGATTGAGAATGATCGTAAGGATAGATTCATATGTATCATTTTCGCACGATAAGTACGACGGTCGATCCCCAGTTGATTCCTCCCCATCGACATGGTTTGACACTCTCGTGTAACGGCAAGGCCTAATGAGATAGTCGGGACGCGTCAATCCAACACCAAGAACGCTGCATTATTTAAGAAAAGTTGATATATTTTTTCGCGCGTTTCGTGCGATTTGATTCATCAAGAGTGTTCTGGGGCGTTTGATGCAAAGCGATTGGCGCGTTCCAGCCCTGTCATTGATTCTTGCAATTTAATACGCGAGGAACCAATGGTCAGACACGTCATGTTTAAGTGAATGCCTGTGGGAGTTTTTTTTAACCTACGCGGACGCGCGTCGCGATCGCTCTAGAGTTGAACAGCCATGGCGATGACGTGCATCGTGGTGATCCCAGGGGTTTTATTTATTTTTTTTGCTCTGGTGCCAGTAACTATACCTTCAAGATAATAGAAAATAAATCCGTAAGGGTGACGCGAGACGCAAATCACCGTTGCATATCCAGCAGAAAAATGCACCCTTAGAGATTGGTAGAAGTGATTGACTGAGGGAGGTTCTTAAACGATTCGACCTCACATCAATGCCATGCCAACGCCCCTTGACCCTCAATGTTAAAAAATCAGGTCCTACGATTGCTCAATCACCATGTTTTACATTCTCTGTTAATCCTGAATGATTCACACTAGTGAATCACTAGTTTCCACAGAAAAGTGACGGAGTAAAGAGTGAAACGCCAATTCACACAAATAGTGATGTCTGAATGAGCCTTAACTCCCCCTCCATCCAAACAAAAAAAGATAAAACCAGTAGAGGGGCTTGAATGAAGGGTTAACTTTGAAATTCAAACAATCTGAATACGGAAAAGTGTGTCTTGGCATAGCGATCCATCTAAATTTCAATTTTAAACAATCAATCAAAGATCATTTTCGATGGGTCAAGAGAATTAATTTTTCAAAAAGTATCAGTTTCTAAAATTTTATTCAAAAATCTAATAAAAGTTTAATCGGTCAAATTGTTTTAAAACTCGCCCATCTCTCTGACTGGAATGAAGATTTAAATCAAGTGTTCAATAATTCTTATTCGATTCTAGAATCGATTTTATCACAGATTTCAATATCCCTATGACACTTAAGGAAGAGGGATTCGGGCTATTGTTTTTCCTTATTTTCGAAATTTTATTGGCGCCATCTGTTAAAACGTTCGTGAACTACGAATTTTTCAAATTTGGTGTGAACAAATTCTTTGGCGAATTAAGTAGGTTGCAGCAGACCGCATATTTTTGTCTCTCTTAGTTTATTTTTTATTAATTTTTGAAATCGTTCAGTTGGTTTTGGGACACCCTGTATGCGTTACTATAAATAAAGCACATCAACATCTCCCTCTGCAAGGTGTCCACTAACGACCGAGTGATTCCAATCGATGACTGCAAGGTGTTTTCCTTCTCATGCTTTAATTGCGACCCCACCCTCCTGCTTGTTGATTAAGATTGATTGAATACCAGATCTCAGTGGCTTCATTAGAGCATATCTTAATGAGAAGATCCGCGCGATGCGGATAGCGTGATGTAGTTAGGATATTAAGATTCATGTAGTGAGAATTCCGTACAATTATAGTACCGAAATTTGTGACCGACGCACTTGTGCATATGCTTAGGGCAATGCAATGTGAGAAATCAGGGCAAAACTAAAAATGATAGCGTATTTCGAGAAAAGTGATAAATACTCATTGATAAATGCCATTGAATGTAACACATTGCCCGCCATATTTCGAGCGTTATTAATAACTCCTGGTTTATCACTTTGCCCGTAGCATATACTATATGTGGTCACGGTCAGTGACTTTTAAATTACTGTTCCAAATAATTTCTAAATTACTATCTTCATTTCCCTTTTTTAGTGAAATCTAACTAGAAGAGAGTTGTTTACAATAGTATAAAGGGAAATATTTCGCGAATTTTATCGTTTTTTTTGTTTATGAACGTGTGAAATTTTAAGGATAGAAAAAAACTGAATTATTTTATTGTGCAACTCTGGAAGAATCACTATAAACTTAAAGCTATCTATTTTACACATGTGTAAACCGCAGCTTATTTAAACCCAAATGTGCAGTTTATTGTGTTTTCCCATATTAAAATACCATTTCCATAATTCATATCGCTGGAAAGTTTGTTTCACTGTATACTATCTCTTATCAAGGAAAAACACGTTTTACAGATTTGTTCCTGTAAAACTAGTTTTTCCTTGATAAGACATAGTATGCGGCAAAACAAACTTCGTATCCAAACGCTTTGATTTTTAGCTGATTGTAATCAGTCGGTCTATTTGGATTTTAATTAAATCTTATTATATGTTCAAGGTATATTATCCTCAATTGAGCATTGTTGAAATTGATACTAGGTTCTCAAAATATTTTAATTAAAGTATTTTGTTTCGCATGGCATAGTTTTTAGCATTTGCTCTTATTTTATTTGAACTCATAAAATGCAAACAAATATTTTATAATTATGCATGTATCAAATAACCTAAATTAAAAATCGGATTATTTTCAAAAGTATTCCTACTGTAAAATATACTTAAAAAATTCCATTTCTTCCAGATTATATATACTTTTTTCTTTATAACTAAAACTCCAAACTTATTCCTAAAACGATGTTACACTAAAACTATATCTTCAGCTAACTCTTTAAAGTTTCGACAGTTTTGGTGCCGATCCTTTTAAAATCTAATTTATTTGTGGGGGCAAAATATATTTACCACAAACATTAAATAAATTAAAACTGAAAAAAAGTCACTGAAATAGGATTACTCGAAAGAGGAATGATATTTAGAACCAAGACTTCAAAGATTTCTTCACGCACATTTCTATTTATATAATTTTAACGTGAATTTAAAAGTATGGTACTCGTAATAACTCTTCTGAAGCTCTTGAATACAAGTCACAACCATAATAAGCCTAACTAAACCCTAATCCCAATATAAATCAACTATGTCTTCCAATCTCTCTGACAGTATGATTTTAAACGCCCACTCAACACAAAATAATTGAGAACCCTTCCCTAAAAATGAGGCTGAAAAATCTTTTCTTTTCTCCCAATTTAGCACTTCCCCTGCCTCAAAGATTAAGCAGAGCAGCACTAGATAACTCACAGGGGATATTGCGATCTGTCACCAAGGAACATTCGTTCTCGTTTATTAATGTTGTCGACCTGGATCGTGTTGGTCTTTCTTTCCTCGAAAATTAAAAGAGGGATTTGTAAAGCTTGCGGAATCTTTGATAGTATGGAAGAAAAGGAGTTTCCTCAAATCGGATGTAATTACTCTGTTTCATTGTACTTTAGAAATAATATTGCGGTGAGTTTTTTTGGGGGGTGGTTTCTTTTAGATGAAGTTTGGGAAATGAAATATGAATTTTTTTTGTGATCGTCCGGTCTTTTATATGAACGATATTGCTCTACACTTTGTACTATAAATAACTAGTTTTTCTCTCCGTCTGATATGAGAAAGAGAGAAATAAAGACATTTATGATTTCAAACACAATGTTAGGAGACGTAGAAATTTTTACTGTTGTTTTTTCTCCATTTGAAATAAGTAAATAGATTCAGACTATTATAGCTTTATTTTTACATATAAATAGACGTTTTTAAGAACAATTTCTTGCTGCTTACCTTTTGGTTAGCAGCAAGAACTCTTGGGGAAAAGGAATCTAGCTTGTTTTAATTACTCTCATTAAATTACTTTTTCTTTTCTAACCACGTATTATGAACTGTAACGCATCAAATATAATAGAAAACATTTATAATTTCCCTTGAAGTTTTTGGAAATTTAGTTGAACTTCAGATTTTCATATGATATTGGAGGTTACAACAAACTAACTCCCCGGTACTACAGTCCATGTTGGACCATGGCCTCCCTAACAATAAGAGTAAAAAGTCGCTTGTCTTTTGCCTTTGTGTGAAGGATATAAGATAATCAAAATAAACTTGATAAAGTGTCGGGACAAACCTCAATATCACTATAGTGCTCTCTGTATTTACGTCATAGGTTCTTAATTTAAACCACAGTTTAAATTTTCAAATTAGCTATTTTGGTGTTATGAATATCAACAAAGAAAATAATCATAGCCTTATTTTCTTTTGTAACCTCAAAAGAATTAGTATAGTAATTCATTGACAACAAGGTAGTTTTTAGAAGAAGACGAAGCGACCAATTTGCGTTCAGCAAATGTCCTAAAAAATCAACTATGAACCGGTTAACTACAAAGACTCATTGAAAAATACTTCACCATCATTGAAAGATTACTGTAACGACTAATTGTTGGTAATGATAGTTAATAACTGAAAGACCCCAATAAAGTATTTTATTGGAATGTGAATTCCCCATCTTTGAAATAATAATTGAAGTAATCTACCTACAGTTTGAGAAAACCGTTGCACTAGTCGTTATCCTTCAGAAAGCTATAACTTGAGATTCCTTTGGGAATCTTCGCGATCGATTTGTCTGATTCTGATACCTCGGTGATAATCAAGTCTGTCCATACAAATGGGCAGATGGAATTGAACCCGATCTTTTTTTATTCCGAATCACGTTTCCTACCAGCGTGCGTCTTATTCGGAAAAGGTTATTCCGGAACTGGCTTTTGTGAATCGATTTCGAAACGATTTCTTTAACGAAAGTTGATTCTTTTTATATGGCTTGCGTATTGATTTTTCGAAACGATTATTATCAGCACTTGAATATATGTGTTATTGTGCTATGTCCATAAAAGCAATTCGAGCTCAATCATTTACCTAAATTATTCGATACAATAATAACAATGTTTATAAAGACTAGTTCAGTATTGAGCTTCTTTCAAATTATATATTTTTGTTTCTAATAGAGGTAGCAACGCGATGGTATGCAAACTGGTACGAAAAAGAAATTCAAAAGCTAAAATCTCAAAACACTGACTGCGATAAACATTTTATTTCAGATTTTAATTGGTTATTTAAAATTTTTTATCACAAATTTCCAAGAAAGATTTTTTCTAAATACTTTTATCCTTTAATATAAAATTTAAATACTGTTATAAATATATCTGATGCTAACGCTTTTTATTATGATGAACAATAGTAAAATATAATAAGGGTTAGATGAAAAATAAAGAAATAATTCGCCATGGAAATGGTCTTAGTAGTTTGATGTATTTAAATATAATGAAGTTGAATGTATTTAAATATAATGATCCTGGTAAAACAGATATTCAAATTCTTAACCCTTGTTTCATTTATTCTTGAAACCGTTTTTAAAAAGTAACACAATCCCCTAAATTTTTTGTTGCAAAAGAAAAAATTAACATGATGGAGATGATGTTTTAAAAAAGTAACTAATATCCGTAATAAAATCTTTTGACTTTTCGTAGATGTTACTTTAATTATTTCAAAAACTCCAACATGACACGATATGAAATGAATCTGAAAGAATATATTTTTGATTCACATTTTATTCTTTAATTTAGTAGAGAAAAGGTTTTGTAGCAAAGAACGAAGAGATATAGTTTACTGTAATAGCAAGTGACTATTTCATTTAAAAACTTAAAGCTGAAAATTTACTCATCAAAGAACAATTCTATTAAATATCCTTTAATAATACTAAAGATAAACATTCATTTATATCCTAAAAGGGTTTTTAGCTAGACAATCATCGTGACTCTATCGAAGCAAAAAAGATGTTGACATGTGTTCTGAAAACGGTCTTTAACTCATTTGTTCTGTAATCAATATTTGTACAGGATGATGAGTTTGTTTATAAACATTAGAAAAACAAAGAATAAAAAAGAATTAACATAGACCGACGTTTCCATGTTTCTCTAAATTACATTTCTGAACTCCGTTTTCCAAATTAGTCCAGCACATCCCTCTCAGGAAATTTTCCGGATGCAAAAGTTTATACCCCTTAGTTAATTAATCACCCCACACTGAAAGGAAAAGTTATGAATTACTACTGCAGATCAGCAGATCAAACAAGACTAGCTTCTGGCTATGGAATGGTTTTAGAGAGTGATGATTTATCAACCTTTGTTGTCCTCTTCTTTTGGCTGCTTCCCAACAAACAAACATTCTCTCAGATCGACCCCCGAAGGAACTGAAATTTCGGGGGATTAGTTTATAGTTTCTTGTGCAATGCAGCGTCTTTGGGAAAAAATGCGACTTACGTTGTTCTTTGAATATTTTGGTTGAGTATAATGTTTATCGTTGTTGTTTAGGGGCACAAATGAACAACAGATAAGGATTAAAATGTTGTGTATCTTTTAAATGATAAACTGAATGCATTAACTTAAGTATAACTATGATTGTGTATAGTGTATTTGGATTTAAGTATAACTACGCTATATATAATAGTATAACTCCGCTATACATATTAAACTACGCTAAACTTAAATTTCATTAAATAAAAACCTAATAACTCATTGATATAAATTGAAGTATAAAAATCTGTACTTGTTGTTTACTTCTAAGCCAATTTAGGATAAATTTAAGACATTTTCAGCATAAAAAATATATTTTCAAATGAAAGTTGAAGTTATTTGTTTATTTAAAAATGAAGGTGACTTTTTTTCTTTATTGGAATTCAAATTACTTCTGGTTTCTTAAAAATTCTCATTTGTACAAATTTGTAACCTATTATTTATATACCTATTACTTAACTCAATTGGAACAAATTATAATTATCACAAAATTAGTTTTAACCCTTTATTTACCGACGGTACTTGTAAGTACCACTGGCTCAAGTTTAGAACTGCTGATGGTTGGCGAGTTTTGGCTCTTTGGCGCCATATTTAGAAGCCACATAATTCACTTAACATTAGTTGGGGTAACTATATAGTGATTTTTATTGCTAAAAACTTGGTGCATCTGCAGTACTAAACTTGCGCCGAAAATAATTTCGTAAATAAAGGGTTAATCGAATAGCTTAATTTTCCTAACAACATGAAGTCGCAGTATATTACAAGTCCATATAACTGAAACACTGTGACAGTAATGATTCCACCATTAGGAATAATGCCAAGGCAGATGTTTCTTGTTATTTGTTACAATGGTTTGCGGCAGGAAAAGGAAAAACATAACGTTATATCCTAATAAAAATGTAATTGCGGTATTATTTCAATTTCTTGTTTACTTCTTCAAGCTTCTACATAAGAAAAAAGAGTTTGTGTTGGCCATATGTATTTAACTGTTAAAGAAATACTACACTGTAAAAAATTTTTTCTTCAAATAACGGAAATTAACCGACAGCACTGTTGCTGGTTAATTTCTGTACTTTGAGGAAATATCTGTTTTTTTCTTTTCTGTCAACGGAGTTCCTTTATTTGGAGTTCCATCCCAAACTTTCCGTTACTTGAAGAAGCCTTTGTTAGAAGAAGTTATTGAAGCAGTCGATAAAATTAAGAAAATTTCTTAAACCCGAATAAGATTGCGAATTCACTGCGGAATCTAATTCACATCTAGTTAAAGAAGATTAGTCTCGTTTTATATAACTAAGAGGATCACAAGAAATTCTGTCTTGTTTTATTTTAATTTATTATTTTAGTGGTGATTATATTAAATATAAATTATCCTTGTGTAAAAATCTCACGAAAAGGCAAATTTTCAAGAAAATTTTCGTCGAAAACAATAGAAAATTCAGTGCAAAAAGACAAAATTCCTTTTTACATTGTATATAAACCTAAAAAAACTAAAAATGATAGAAAATGTCGAGATAGTTCGTTATAAAGTTTTTAGTATTCAACATACATTTTTAGGGTTGCATTCTGAAATTACAGAAGAAATTTTTAAAGTAGGTTTCACGAACTTCGCAACACTTCCTTTAAAAGACAATATATTATTAAGTCCAATTATTATATTACCTTCCAGAGCTAATCCAGACTCTTAATTTATGAACTGAAAGCTAAAAACTCAAGCAAAAACGATTTAAAAGCTGATAAAAGTCAAACCTAATAAATTCTGAAATAAGCGTTATTTATTAGCATTTAATTTTCAGAATGAAAATTCAATTCCCTTCATGCAGTCACGCATACATTACAACCTCTTTTTAGAGTGAATAGATTTTCCCATAAAATCTCATTCATGCATAGAATTTACCCTGCGCTCTTTTATAAAGCCAATAGATGACGTCAGCCCCCAATTTGCAAAATAACCATTTAGTGCCCCTAATAAGTATTCCGAACCATCAAAAGGGGGAGTGAGGAGGAGGCAAAAAGAGCAATCGTCACCCCCACCCCTCCCAATTCAATAAAGGACCCTCAATGAATTACGTCACGCGTTACGAGGGCATTTGAAGGGAAAGTTTCAAATAGGAGTTTTGAAATTTCACATACGTTTGAGACCAGAGTTAACATAGAATGAGATTATTAGAATGAGAGATAATTATGAGATTATTACAACATCTGTTAGAGTTCGAGCAGTTATTGCTATATCAACAAACTGACTATTCGGGTTCCCTTTTTTTCTCTCGGTATAACTAAAATCCCTTTACGTTTGTTACTTACTGCACTATAATAATATTATTTCAAAGCCCATGTACGTATTGGTGAGAAAAAACTTACAGATCTTTACTATTTGAAGCACAAATGTTCCCTAATTGTTTTTTTATGTGATTTTCTTCTTATTTTTTTTGGCAAATTGAGATAATCCAGATAATACTATAATTATATTTGTTTTAAAATTTGTCTTGCGGTCTCTCTGAAAAGAAAATATTGTAGATCTTGAGGAAGCAACGAGGTAAATTAAAATAGACACAGCTTTTATCAAACATCCATCTTGGATTCTTAATAAATCTCCTTTGATTAGGGTTAGCTCGTTGTTTTCCAAGGTCTACCTCTAAAGTTTTAAATATGAACACATCTAAGTATATAAGTTTTTAATAATTGATTGGTAGCACACAAGAATCACAGTTTAGATACAGATATCAGATTTTTTTTATCTGAAATCTGAATTGAAGAGCTTGGTGGATGAAGGGGCTATGTTACAAGGGCTGTCCCAAAAGTAACGAGACTGAGAATTCCCTAATTCTGACAGGAATTCAGTCTCATTACTTTTGGGACAGGCCTTGTAACATAGCCCCTTCATCCACCAAGCCCTTCAATTGAATCGTCAGTTTGAAGAAGGGAATAAGTCCAAAAAATGACAAATTGACTTTTTGTGCTCAAAACATTCTCCAAGCTTTTCCCTACACATGGGTGGAAAGAGGGGTAAAATAACTAACCCCTATAGGGAGATATCGCCCCTTAAAGTTGTGAAATCGACGTCCATACAATGAAAATTCCATTACTTTTTTTCGATTTTCTCAAAACTTGATTTTTGTACTTATTCCCTTCTTCAAACTGACGATTCAATTCTGACTATTATTATTATCATTATTATTAAAATTATAGTAATTCATGATTGCAAACTCCTAGGAAGCTTTTTATTAGAGCGGAGATTTAATAATTGTCACACTATATGACAAGGGAGAGAAGGGAGAACTGGAATGTAACACATCACGCATTGCTGTAATGCCTATACATTAAAACTATACTAACAAGAGGAGAGTTCACTTTGAAACTATAAAGTGGGGCGTTCATTAAGTTTGAAAAAAAAGTGTGACATTTTGTGACATAGGGGAGGGAGGAGGTAAAAAAAAGTGTGGTAAAAAGCGTGACATCATCAGTTATGGAAGCCTCTTTGTCTTGAGCTGCAAAAGTGGCGAAGCTTGATTCAAAAAGCTTAACACCAAATCAAGTGAAGTCAGGAGGGGGGGAGAGAGGAATGAATAGGGACTTACTTTTTTCTGTTGGTGCGGTGAATGGTGGAGGTGAGGGGGAGGGGGGAAGCGGTCCCTGTAGTCAGGGCGGTGGTGCCTAGGGCTGCGCGAGACTGCGATGTCCACAGGAATGTGACTCACGAACTGAGTCATGATGACTCACCAGTTCATTCCACTTGAGCTCTTTATTAGAGACACTGATTGAGGGTTGGTTCTCTTATTAATCCTTGGCACTGATTTTGGGTTATGGTGCCTTTTGCTTTGGAAGAATGCGTAGAGGGAATCGGCACTGGCTTTGTTTTGCTAGTGCAATGGTTTGAGTTCTTGTTTGCGTGGCAGTTTTTTGGTGCGAGTAGTCAGTTCAGAGACTTGTTGTAGAAAGCAGTTTGGCACACAGGATTATTATGCAGGACTGTGCTTTTTCGTATTACTTTTCGTAATTTTAACGCTTGTTCTTTCGTTGTGAAGTAGTAGATAGTGGGTGGATATTATTGTAGTTTTATATATTTATGTTTGATAAATTGCATATCAGTACAATTGGAACTAATGTTACTGGTTATATAACTTGATAAATAACTTGTTATTAACTTGTTTATTTATAACTTGATTTATCTTGTTATTTATCTATGCTAACTATTTCTATTAAAAATAGATACTATTAGTAAATGATGCGTTAAACATATTAGCATGGTTCAATAATTGGTGGGTTGAATATCATAAAATGATTTATACGAGTTAAAAGATGAGTAGTTATATAGTATATATCCAATAAAATCTTAACTAACTTTAGGATGTAAAACTTGTATTCTATTATCCTAATTAAAAGGAATATATTCATTTACATAAAATTTCGTAAATAGGGAATAAAATGCATTCAATTGAGTTAAAGATCAAATACTAAGATTCTAAATAGGTTAAAAGGACAGGAAGCTTGATATGCACAGGGATAGATCACAACAATATATTTAGAAGGAAATATATATGGCAACACGTCAAAGCGAAGACGGAAGGTTATCCTATGAAGGAACAGATTCTTATCCTGTGCAATAAAAATATGCACCAACAGGGAATATTATCTTTTCTAATATGTTCTACCAACGACGAAATGTTATCTCACGAAAAACAGGATACTATCCTACGCAACGAAAACTCCCATCATCTCCATCGAGTATGCAATATTATTATTATCCTTTTCGATCCGGGACGAACTGTTATCCCAGTAGCGACAAAGGGGTGTTATCCCAGCAGACGGACGGGGGGTGTAAGCCGGACAGCTGTCCAGCTCTCTCCTTGTCAACCGAGTGCGGAGATAATTCCTGGATGGTTGTTTTCCCTGCTTGTCCTTGGGGCCCGAAGGTGAAGCCGTGTTTACAGGTGAAGGGAGAAGATTGTTTTGGTCCTTGGAAGACGACGACGGGTGGCGGGGGTTGGCGGGAGAGGAGAAGCCATCGTGAACTCTGTCCGGAGCGAGGGGCGGAGGGGTTGACGCAACCCTTGTGGCAGCCCTCGGAATCCTCGCCAAGTTTTTCGCCAAGGTGGGGGTTCGGTTTGTTGCAGTGTTGTGGGGTGAGGTTTGAGGGGAAAGTTGGGAAGCGTGCGTGTGTCGGGGGGGGACACTCCGGAAATCCCTCCTTCTTGGTTTGAAGAAGAAGGGGGAAAGAGAGATAAGCCGTAAATTAGAGGAAAGTAGATTTTAAAACACAAAAAAAAATTTCTGTCATTTAATTATGTAAATTTTACTCTTTTTGAACCCTTTTTTCTGTTCCTTTCCCTTCTTGGCCCCTTTTTTAGCCCAGCGAGCACTTTCTCCCAAATTGTTTAAAATTTTTCGATTATCAAACGCCAGTGCTAATTAAAAGTTTAGGATCAAAAAATCCATACAATTTTCTCGGGGAGGGCCCATCATCTAAAAAATTTTGCATTCTTAAAAGAAAAATACAAGGTTTAGAAGGGATGCAAAAATAAATTTCACGGGGGATCTGGAGTGATCTATTATACTTCACAGCAACGTTTCCTGATCCCAGTACGCCACTTACTCGGAAGGAGAAAGTGAGCAATCAAAAAGTCTGTTGGGTTGATAGGAGGAATTTCGACACGAGAATCGTGATAAAAAGACACTATTTATACATGGGTTTAACGAAATAATCATATTTTAAAATTGACGTTCTTTGTTTCACTCGAAATTCAGACACCGCGATGGGAACTACTTTGTTTGTTAGTGACGTAGTAGGTTCAACTTAAGTTGCTGTCTAGTAGAGTATATAGCAAAAAAAAGTAAAATTTTGTCTATTTGCGTCAAAAAGTTGAGGTGATTCTCAAAAAGATCCCTCCCTTTGAAACCCTGTTGGATCAGTGCCTGGCTTGAGTTTGTTTATTAAAACAAGGGTTTCCAAAGTGGTAGAACAACCATTATTCCAAAATCAATCAGTAGGTCCAAGCTCAAAATGGAAAGTTTATTTTTCTATTAATTTACGTTCATTACATGTGTATGTAATGTTAATTTTGTATGTATTGTAATTATGTATTATTTTAAGTACATTTTAATATTGTCACTCTTCTGATAGTTTATAAGCTAGCAAAAGATATTTTCAAATGAAAAACGTTGTCACTTTTATGTCAAGCAACTCAAAAAACAGTGCTTGGTAAATAAAGTGAAAGTTATTGTTAACAATTTAGTTACTTATCCTACAAAAAGGATTTTTGAAAAAAATATTTCACTAAAAACGTTTTCTTATTACTATCTTTACTTTTTATATCCAGAATATATGGATGAAAAAATATTGTAAAGTTTTAAAGTTATGAATGGATTAATCATTATTATGAGAGTATCCTACTACTATTATAATTGTGAAAGTTTGTCTGTGTGTTTGTTACTCTTTCACGCAAAAACTACTGAATTTATTTTAATGAAATTTTACAATAATGTAGCTTATACATCAGAATAACACACAGGATATAATTTATAAAGAGAAAATCAGTTCTTCATTCTTTTTTTCCCATTTTTCCTGCTTTTTTTCACTTAGTTTTCCGTGTTTGAAAACCTGTTTTACCAGTCATGCAAGCCAGAAACAAAGAAACTTTAGCACCAGTGTTGTAGTTACTAGGCAATTTTATTAATCTCTATATAAATAAAACGTTTGTGGCTGTGTGTATGTGTGTTCCGCATCTCCTTTTAAACCACGCCGAAGGCGTGGACATATCCTCAATTTCAAGATTTTTTTCCTTTGAAATAAATATATTTACTGAAAAATATAATTTTTTTCATGGAAAACGAGTTAAAAATAAAACATTCGGGGTTATTCACTGTTCATGCGATCATACGATGCGATTTCCATGCGATCGTATGATGTGATGCGATCGCATGCTACCAAAGGCTCATTCTGTGGTCTCAATCGTGCGAGGCGTGGCTTCAGATCGTTCACTTATTGGCCAACTTATCTTGTTGATTTCCAATATTTTTAACCAATCACGGCACTTTTTTTTGGGATCCGGCCGTTTTTATTTAAAGAGTCACATGCAAAGCGAAGCAGATTGTTGTTGTTTTGTTTATTTACACGTGTTTCTGGAGCTGAATTAAAATTGCTTTGATTTTAGTAAGAGGTAAAGGTTAATGAGTAGGATTTTCATCCAATTAATTTTCGCTGACCAAAACTGAGTATAATACTCTAGTTTCTTTTAAAACACAAGAACACACACGTATAATAGTGTATGTTTTTAAGATTTTACAAAAAAAATTAGTTATTTTTTATAGCTGCTTAATTAAGATTGGGGGATGGTTGAAGGAAATATTTTTTAAAAAAGTTCAGATATTTATAATTATCAGTTTTTATAATATTTCATTTATTTATTCGTAGATGAAAATGGATTGGAAATAGTTTCCCAAATGTGGTGGGTCAAACCAAAAAGACTTTTAACCGAAGAGAACCTTTTACAATTCGAGAATGCGCTGGGATTTAAAAATAAATAAAAACTTTCTTTGTAAAGAGAAATTACTAAAATAAAATGCTCAATGGTTCAACCAAACATCACGCAGCTGCTTGCTTGCAGGCGAAATTCATCAAAACAGAACATATTTACAAGAAAAAGAATTCAATAAAACAAAAACAAGCCGAGAGAAAAAACGCGCGCGCCAAAATAAAAAGAATAAAGGAAAACAAGGGAAGGTTTCTTCAATCAAATCCCACATATATTTAACTGGCTTATAATATCTAATATTTTTTTCATATTTGACAGCTTTTAAATTAGCAATTGTCCTACTTAATATATACAATGCTTTTAAACTCCATTTTAAAATTTTATCTTACTTCCATTTTCTCTCTAAAACACATTAATTTTAAAATCAATTTGAAAGCTAACTTCAATATTTTCTACTTCAAATTCAATACTTTCTACTCATCTAATTAATAATTTTCTTTACCATGGAAGAAATATAGGCACAGCCCTAAAATTTAAAAGTTTCAATACAATATAAAAACTTCCACCTAAATTTGATTGAGTTTTAAATAAAATCAAATAGGTATTTGGCATAACATTGCTGAACTCAATACATTTCCCATTAACACAGTGGAAATATACCTTTTCCCACTAACTTCCTTTCCAGTTTCCTGATGTGTTTTAAAATTTTAATTCCTAAAGACACAAAGGCAAATACAAAACTTAATTATCTAGAAGCAACAAATTGTTGATACAATCAACTTACCTTACTTCAGTCAGAAAACAAGGAACTTTAAAATAAATTATAAAGGTAAATTTATAAAAAAATGGTAAATTATGATAAATTGTAATTAGTATGGTATGAACCATAACCTGGATAAACACTGATATTTTTTTATTACAAAAGAAATTCAACAGTACCTAGAACTAACATACAAAAAATATGAGTACAGTAGAACTCCAATTATCCGAATCAATTGGGACCGAACCCCATTCGGATAATCAAAAATTCGGATAATTGGATTTTTTCCGAAAAAAAGGGGTTTACTATAATTAATTGCTGTATGCAAGTTTAAAAATAGGAGGAAAAATTATATTTAAAGAAAAAGAGCTGTTTATTAATTAAATGAAAAGGAATTTCACTTACTAAAAAGTATTTATTTAAGAGCTGGCTAGTACTCGGAATTTTTCTGTGAACTCTTCTGCAGCTTTAGAGTCGGCCGACAGCTTTTCCCCACTCAAATCCAATTCTCGAACCCCGTGCCTGGATTTGAAGTTTCTTAGCCAGCCGTTACTAGCCTTAAACAAACCGCAACCAAGCTTCTCCGCTAACATCTTGGCTTTTTCGCACAGAATTGGACCCGAAAACGATCTTAAGTACCCACAGAACGATCGGAAGTACCGCCCCGATCGTCGTTGAACTCCTGGTCAGGAGCAGGCGTTTTAAAACGTTACGAAATACGGTTCCCTAGAACGTTTCTACGGTTCATTGAATCGTTACAGAACGTAGCTGCATTCGGCCCTGAACAGGGCTCTCACTTCGGTTTTATGGAATTTCCTCATAATGATAAAAAAATTTCCTTAGATTTCCTTAAAAATACTTTTTGGAATAACAATCAAAATACTTACTTATAATTTTTTAAAAATTTTCTTTCTTTAGCATTACTAAAGGTTAAAATTTTGACATTTAATAATTCATATGCAATCAAACTTGATCTAATTGTACATGAGGTCACAATTATAGGGGAGTCATGACGTCACGGAGGAAGTGGTCTTGATAGTTGTGACATCACACCCTGGAGCTGAAATTCAACCGAAAAAAAAACTATTTTAAGAAAAAAAAATTTCTAAACAAACAATAAACCTAATTTAAACCTCATGAATGAAATGAAGTGACCGAAACCAAAACTAAACAAGCAGTCTTGGATGTTGCCACTCTAAATTAAAAGAAAATAGTTAAGTGTTAGGTTGTTTTCTGAAACCTATATAAGTGATACCTCTAGTACTAAATCAGAAAATTCACCTCCAATAGTTATTTTAAAGTGAAAGTGAAAAAACTCAAAAAATCCTCAGAATTTCCTTAAAAATTCAATTTCCTTAAACGCTTCCTTAAAAAGGACTAAATTTCTTCAAACTAAGGAAATTTCCTTAAAAGTGAGAGCCCTGGCCCTGAATAACTAATGAATAAGAACACGAAAAAAGAACAAAGCGAACATAGAAATGTCAAATAGAACACGAAAAAGAACATTAAAAACGGCAAAATTCGCGGCGGAATTTTTTTATTAATTCTGAAATCGATTCGGATAATCGGCGATTCGGATAGTTGGAGTTCGGATAATTGGAGTTCTACTGTACGTAGTACCAATTTTTTAATTTAATCTGTTCTCAAAATTAGATTTAATTATGACTTCAAAACTGCAATCTATAAATCTTTAGAACACTAGCTAGATAAAATAGTTTTATTAGGTGTTTTTTCAGGTACAAGAATAACAGCAATAGAAATGTTCTTATGCTTTACTTGTAAACAAACATCCATATAATTTTTCTGTTTAAGAAGGAAATTGACCATCTAGATCAGAACTGCACAACTTTAAAAGTAGCAAGAGCTTAAAAATTATTCTGGGTAGGTCATATATGGTCCAAAATATCAATCAAAACTGTAAATTGTTTACAGTTTTGATTGATTCATAATAATATAATAAATTCATTCATAATATTATAAACAAATTGATAAAAGATAAACATACAAATTTGTACATAAAATTTTAATGTTTGACTTTTAAATTTAAAACAACACTGATTTAAACTTTTTTGTAAGATGAAGTAATCATTTAGCAGGACTTTATTTTTACTTCAGGGTAATTTTGATTTGTGAATATCGGGGGAAAATAGGGGACTGGCTAGTCACATGTTATGTAGAGGCCTGATTGAGACCAGTGATTTACAAAAAATTTTTCAAAGATTAGCCTCACAGTAGAAAGAGAAGATTTTATGGGCAAAATTATTCTTATGATTCTTCCAAAAATACAAAAAAAGGCATTAGATGAATCATGATAGTTTAAAAGCAAAATTATATCAAGTTAAATTTAAAATCCTAGATTACATGCATTGATAAATAAAAAAGCTAACTAAATACCTTATTTTTAATCATCTACATCATGAAAGAGTAATAAATATTTAAAAATATGAACAATAGCTTAATATATATGAAGACTTTGAAGTAAAAAATTGTATGTATACTCATGTAATGTAAGGTGGAAACATAAATGAACACAAAGCATTTTATAAATAAAACTTTAATCTTTATACAGATCAAGTAGAGCATTCATAGAACTTAATAAAATTAGAACATCTTAGTTGGAAACACAATTAAATATACCTTAAGAACTGTTAATTGAAGGAGAGCAACCACTGCATCGAATTAACTTGACCAAAAATTCGGGCTGCTCTTTATTCAGGCCTGATTTATCTCAAGTCAAAAACCTTCTTAATCTCAGTCATCTCTTTAATCTAGAATTATTAAAAATTGAATGATTAGTTATAATGTTAGGAATATTTGAGCAAGTCTTGAGTTTAGATGTAGCATAAAAGTAAACATTTTTGTCCCATTAGACTGTGAGATGTAATTATAAAATATTAACTCAAAAGAGACTATTATTTCAATGTTTACCTAATGACTAATACTGTCTGTTGATACAAATAAAATACTAAAATGAGCTTTAGAGCTTTATAACAATAAATAAATACAGGGTTAAGTTATCCATGCCCCAAAGAAATATATAAAACTAAGTAAAACATTTTTTTTCTCATACTCAGAATTTATTTACCATTTCCCCTACACTGGGTAGGTATGCAAGAAAAGTTATTGCAGAAATCAAAAATATCAACAAACAGTTTGTGTCTTTTCAATCATGAGAATGACCAAAAAAAACTATTGGCATTTAAAACAATTTGAGTCTACTGATTTGCCTTACTTTCAAATAATGCACAATTAAAGTTTGCAATTGGAAATTGTTTATAAAGTTGTTTGTCTTGTTTCTTTTAGTCAACAGCAATCTGATATTTTTTGTAATTTGATTTTAAAATGAGTATGTGTACCTTGTTCCAAAAATTATTAGTAGTTTAAAATTAATTAAAAGTTATTAGTCAAAAATTTTTAGAGGGGTATTTGGAATTTGGAGGGATATGGGGTAAATTTAATACATTTCCACTGTCAAAATAGGATATTTTCTGGCTTGCTGAACTACTGTTTAATTACATGATGTATTTTTCTGCAATTATTTATGTTAGTAATACATATGTTAGTGCATATTATTAATGAGTGTGAACCGTTTTTTAGGTAAAACATTATGCTACACTGATCATTTAATTTAAGCAATACTTGACTCCATTTTAATTACAATGGTAAAGTAAATAAAAATTCATAAAACACTTGTTAATTTACAGTATCTATGGTAGTATAAAAAAAGGTCTTCATGAGAAAAAGTATGAAAACCTAATTTATATTTATGAATGGTGGAAAATGGGATGGGTTTCAAATATTTAGAATGGTATAAACGCTTGCATAAAATTGAAACAACACTACTAGCTGATTTCAGATTATTATTGGATTAAGATTAATTACAAAAAATAGAAAACCAAAATAAAAACAAAACAACTACAGTGAAAATAATCCTATGTAGTACTCATTCATAACTTTAAGTCTACAAAGTAAGTAAACATCACGATGGATATAAAATTTAAAAACACAAATAGAAAATCAATCTTAAAAAGCTGTATGCTAAAGATATAACTTATCTGATCACTTACAAATTGGGGGAGTTAGCAACTATAAATGTTTAAAAATTTTGTAAAGTAATCATGCATTCATCACTTTCGTTTTATGAAAGTGAAACATTTCTTTTATGCTCTGATTCATAATATATGCTATAAGATTAACTGATAATTTTTTTGGTAAGACATTTTTGATTTATTTGTATTTTGTAACACGATGATTGATGTGTAAGTTTTGTTTTCAACACCAACATCTATATTGTATAAAAGCAATCAATGACTGACTCTTCATGCACAAATTCAGGGGAAAAAAGAAAGCAAATGGTACACAATGAAGAATATATAATGGGATAGAGGGTTAATCTTACCTTTTCGGCGCATTCGTTGTGCAGCTATAGGCCTGGCGCACTCGGAATTAGTCCAGAAATTCGCCCATATTTAGGCCTAGCGTCTTGCTGAGAAGAGAGCAGCCGCCATTATTTTCATCATCCGAGGCGGCTGATGTAAAAAAAAATTCTCCAACCAATCAGAGATCCATGCGATTTTCGCATTGCTCAGACGGCTGCTAAAAAGCTCTCGTATGGGTCAGCTCGCACGGAGACATCATACGCATCGCACGGAGCCCCAGAGAATACCGTTTTAGGCCATACGATCGCATGAACTATCCATACGATCGCATGATTGTCTCATGCGATCGCATGAAGTGTGCAGTAAGGCCGATTGTTTCAAATGAGACAGATCACTAGACTTTTTCATTAACTAGATCTTTTAGTTTTAAATTTGTTAATTTGTTCACTAGACTTATTAATTTACTAGACTTTTTTATTATAGTTCCAAATTTGTTATTTTATAAAGGCAACAAGATATTAAACATTATCAGGAACATCGGGATTGCAAAAAGTGACAAGAACACCGGGATTGAAAAATTAGCGGGAACATTGGGATAGGAAAAATTACCGGGTTATAAAAATTACCGAGAACACCGGGATAGGAAATTTACCATAAAGACACCGGGAATACCGGAATATAAAAATTACCGGAAACACCGAGATAGGAAAATTACCGGGAACGCCGGGATTAGAAAAATTACCGGGACCACCGGGATAGGAGAAATTACAGAGAACACCGGGATTAGAAAATAATCGAGAACACCGGGATAGGAAAGAGGCGCCTGGGATACCGGGAGGATTTGTAATATTGCTAATTTACAAAATTATAATGAGGAAGTTGCATGATTTTTTTTAATTTTTTTAATCGATTCCTCTTGCAAAAACAAGCAACTACCCAAAATTTGAGGCCGATCGAGAAATTTTTTGATTGTCAAAAAAATTAACAAAAATCCCCTTTTTAAAAGCGCGCGAAAACGCCAAGAGTTTGGATGTGACGTCATCTTATACTAAACATTGTTGTAAAGCAATGGAGTTGATGGTATTATTGTTGACGTCATCTTATAGTTTAAACAATAAACGTTTTCAGTCACGTGTTTTTTTCTCGACTTTTAAATTAAAATATTTAATTACCTGTACATTTTTTTGAAAAACTGACTAGATATTTCAGTTTACCATACAAAAAACCATACGGAACACTTGTTTGTTTTTGAAAATCTGACACATGCAACTTCCTTATTGTATATTAAGAAAACTTTAAAAAAAATTAATTTATACACCCCACCCGTGCAAGGGCGGATATAACAGCTAGTTTATACATAATACTGAATTCTAAGTACATTTACAAATTTAGACGTCAGTGGCTTCTGCAGAAAAAAAGCATTCATTCAAAAAAAGCAACTCATTAAATTTCCTTCTCTTGTATTTGCAATTTTAAATTTTAGCTTGCTGATTTATATTGCTATTGCAGTATTTTATTGTTATTTAAGTATCTACCTACTAAAAAATGAATTTCTTATACAATATTTCGTTTAATTTATAACACAGCTATAACTTTCATTTTACTTATGTTTTTATATTTTAGTTAACTTTTGTAAAAAAAAGTATTTTAGCAAACCAAAGAATTTTTCACTAAGGGAGTCAACTCAAATTGCTCCTGCTTTTTACTTTTACTATTATTCTGTTTGATTCCATTTGATCCTATTTAAAAGATTGTAAAAGTTTGGATTACCAATGGTTTTTCAGTTTTAAATGATACAGATTTTAATTTTCAATCACTTGTCATAATTTTTTTCTTTCAAATTCAAACATCCTACACTAATAGTCTTTGTTTAAAAGTAATCTAAATTAAGTTACTTAAGTAAGTAACTTAATTAAGTTCAAAAATTACTGTCCAAACACTTTTCATAAAAATTCCCAACATTTAAACACAGATTAACACGTATATTTCCGCATAAGAGTGTTATAATCTTCACTTTGTTAACAACCATAAAATCAATGTTCTAGAAAAGCAATAATAGAGATAAATGGATGTCCAGCAAAGCTTTCCTTGTTCGAGATCCAGATAAAATTGTTTTTTTTCGGGACTTGGTAAGAGGATATTGATAGTGTCTCAGTCTATGTTATAGAAGGGTCCCATTAATATAAATTCTACCTTATAGTGGACACATCACTGGAGATAATATATTATGTGTAAGAAGAAGGAGGTAAAAAATAAAACAGACGGTTAAATTTCTTGTAGCTGTTCTATATAAATCGAAGTAAATTGATTGAACTCCTGTTTATTAGAACAAGAAACTAGATTTAGTAACATATTTAGTTAAGGTAAAGAACTAAAAAGAAACGAACTTTTTAGAATATGGAATGAATAAGATACACTAACTATTTAAATACTTCTATAAAAATTCTTAAGGCATAACTAATTTTATATTAGTGCATATAAAACTACAGATCATTTATTAAAATTAAAACTTTGTCCAAAAATAATACATAATTTTTCAATTATAAAAAATGTCATTTTTGAAATGTTTTACTGATGTAAAATTTCTCATGCCTATACTCTTTGCAGGAATCTCTCTATTCTTAAAAAAAGCTTTGGGGTGAACGGTTTCCAGAAAAAAACTTTTTAAAGAAAAAAGAAAGAAATAGAGAAATAGCGAAAAGAGAGAAAAACAGAGAAATTGAGAAGAGAAATAGAAAGAGAATAGAAAAACAAAAAATAGAGGGGGGAAATGGAGAAAGAGAGAAAAATAGAAAATAAAGAGAGAATCTTCTATTTTTTCGGTTCCTCTATTTTTCTCTCTTTTCCTTTTTTCTCTCTTTTTTGTGTTTCTCTTTTTCTCGATACCTACATTTTATTATTTATATATGTATATATATTTTCTTCCATTTTTCTATTTTTCCGTTTCTCTCTTTTTCACTGATTTGTTTCTCTCTTTTTCTACATTCCTCTTATTATTCACTTCTTTATTTCTCTCTTTATACGTTTCTCTCTACTTCTCTCTTATTCTGTTTTTCTCTTTTACCATCTCATTTTTCAATTTCTCTCTTTCTCTCTCTTACTCCCTTTCTCTCTTTTCCTCTAAGAGAGAAAAAATAACCAACCGAGAGAAAGCCGAGAAGAAAGGAAAAACTGTAAAAGAGTGAAGGAAATAAAAAAGATAAGGAGAGGAAAAGAGAAAAACAAAAGAAAACGAAAGAAAGATGAAGGAAGAAAAAGAGTAACAGAAAAAGGAAGGAAGGAAAGAAGAAGAAAGGAAATAAGAGGCAAAGAGAGAAACTGAGAAAAAGAACAACAAAGAGAACATAAATGATTGAACAAGAAAAGAGGGAAGAAAAAGAGAGAGAAGATAAAAGAAAGGGTGAAAAAGGGAGATATGATATAAAGATAGAGAGAAAATAGAGAAAAAGACGGAATGGATAAATATAGAGAGAAAAGAGTAAAAACCAGGACAAAGGGGGAGGGAGTAAAACAAGAGGAAGAAAGAAAAAAGAGAGATAAGAGAGGAAGTAAAAAAAGAGCTGATATTATCATGAGTTTTGTCATTTTTTCCTGACCTGTCTGTAACTGGTACCGACACCTGTCTGCAACTGGTGAATTAGATTTTAGGGGTGTTTTTAACTGGTATAAAAAGTTACTTCCGGAATAATTAATTTTAAACTATAAAAAATTTGAATTTTAAATATTTAAAACATAGTACACTTAAAGGAAATCCAGGAGCTTCTTAAGGTCCACTAAAAAAGTTTCCAACTTCTTATAAGCGACCGGAAAATGGAGAAAACTATGATAAACTTTTATGTACTTTTACTTTTAAACAAACACAAACAAAGGAAAATTTTTTTAGATGTAATTTGAATTGGAAAGGAAAAAGGTTTGTTACAAATTATTGATACTTAAAATTTGCATCTTTTAAAGAGAAAATATCATTGGTAATTAATTCAAAGCTTCGTAATCTTTCAAAATCAAAAGATAAAGTATTCTAGTTTAGTTTAATTTTCAAATACTTACTTTCAAACAGCATATACAACTTATGAAATAATCCATTCTCTTTTGTTAAAAAAAATTTTAATAGTACTTTTTACTTTTAAGAATTGCAATTTAACCACTATTAAGATTACCTAAAAACGCATTTACTACCTGAACACAAACTTTTACAAAAATTCAACCATCTCTCCCTGAACAGCTTTTCATTACGTTCAACTCCCCCCTTTATTCGGCAATTCCTCTTCCAATTCCTTATACCCACACCGAAGTCTTTAACCATACCCTTCTTTAACCCATTATTTATCGCAGTCATTCGCCACTTTGGCTAATTAATTTAGATTTCGCCAACGTTGTCGAGCAGTTGCCAAATATGGCCAACCGCCTGGAGTTTCCTCCTTTCGGGCGCTCATCGAATCCCGTATCTCGGATGCGTTGCTATAGCAACAAGTCCCCCACACGAGAAGGATTGTTTTCTTCGCGATCACCCCTCATCGGCCCCGCAACCCCCCCGGAAATCGTTTTCGTTCGAAATCGAAATCGCTATCGTTTTTTTTAATTGGCTGTATGCTAGGGTTACACTGGCAAATTCTTCTCGTTACCTTTTTTCGTAAGAGAGTTGTGGGAAAAGGGGACACAGGGGGGGGGGGTTGATCTTATGATGGTGGGATGAAGAAAAAAAAGATACTTCTGGAATAGTTTGTGGACAATGGTGTAGGTAAGGTCTTGGTAGACCTATGCGCAAATGAATCGTCCGATTGAAAACGGGAAATACGTACGAAGGAGAACAGGGGGTATAGTCTGTCTGTTCTCTCTAGGCGGTTAGTGCAACCCTAAACGTGCCTTCCACAATACAAGATTTCGCGATAACAGCCGCCTTCCGAAGACAGACAAGCTATGTTAACCAATGAAAAGGGAGTTCTTTACCACTACCTCTGGTTAGAAGAATATGTGAGAAAACTCCAGCTCTCAAGCGTCACCTCCAACCGTGGACCAGTTTCGCCCTTGTTAGGGCTCATCAGCACGGTATAGGAAGGTAACGCAAGAGAGCGAAGGGAGAGCTTTTAGTCTAGCCGACTATAACGGAAAAAGTGGTGACCATTGATTAGTCTTCCACTATCTGCCGGAATGAACTGCGCATTCCATAGAACAGATTTAATTCCCGAAAGGACACATGTATGAAAAGGGAGTTCTTTACCACTACCTCTGGTTAGAGGAATATGTGAGAAAACTCCAGCTCTCAAGCGTCACCTCCAACCGTGGACCGGTTTCTGGAGATCTTGAGAGCTGGAGTTTTCTCTCATATGTTAACCAAGTTTTGAGAAAATAAAACAAAAGAATAAATTATAAGGAATTATAATTTAAGTCCACAAAATTTTTTTCAGCATATTCAGAATTACATTAAGAGTATAAAGCATCAATAAGGAAGTTGCATGTGTCAGATTTTCAAAAACAAACAAGTGTTCCGTATGGTTTTTTGTATGCTAAAAGAAATATCTAGTCAATTTTTCAAAATAATGTACAGATAATTAAATATTTTAATTTAAAAATCGAGAAAAACACGTGACTCAAAACGTTTATTGTTTAATTTAAACAGTAACGATGACGTCAACAATCATACCATCAACTCCATTGCTTTCCAACAATGTTTATCGTACTATGACGTCAGATACCAAACTCTTGGCGTTTTCGCGCGCTTTTAAAAAGGGGATTTTTGTAATTTTTTTGGCAATCAAGAAATTTTTCGATCGGCCTCAAATTTTGGGTAGTTGCTTATTTTTGCATGAAGTATCGATTAAAAAAATAAAAACAAATCATGAAACTTCCTCATTGAAAAATATGTAGGTAATTATAATAAAAAAATCAAATGAGTCGCAGTTTACAAGGACTTAAAAAAAGGATTTGTATTTTACTCATATAAAGCGTCTCCAAACTGTTTACATTCTATCCATATGAAAAGGGACTAAAACCGCTAAAATGTGACTAAAATACGTAAGCTCTTGAATTGAAATCAAAATTTCTAAAATTTACTGAAAAGGTGCAATATTAATCAACAGATTTGCAAGAAAATAACCTATTGTTTTACAAACCATATCTTCATCCTAAAATGCTGTTGTGTGATTGATTAAATAGTAGTTCTTTTCATAGGAAAAATCCCTTTAGGTCGGTCTCCCCGCTTTTCTTAGTTATCTAGGCATTAAAATATAAATTAGAATGAATTAAGCTCAGTTTTTACTTAAAGTGTACATTAAGTATAATATCTTTTCATTCCCCGAAAACCTAAAACTCACATCTCAAAAATCAATCCACTATGCATTTAAGTATATAATAAATATACTACCCACCAAAAAACATTTATCCTTAGGTATAAAAATATCACAAAAACTCATTTTAAAAACTCTGGGCCCGAAATGTCGCTACACTAAGAAATTCCTCGCAAAATGTTTCCCATTCATTAACTTTATTTTCCCTCAAAGCTTCCAAAATAATTAATTTTCATAAATCCTTGGCTGTAGAGCCGCCATTTTATGAGGCGGAAGCTCCGCATTAGTTTCCTCGTTATTATTTCTCCATTGCCGGTGGCATCGTTAGGGAAGTCATTGAAATGAAGCCCAAGAATCGAGTTAATTTGGAACACCTTCCATGTATTAGGTACACTTTTCTTCTAAAGTGCCAATTATCTGATGCTTTATGAGTTTTTAAAACTTCTCATAAAAAGCAAATATAGTTTGTTTTTAAAAATGTAATTTAAGTTAAAGAGTATAGCTATACTAAACAGGATGTCTTAACTTTAACCAACATCCAATTTGTTAACCGTTCGTTATGTAGAAATATGTAAGTAAAATAGCAGATTAATATGTATTAAGTGGCGTCCAGAAAAATATGTATAAACAATTGAATATGTTAAAGAAATTTAATTACAGTCTACTCAGCTTACTGTGATCACGATTAATGTTATCAAAATTGACCGGTCCTAATTACTCCTATTTATTTTCACGCAAAATGTATATAAGTTTTATGTGATCAATATAAATATACCCCTTAATGATATCAAATTCTGGTTAAATCCCCTAAAAACAGGTTTTTCCCGTTTGAAAGCCAATTTTAATAGATGAATCATGCAATATGAGTCATTAAGTTTTTTAGAGTTACCGTAAAATGGGGTAACTTTGGCCGAAATGGAGTGGGTTTTTTTCACATTTAAATCAAATAAAAGTAGTTAATTAAAACAAATTTGACTAAGTCAGTAGCTTATATTATTTTTAACATGTTCAACTGTGATATAAACCGCTTTCAAAGTGTAGATTTAAGTTTTAAATATTTTTTGAAAATTTCTGAAACTTTGGGGGTTATGGAAACTTTTTTTTAACATATATAACACTTAGAAACACTTTTTGATGCTTGGGCCAAAGTTACCCTTAAGGGCCAAAGTTACTCAATTTCACAGTAAATGCTCCACTCTTATATTTTTTAAGTAAAAGTTGCAAAATACAAGTACCTACTTATTAGGAAATCGTTTTAAATATTTCAATTAGGACTACATAGTGTTTATTTTAAATCAAACACTCAAGATACACTGTTTGCAACTTTCTAATCAAATAAACTATCAAATCGCTTATTATTATCATCAATTACGTATTATTATCACTACTCTTGGACAAAAGTGACCCCAAGCGGAGTCGACTGTATCCAAAAACTTAAGAGGAAATCTCACATAGCTAGATCATCACTCAAAACAGGAGGGGGCCCAAATTTACGAAAACTTCTCAGTCCTCTAAAAAGCTGTAGATTAGAACAGTGCGCAAGTTGAAAGGATCAAAATAATCTTACCTTCCAAAACTTTTGAAAGAAAGTTCTCACAGTGAGTCGAAAATTTTCCATTCGACTCCATTAAATAACCAATACAAAGCTACCACAATCAACAACAATTAATTTATCCAGTTCACTCGCAGATTTTAGTTTCCTTCTCCATGAAGAATGCTTAAGCAAGCTGAATCAAATAGTACAGTTTTTCCGTTGTTTTTAAAACTGGTAACTTTCTTGTTCAGTAAGAGGATTCCTAGTGAAGACAAGTAGGGAATCGCGAGTCATCAAGCCTTTCATGGAAGACATACCATGCCTGTCAGCGAGGCTTGACCAATGTCGTGATCAAAGATAGTTTGTTACAGAAGGTAATTTTACAAGGTTGTCCAATAGAAAACGCGAATTTCTTAAAATGGAACAAATTGAGGTGTGGGGCCGTTCAAATATTACGTAAGCACCAAAGAGGGGAGGGGCTTTTCTCTTTGTATATTTTTCCTGACAAGGGGGAGGGGTGTAAGTTATTCTTACGGGGGGGCAGTTTTCTTACGTAATTAGGATATATTGGTTTGCGGTTTGCTTTTCTTTTCTCACAAAAGGGGAGGGAGTTCAAAAATGACCAAAACGATGCTTACGTAATATTTCAACGGTCCCTGTGTCAATCTAAAGGCTAAAAAATCCAAAAATCTAAAGGCTAAATCGAAAGTTAATAAATCTAGGTTAATTTTTAATATTAAATTTATTCTTATTTGTTTCATATACCGTGGACATGCCTATAACTGATCAATCGGTTAATAAATAAAAATAAATTAAAATAATAATCAATTTCCCAAACTATTAAAACATTTAAGTATTTCACTTAACAAAAAATTTATTCTTGTAGGTACTTGTTTGAAATTGATATTTATGGAGACGGGGAAAAAACTCAAAATCATATCAAAATTTTTATTTGCCGATTTTTAAAAATCAGACATCTCGTTTTTCATCAAACACGTATCAATTATCGTATGGCGATCAGAAAAGGAAAATTCGCATCTTAATCATTGCTGATGATTATAATTTTGAGGATTATCAGTGATAATTATTTTTTCAGTTTTATTTTTCGTAGAAAAAAATAAAAATCCCCTTTTTTTGCTAGAAAGATCGCCGAATATTGCCTCCTCGATTGTTCCCAAAATTAGATTGTTGATTTCGGAGAGGTATGAACGTATGTTTTAGCACTGTTTGAGTTTTATTTTTGATAGAAATATTTTACATCATGAATTGATAATTATTATTTGAATAAGACTGTGTGGATTAAACTGTGTAAAATTGTGTAATCATGACTTAATCCAAACCAATAAAACTCAAATATGATCATGATATTACTCAAAACTTAATCATTAAACCAAGTTTTGGCAATCAAAAGATATTGTACAAAATATTGTATAATAAATTCTTTAAGAGTTTAAGTGGTGGTAAAGGACCGTCTGTAAATAAGTATGTCACCTTGGAGGGAAGGGAGGGGGTTCGTCAATCTGTAAAGATTTGTGACATCATACACAAAAATATTAAAAAAAGTAAATAACATTATTTTCTGAAAAAAATGTGGTTATAGCAACATTATCATAAAATTCCTACTTTTAGTCTGTTCATTTAAAATAGGCGGATGGAACAGGATCAAAAACGCTCAAAAAAGCCTAATAACGCTCATCACACAATTTCAGTGACCGATTCTTTACAGTATTTTAACTACTTTTGTTTAGGCTGCCTTGTCATTGCACAAGAAAAAAACGTCGATGATAAATACAATAGTAACTGCTTCTAATACATTACGTCTCAGCCGCCTATTCCAAATAACAGAGTATAAAGATATGAGAGTTTACTCTGAAATTATATAAGGGAGTGCACTTAAACTTGAAAAAAAACATTGGTCCCAGATTCTTATCAGCTTTATTCAAAACTTTTTATTGGTGGAAGAGCGTGACATATCATTTGGGATGGATCCTTAACAAAATTTTCAGCTTTTAAATTCCCTCCTTAAAAGTTCAGAAACGGGACAAAAAGGAAAAAAGGAATGGATCTATTTTTAAAAAATCTTTCTTTCTTCAAATTTAATAACCTTTCCAGGCTTTTTTGGGGAAACTTGCTAAAATTTCGTAAAAATGGATGATTGGTATGACTTTAAATAAAGGAAACTCAAACATAGATTTTTTAGGATGGAAGATATGATATCAGTAAACCATAAATAACAAGTCTAATTCACATACACTTAAAATACTTTATTATCATTACAAAAAATAACTTATATACATTTTTCACATGGTAACGGTTAACATGTGAATCGGAATGAAATATTAGTTATAAAATAACGATTTGTAATATGTACAAGCATGCCTAGGTTGAATGTAGTACAGAGCTTAATTTTGATGTATGAACATGGTAGTATCAAAAAGTGGAGAAAATCAGCTAACTTCCTACATAACGTTCACATATTTCTCTTACTTTGTTTTTCCCTGATTTCACCATGTAATAATGATCTTTGATATCTCTGTCTTCATAAAAATGATGAAATATGGTTTTATACACAATTAAGTAGATTTTACCAAGAGTACTTTCTTCCTTTTTTTATAGTTACAATGTAATCAATTTTTTTACACACAAGCTAAACTTAAAGACTTCAATTGAATCGCTTATTTCAGAAGCATGTTAAACGCAATGTTAATCCTATGGGGTTTAACATGTTTCTGAAATAAGCGATTAAATTAATATATTGCGTGTAAATTTGCGTGAAGAGCAAAATGTTAAATTGGTGCCAGATAAAGTGATCCAGATAAGTTCAAAAGAGAAAATAAAAACAATTCATTACAGGAATTCAAATAATAGGGTCACACGCACGTTCATTTTATATCTTAGATAATATCTTTGGACATGTATTATAAGGAAACTTTATAAAACTTTATTTCATTTTGTATTTTTTAGCTGAAATCATCCGTTAATATCGAGGTATATGGAAAAGGAGCACTATGTTTTAAAATGGCATTGGGGGAGATCGTCTAGGATTATCCAGCTCTCCCAAGAGACGCATAAAAATATAGCGCCCCATTTTGTACCTCGAAATCTATATATTAGTAATCAATCACTCTTTGCTACGCTTAAGTTAAAAATCTAACCTTTAATTTAAGCGAAAATTGCACTGCACCTTTTCCAGTTAAGTAGCTCTACTTGAAACTGTTTCAGTTAAGCACCGTGTCCACTTACTCGGTCAGTTGCATTACGGCAATCCGGCAAGACCAATAAAAAAGGGAGCAAATCTCAAAGCCACGCCTCCAAACGCTGTCACACACTTGTCTCTACGATTTATTCATTGGTCTAAACGCCGTAAAGCAAACAGATCACACAAGTAAAAATCCTGCTTTACCCATCTTTCTTCTATCCTTTAGTGGAAACATAAATAAACTTCATTACAAAACAGGGCTCGCAATTGATTTCCCAACTTGACTTTTAATCTATAAAACTTAAATAAAGACCTCAGCAATCGTGAGTTGTATTAGTAAATTCATTATATCGCACCATGAGTACAAACAACGCAACACATATGTTATGAAAATAAGCAAAAACTCCAGTATGATCAATGAAAGCTTCGACATTTGGTTCATTGTTCTATGTAAGCACCGGTTGGGTTGGAACTTGAAAAATGTCATCGAGTCCGACCCTGTGCCAGCAAGTGTCATTTGAAATGAGAACATACAAACAACGACTACTCAATCGAGTGTTCTCGGGAAACCCTACCCTGCAAACGCTTAAAACATAAGTAAACACATTATAAACACATTTAAGAACACTTTTTGTCCCCAAACCAACAACACTTTGGTTGTTTCAGGTTGAACACTTTATCATCTTGTGATGTGATAGTGTTCTGAAAAGTGTTCTAAAAATAGTGTTGCAAAATGTCTCTTAGATCGGAAAGTGTTCTTAAATTTGGATTGCAACACTAAAAGAACACATTTCCTGCCTCTAGATAGCAACACTTTTACAACGCTATTTCTTTCTCTCACAACACGATCGAAACGCTTTTGATTAAAAGTGTTCATTACAGTGTTAACATTGTGCTTACTTATTACAGCCATATTCACAGCCATCAGCGTCGCTTATAGCCAGCCATACTATACTTTGATAAAGCCCCTGTTAATTTTTTATACTCTGTTCATTTTGTACTGGCGCACGAAAATATTTCCTTCCCCACCACCGAATCAGTAACCATGGCAACTATCAACTTCACAGCGACGAAGAAGACTTACTATTGGCCGCGCGAAGAGCGTAGCCATGGTTACGCTTCTAGCGAGGGGGAAAGCACTATTCTTCAGGCACCAGTTCAAAATGAATAGAGTATAGCGTTCTGCTTGGGATAACCGGTTGTCAGTAATTCTCTTTACAGCAGAAGAAAAAAATATTTTCGTCTTTTTGGGCTTTATCAAAGTACAGTATGGCAATGCGCATCAGCGTCAGTGTTAACAGCTAAAGAAAAAAATTAGCTTTATTATTCGCTGACACTGATTGGTATTGAATCCTTCTTTCACCAAGGATTTGCCACCGACGCCGATGGATGTGTATCACCATCAATTCCACCAATCAAAGTCAGCGAGAAGTTAGTTTTTCTTTCCCTAGCTTCGGGGTAACACTGACAACTGTGAATTTGGCTGTTAGCGTTGCAAAAAGGGATCACGCATTTGCAGCATGTAGTATATCAGATGATGTACGTGTCTCACATCCTGTGACTGTAGTGATTGTGATGTCCGTTGGAGAGTATGGAGCCCGAAGACTTGTGCAAGGGCTCCTTGCTAGAGTGCTGGGAATATCGGCTGCCGGGACGTGAGTGCACGATGGCGTAGTGGTCGCTGGCGTTGCTCACTGATCGTGCCGTAGAGTTGAGGGTCGAGCCCCCTGACAGGTACCCAGGCTTGTGCAGGGAGCTGCGGGACCCGTAGTGTGATCCTCCGGACACCCAGCCCACTCGGTATGGGTCGTAGTCGTCCATCTCCGATGGCTCCTTGTCTACCACCTGTTGAAAAGAGGAAGTGGTTGAAATTTGTTGTCATTGTTCCATTGGAAGATTGTGATGGTTCTTAAACTAGGGAGGTCGAAAAATATGAGATTCGGAGGAAAAGAACTTGTTGTTGATTCAATAATGTTCGAGTCCGACTCTATATTTTTATGTTTACTGTGCTACCTGCCCAGAGAGCCTTATTTGTAAAACCATTTTATGTTAATTTATGCTAATGTTAAGTGCTCTATATAAGGCAAAGCTTGCCTGGATCTTGTTAATATACATAAATGTTCAATGATACATGCATCCTTCTCATTTACTGTAACCTCTTTACCGTGTCTTCCAAAATAAAAGCCGATGATTTAAGTACAGTTTCTTTATTGAGCAAAGCCTCAACACTTGTCATTATCTTTCATGACGAACAACTCTTATTTTGCAATTGCAATATATCAATCTAATATAATAAAATTCAATATGTGTGTGTGTGTGTTTGTCTTTAATACAAATCCACAGTTTTCTTCCGATCGGCACCTTTCACTCATCAAAATAATGTAGGAAATGAACTAACTAAAAATTCTAAATGAAAAAATCTCCATCTCAACCCGTTCAAGGCCGGGCATATCAGCTAGTATGCAACAAAATCAAGTTTTCAATAATTTTTATTTAGTTTCAATTATTTGATTGACTTTAAATATATAAGGGGGATTTACTTTTCTTTTTGTTATATTAGTATGTGTTCACTAAAAATTGGTAATTTTGCATTGAATAATATAAGTGATCAAATCCATGGAACTCATATTTAATCACTCATTTTAAAATCACTCATATTTAAAATTAGGAATAAATATTATTAAAATGATCAAAGTTAACTATGAAGTAACCTTCTACACACCAGGCAGGTGGTAAAGGAAGCATAGAGCAAAATGCTGTGAAATCAACTGTTCACTTCGAGTTAGGAAAACTACAACAAAAAAATATATTCCCCATCTATAAATAAGTTAACTAAAGCTAGCTGACGTACAAAATTTAGTTTTCAATTGTTCAATTTGTCTGTAAGCTCTTATACACAAAAGAGTAGCATAAAGTAGAAAATTGTAAAAGTTCTCCTAGCGTTTTATAATTGAAAAGAAGCATCAGTAGAAAAATCGTTGCAGATTTTAGGGGAATGTTAATTTTTACAAAACCCCTGCTGTAAATTTTATTGTTTGCATACATATTTTCAATATTTTACAGTAGCTCATGGGTTGGCCTTATGTTTTCAAATCAACATCAGAGGCTTATATGTGTAATGAGGTCTGAGGTTGGTGTTATTTATGGGTTCTTTTTAATTTCTAGGCTAATAACAGCTAATAAACGATACCTTTTCCGCAAAAAAATCTCAAATGTTACTATGTCCGAATCATTTTAGTTACATTTTTAAAAGGAGGGTCTACTCGACCTTATCGATACTCAACCAAACTTTACCAATTGATCGATTCTTTTAAATTTGTCCTTAGGTAATTTTTTGTAGAAAGGGTATTAAATTTCACATAAGAAAAGTTTGGGAAATTGATTGAATTCCGTTAAGTAGCCCGTTAAATATCGCCAAGTTTTTCCAAAGGCGCCTTTCTTATTTTTTTTTAATTAAGAAATATTTACAAAAATTACAAACATACGAAATACGTTTCTTACATATTATGCCGTCGACCGTGCCGCTGAATCCGAAAACGTTATCAAATCCCATTGACTGTTCTATAGCTGTACCGGTGAATTTAAAGGATGCTGAACGGTCGACGGTATAATACGTAAGTACCCTAAATACAATTACAAGCAACTATGCATATTAGGTATATGACAACCCCATAAAATGTGTCGATATTTGAATATTTGGCGTCTAAAGCAACTTGGTGATATTTAACGGAATTAAACCGGGAAGAAATCATAGATTAAGCATTAAGGCTAAGTTTCTTTAGGAGAGAAGACACTTGCCTCCGTCTTGGTGCATGTGCATGTGAGTGAGGAGCAGAGGAAGATGTTGACGATGAGCATGACGAGCAGAAGGATGGCCAGGCAGATGCACAGCCCGATGAGCCAGGGGAAGCGCCATTCTGTGCACGTCTCCAGAGACTCCGCCACTGCAAGAGACACATAGTTATTGCATTATTATTAGAAACATTAGATCCAATTGACACTGTTTCACTTTCAATGTTTCACCCTCTCCGATGAATCACTCGTTTGCATGGACAATTGAAGAGAGAAATGAAAATTAAAATTTTTCACTTTGTATGAGCTATCCAATATGAACACCGAGAGCGATGAGTCTGAATGAGCCTTTATTTTTTATTGATACTGGTTATTCACAAAGGGGAGGAACCAGGGAGGAGAGAGTAATCAGGAGACGAAATATACCACTGAGGGAAAGAAGTTAGGCTGCACCCTTCTGCGCATTAAGCTCGTTCCTATCAATCTCAGAATGCATTGCGCGAGGAGATGCGCAGAAGGGTATTACCCTCGATTACCCGATTACCCTCCGTCTCCCACTCCTCCCCCTGACTTGCTCGCTGAATTTGAACCATTCCACGGACCGGTCGCGCAAGGCGTTCTGGGATATACTTAGGAACACGGTTCGCTTCAAATGTGAGCTACTGCGCATTCATATTTCGCCTCTTCCTTACTCTCTTCCCCCGAAACATACAAGTTCTCACTTCACTGTTCCCGGTATGCATTGAACGCCCCTTCAAAAAACCAATAAATGCCCATTCGTCATTATCACTTTTTGTGTTCATTTTAGAGGAATGCACTAGAAATATAAAACAATGAGGTATTCTCACGTTTTGAGATTAAATTTTAAGAAAATAGTTGATAAAAAACCATGAAGAATGACGTTTACAACCATTATTTTCGTAGCCTAGTTTAGAAAACAGAAAACACAATGGTTTTCATGCGCTGTGACGTCACATCCAATAGACAACCGTTTTCTGATAACGTGACTTTTCAGACGTTTTGGCAGAAATAAAATTGAATTTTAAATTATTTAAAACACATTTTTGAACTTAAAAATCAGAAATTTGGGAGTTTTAGACCATTATGTATCGAAAAAGTATAAAACCAAGCAAATCCCTCACTCATGCAAATACCTCATTGCTTAACTTTTTTATCACAATAAAACGTGTCAAATTTTCCAGGGTAAACCCCCCATTCTCATTGGACAATAGTTCCTAACTGGTTTTCTTCAGGTATTGCAGCCTAAGTGTCAAAATATTTCATTATTGCTGCTGTATAATACATTCAATACAGCAATAATACATACGCAATTACATAATAATAATAATAATACAATACACAATGTACATTCCAACTGTATAAGAAGGGAGGCGCGATGAAAATTACGATTGTCGCCAATATTGAAAGATTAAAAAGCACTGATTTAAGGTAATTTAGCTGCTTCATTGCTTGAAACTTCTTAAGAAGAACAAACTCTCATATTATACATGGTGTCCCATAAATAGTGGGCCACACTTCTAGAGGGGATAGTAGACACCTAGACGAGTCAGAATCATATAGGAATCGGGGGTCCCAGACCAAATCCCAGGGAGTTAAAAATGGAGCGACACCACAAAACAATTATTGAAAAATTCAATCTGTAGAAGAACTACTATTGGTAAAAACTTAATCATGGTCTCAAATTTTGTGGTTTAACATGATCTTTAAAATCATTGTAAAATTTTTCATTTTAAAAATTTTTTTACTACGAAATAAAGTCAAAAACCACAAAAATATGTGAAAAATCTGCCAAAACTTTATTTTGTATTTAGAAATCCTTTCTTTTGATTTGATAATCTGAAAGATCATAGTTGAAAACCCTTTAAGTCCAAAGTTTCACGTAAATACCATCAATATTAAACTCTTGAGATCTAATTAAAGTTTGATTTTTGCTTGCGAAAACAGATCCAGAAAAGAAACGTTGAGGGAAAATCTACGAATTACGGATTGATGCTAGCTAAATTTCTCGCCATTATTTACGATACGAGATTCCTCGCCAACTTTCGCCAACAACAAATCGCCCAAGCTGTCTTGGCGATATGTAGGAGCTTGGTATGTTTCGCCAAACTGGGAGAGAAAAGAAAGTTAGCGATTATCTATCCGTAACTCGTAGATTCTCCCTGAACGTTCGTTTTCTGGAGCTGTTTTCGCACTCAAAAAACAAACTTTAACAGGATCTCAAGCGTTTAATATTGATGGTATTTACGTGAAACTTTGGGCTTAAGGGTTTTAAAATATGATCTTTCAGATAATCAAATCAAAAGAAAGGATTTCCAAATACAAAATAAAGTTTTGGCATATTTTTCACATTTTTTTGTGGTTTTTTGACTTTTTTTTGTAGAAAAAAATCTTAAAGTGAAAACTTTCAGCAAAATTTTAAAAATCATATTAAACCACAAAATTTGAGACCATGATTAAATTTTTACCAATAGTTGTTCTTCTACAAATTGAATTTTTCAATAATTGTTTTAGGGTGTCGCTCCATTTTTAACTCCTTGGGATTTGGTCTGGGACCCCCAAACCCTATGTGATTCTGACTCGTCTAGGTGTCTACTATCCACCCTAGAAGTGTGACCCATTATTTATGGGACACCCTGTATACAAAGTAAGTGTATTAACCTAATTAAATAGATCACAGACCACACAAATTTCCTTAAAGTATTGAAATTGAGATACTCACGAATAGGGTCTCCTGGCTCCAGCACGTAGACGGAGGTAGATGCCATTAGTTGACCGTCGTCCGTTCCGTTTCGGACACGGGGGAGGGCACGAGGTAGGGGCTCGGAGGGTCGCCGGCAAGGAGCCTGACACAGAAAAAGAAATTAACAACTGACCATTTTGGTTGTTTGTTACAAATAACTAGAAATAACTATTTAATAACAATGAAACATTACCAGACTAAACGCAAAGGAATGTACGCATAAAGGCATAAGAAGACTCAAAACACTTACTGTGACAAAATTAGCTGCGGAATCACAGTAGAAAAGCTATTAAAAATTCTCAAAAATAATCATTTTTAACGCCAGACGCAACCCTACTCAGCGAAAAATGCAAAGAAAGATCCAAATGCTTAAATGAGCTTGCTGCGTTTTCACTGAAGCAGTATAAATCGGCCAATCAAAAAAGGTTCATCAAATCCACGCCAAGTCACCAAGTAGTAAAAACTGAATGAGTTCGGCAACTCAGAACCCAATTTCCAATATTAATGTACTCCTCTCCTAATAAAATTCCGCAGCTAATTTTGTCACAGTAAGTGTTTTGTGTCACCTTCTTATGCCTGTAACAGTTTCGTCCATTTCTGTGAATTTCCTTTCGTTAGTTGTCCGGGTACTTCTACGTGATGGAGATCTCTACTTTAGAGGCAAAAGTTTTTTCAACTATTTACTGGTTGACAGTATAGCGTACCTGGTCGCAGGGCCCTCTGCAAAGCACGACGTCACACTGGACGGAGACGCGGTTGCTGTCAGGGAACTTGAAGATGGACGACAGCAAGGCGCTGGCGGAGTGCGTGGTGTCGTTGTACTGGAAGGACGTCAGGAAGTTCGTCAGCGGACACCTGAAACAGATAATAACGAATACCTTATAGGGCATTCATTTATGAATGGGAAGTAATTTAGGTTTTGGGGGGAATATTTGCATTTCTCTCTTTCTTAGTACGTTAATTAATCCCCTAAACTCAGGGCATGGGGTTTAGTAATAAAATTTTTCTAAAACAATTATGTTAGTCAATATATTTGATAATTTATTTTGAATTCCATGCCTGATTTGTGTTAAATGATCACATTTGAATTTCGAGTCATTGATTTAATTGTACCGGGTGTTTTAAAGGTAACTTAATTCAACCCCTACACTGTAACTTTGTCTTCCCACACAATAGCTCCTCGTTCATTACCTCTGCAAACTTTTGTTCTCTCTAGCAGTTCATAGTAACTCACAACTCTCAAACTCACATCCCTCAAGCGTCGCCTCCTGCCGTGGACCGATTTCGTCCTTGTTAAGACTCATCAGCACGGCATAGGAAGGCAACGCAAAAGAACGGATGGCAAGTACTAGTCTAGCCGATTGTAACTGAAAAAGTGGTAACCATTGATCAGTCCTCCCCTCATCTGCTGGAATGACTTGGCATTCCTAGAACTGGATTAGTGGATGGTCACCACTTTTTCAGTTATAGTCGGCTGGACTAGTACTTGCCCTCCGCTTTCTTGTGTTGTCTTCTCATGCCGTGCTGATGAGTCCTAACAAAGACGAAACCGGTCCACGGCTGGAGGCGACGCTTGAGAGTTGTGAGTTTACAATTATTGCCCACTAACCAGCGATAATGGTGAAATACTCCTTTCATTTAGTTCATAGTAATTTTGAATTGTATTTAGGTAGTCTACCTACACCCATTTAAAGTTTGGCAACAACTTTTTTAAACACTGTTTTGTATTATTCAATGAACAAAAAGTGTTCTTTAAAATTACAATGATTAACTCCTGATCAATATCAAAAGCAAAGTCTAATAATCTGATCTCATAATTATGCCTATGTGAATATAACATTAGGAAAACCTGAATTCCTTATAGATAATTTTAATACGTTTTTACTCCAATACATACCCGTTTGAATCTATTAGCTGCACCTCTGTATTGTTGGGAGCAAAACTGAGGCAAGACCTGACTTTTAGTTTGTGAATATCTGTAAAAAATGAAAAAAAAAAGAATAAGTCATCATCATCATCATCATCAGATAAATGTTTTCTTATTTATTTCTGTTTGTAACAATAAGGAAGTTGCATGTGTCAGATTTTCATAAACATCCAAGTGTTCCGTATGGTTTTTTGTGTGGTAAAATGAAATATCTAGTCAATTTTTTAAAAAAATGTACAGGTAAATAAATATTTTAATTTAAAAGTCGAGAAAAAACACATGACTGAAAACGCTTTTTGTTTAAAAAGTCACATTTTAAGGTCACATTTTTCGCGCTTTTAAAAAGGGGAGTTATGTTAATTTTTTTTGGCAATCAAAAAATGTCTCGATCGGCCTCAAATTTTGGGGTAGTTGCTTATTTTTGCATGAAGAATCGATTAAAAAATTTAAAAAAATCATGCAACTTCCTCATTGTAATAAAAATTGACCTTTATTTTAAGTTATGACCCGGTTACCTGATTTTTACATTTTAAAATAATATTATTCAAAGCTTTTTAATCTATAGATGAGGAGCAAACAATCAAACCATGCTTTCTCCTTCAAACACAAATTTTCAGGAAACACAAAAAACTAATAACTTAAAAAATAACTAATTTAAAAACCTAATTATCGTTTGTTTAGTTCTATAACGAGTAACTGAGAAGATTTGTAGTCATAATTTAACTAAAAACTTAAAATTAATTCTTAAAAAATGCATTTGAAATTTGGAGAAATCACGTTTTGATCGAACTCATAGGAGGAAACATGGTTTGAATGTTTCCAACATGGACAAAACACTTTTTTAATGAAAAAAATTAATCCTACTCTTCTCAAAAACTATTCTTTTTATTTCTGATATGCAATGTAAATTTTTAAAATAAACATTAGGTGATTTCGTATCAAAAAGTCCCCACCACTATTTTTACATCACCAACCTTACGCTGACAAATGAGTGGGTCACGTGACACTTTTTGATTGAAACATCAATTTTCTAAGTAGTTTTAGAATAGGTTAAAACTTGTTTTAGTTGAAGATAATAGCATTATTTTGTGCAGTTTAATGTGGAGATCATGAAAATAGCAGTAACTCATTTTTTATTTTTTTTGGAGAAAACACGGTTTGATTGTTTGCTCCTCAGATATCATCTATGGATCATTAAATTATCTTTCCATGTTGTTGTTGTTGTCGTCGTCGTCGTCGTGTGCCACTTGGAATACCCAAGCTCCACAAGGATTCAAGGCAAAGGGGTTGCGGCTCCTGAGAAAGTGAGGCCCATAAATGGCAGGAGTCCGACTTCTGCCTCGTTATCTTTCCTTTATTACGTTTATTGAAATACTGTTAAATACTTTTTTCATTGTAAATTAATCTTTTAAGTGAGCTGTAACGTAAAAAAAAGGAAGGCAGAAAGGAGAGCAGAATAACACAAGAAAAATATCTTACTGTCAGGTTTTGTCATGGCTGCCTTGAGTTCATACTCTTGGTTATAAATAAGCTCTTGAACTTTTTTGTTATCGTGGTAAAAATTCAGTGTTACTCTGGAAGTTTCGTTCCTAAAACAAACGCATAAGGGTTAGATAATTAACATTTTCCGCAAGAAATATCCTAAATTTAAGTAAGTATAAGCCATAATAAGAGTACTATGCATAATAATTGTGTTATGCGATAGTTTCGTAGATCTTTTATTATTTATTCCCTTTTTAATACGCTTGAGTTGTTATTTTCTTCCGGATTATCTACGTAGCAGATGGTCTCTGATTGAGACCTTGGAGTCAGTTATTATTTGGATCATCATACAAAAACACTGTAATTAAAAATTTAGAAGAAAATTTTGTCTGTCGATTTTAATAATAACATTTCATATTAAATTGTTTTATAACCTTTAATTTGAAGTCACGTAATGACCTAAAAATATTCAAAACACGAAGTATAACCTTTTAATAAAAGGAAGATAATCATCTGCATTATTTTAAAGTCAAACTTTGTAATTAAATTAAAAATAAATAATCTCCTTACATAAAATAATTTTTGTAGGCATATCCCTCTCTTAGATACCTCTATTGAATTTAAAAAAATAAATAAAAATACTGGAATTTCCCGTAGAGTCTAATGTCTATAATACAACAAAAACGTACTACTTTTAAAACCAATAAAGGACTGGATTGAATTCATAAAATCAAACATTTCCGGGATATAAGGATAAAAGGACTGGATTGTTTTGTGGGGCTGCCATCTATGATCATTAAAAAGAGTTAGAAATTGACCCGAAAATTAAAGACGCTTTCGATGTACTCACCTGGCATTCTTGAACCCTGCTTTACCACACGTCAGGAAGAAGTATTTGTCTTCTGACAGCTCTAGGGTTGGGTGGATCCGCACCGCTAAAGCAACGGTCACATCGCCTGAATTAGGCTAAAGAAAATAAGTAAATCATTAGATGATATGTTAATGTTATTATTCATAACAATCTAGAAAATTTTATAATGAACTCATAAAAAAGTTAAAAGATTAAAGGTACAAGTAAAAAAATATGTTTTAAATTTTAAAAAGAAGATAGTGGGAAATGAGAATCCCTTCAACTATTATATTTAGAGTTGAGCTTTTTAAAAAGAGTACCAAGTAAAATCCGGTAGAAACAAAGACATTTAAACTTAGTTTATAATTTATTTATTTTAATCATATTTGAACGTTTTTATTTCTTTTTAGAGATAAAATTAAAAGACCTGTTTGACTGAAAAGTTTTTTTAATTGAATAACTCTTTAGAGTTATACCTCTTGTTCTTCGAGTTCCTATCATAGTACTGATTGGTACAGTCCTATAGAGGCAACACAAAACGAATTATAAATTTAAGTAAAACAATGTAGGTTTTTTACACAAAAAATAAAAACTTAAAAACAAACATTCAAATTTTTTCTATCCAATACGAGGATTTCTAAAGTTTGTTTTTAAAGTTGTAATTCTTTGTGCAAAATAAACCCCGTTGTTTTACTTAACTTAAATGCATACAACTTTTCCCAGTTGCTTTTATTCGATAACAAAACGGAATTGTCACGGTCAAGTGGCAAAATCTCGGTAACAAAACGCCACCAACACAAAAAAAACTACTTAATCCCCTCTTCTTTCATTTTCAAGGGATTTCACCTCCACAAAAGAGTCAAACAACCCGGTAGCACCAAACGGAGAGAAAGCGTTTCGGGATTAAGAGTATATTAACCCGAATTTCATCGCAGAGAAAAAAAAAGACATTTTATTATTATCATTATAATAAATTCCCAGTGGGTCATCGACAAGGTCGCTCGCACAAAAGCATTCCTGTCCTTGGGCGCAGAAGACTCGTGACAGCTCGGACAGTCAACAGGTGGTGTCTTTCAAATCGATTCGAGAGGCACTACAAAGTGACTTGATTAAGCGTTTATGTTGGGGCCATTCATAAGTACGAAATGTAAATTTTAGGGTGTTTATATCAAGGGTTTCTCGGGAATTGTATTTTAAGCATTCAGACATAAAGGTGGGCTTATTTTCCTAGTAGTACAGTCTAGTACAGTCCATACCAAAAGTTTCAAGTTTTTCGTAACTTCTACTAAAAGTAAACGAAATTTGGCCATACATGACAAAAATTGGGCAAATCTTGATAAGAACAAAAGCATCTCTAAACTTGTAAAATAATTTAAGGATATCCCCCCACAAATAGAAGGTTAAGATTTTTCATGAAAAAAAAACGAGTTAATTCTTTACTTTGGGTGTCAGTCGTTTTCACTATGTCGGCATCTCTTGAAGTTGTTCAATCGTTGGAACGTTCTCGCTACGAAAAATTGTGTTTTTTTGGGGGTTAGATATCTGTAGCGCCACTTTTATTAGAGAAAAACGTTCATTTATAAATTGGCCACATGATTATTACTTATTTACAACTTTACTTGTATTAACGTTTTAGAATTACAAGTCACCTTATAAAATAATAAGCAGATAGTAGAGATTTAAATCCGCCGTTTCCGAATATTTATCAATTTAATAAAGGAATTAATGTACGAATAACTTATAACGAATAATTTTAATTACAACCTTCAATGAAGCATCGTATATCTTTATAATAATAAATCATATTACAATTGTAGGGATATATCTCTTAGTTTGGTGTGTGTAAATATAAATATAAAACTATTTGAATAACTGGAGGCGAGACGCCTGCGCAGTCAATTTCATTCTTCACTAAACATTCGTAGTAAAATTATCAAAATAAAAGAATTTGACACTAAGATGGGTGTAAATTTTTCGATTTATAAATAATTATGGTAATAATAATACAATAATGTTCTGTAAAGTTTAGTACTAGGCGAATTATATTAAGGTTAGAGACTATTGGCTTCTCAAGTATGAAAAAAAAACGTTTTAATTTGATGCACGTCAGAAAGTCCGAGTCGATGAAAAAGTGAGAATGAAGGAGAATTACGCATTCCTTGCAGATAATCTTGAGAAATAAGGCCACCTGGATCTAAATTTGGATTCTTTGAAAGAAAAAATATATTTTTTTATGATTTACGTTATGGAAGCGTAAATAATGCATGCAAGAGGGATGATAGTGATGTTGTTTACTTTAGAATGAAAGAAAGAAATATTCTGCATTTGCAATTCAAAAGCTTTTGTGTGAACAAGTCAGACTAACTTGTATTAAGGTATTTCAGTACATGATATGTAACAGTTGCATGAAATTTATGACCGATAAGCTAAGCTATTTTTTATAAGGAAATAAACTAGGGCTTAAAAACTCTTCTTAAGTTAAGAACAAAGAGAAAAAGCACGGATTTCAATTTTGGATCGTAGCAAGAAGTTCACTGTGTTTAAAACAAACACACAATATTTCACAAATTTGAAAGAATACCTACACTCTTTATATTTTCTTTTAACCCTTTCGGGACTTCCCCAGGGAAAGTTCTTTTTACTCGTTGAATACATGAACTAAGGGTAAGGGCCGTGGGGAGACTAGTGGTTAAGGCATCGGCCTTGGGATCGGAGGGTCCCGGGTTCGATTCCCGACACCGCTGAAGACCCATCGAGTATATGCAGAGTACGTGCTGGTTAAATCTGTGGGTCCGAAAGTCCTGAGGTCGGTCATGGTGCAGTTTACCTTGAGTCCAGGTGTCTGGAGACTATTTCCCTCCCCTTCAGATGCATGGCAAAATTGTGGAGGTGGCGATAGATGGTGGCGGCATCTATCATCCGAGGCTTAAGTCGGACTCCTGCCTTTCATGGGCCTCACTTTCTCAGGAGCCGCACCTCCTTTCCCTTAAATCCTGTACGCTTTGCGGTGGAGCTTGGATATTCCAAGTGGCATACGACAACAACTACAACAATACATGAAGTATACTTCATGTTTATACTGCAACCTAAGACAAGGTGTACTACAGCCAATAAGTTGATAACCATGGTCTTACTGAATCCAAAGAGACAGTTGCATACTGACCTTTCTGACCTGCACCCCGCAGAACCTGGGGTCCTCTTTGTCTGCGTGCAGCATCAGGGAGAGGGTTGTAGTGCGTCCGCCCCTGCCCTGCGCCACGCACGGGCCAGACCGGAAATCGCGGGGGTGGATGATGCCCCGGAAGGGCTGCTGCGTCGTCACCTCTACCGTCATCTGGCCGCGCTCACAGCGGTGCGTCACTGCAACAAGAGATTAGATGTTACATTGGTAAAAAGACGTTAACTTAGATGAATTATATTAGACGCCTTCTATAAATGATGTCACACTTTCCCCCTAAGTCACACTTCTCAACATCCCCTTCTATGCCACATCTCACGCTCTTCTGTTCAAAACGTCTCTAGATGGTTATACGAAAATTCTGGTCAACGCAAAAACCGGTCAGCAAAATCCGGTCAATAAAAAAACAAATTTATTACATGAATAAAGCTGTAAATTTTGTCTTTTTGACCGGAATTTTCACGACCCCGTGTAGATCCATGGAGCTATGAGTTCAATGGGGCCATTCATTAATGTTGTCTCGATTGGAGGGGAGGGAGGGGGTTCATTAATTTGTGACACTTGGTGACAATGGGGAGAGAGGGGATTTCAAGAATTGTGACATCACACATTGATATTCAACAAGAAAACTAAATAAACTTTTGATTTAAAATATAGTTTAAATAACAAAATTAAAAAAGTTTCGTCCTAACAAATTTGAAATTTCCAAAGGGGGGTGCTCTTAAACTGAAATAAAAACATAGCACCCAGATTATTACCAATCTTTTTCAAAACTTATTATTGGTAGCTGAGCGTGACATGTGACAAAGTGACATGTGATGACAAAGTGACATGTGACGAAGGGGGGTGTAGTGAAGTGGGACACTTTGTGACATGTGGGAGGGAGAGGGTCAGAAATGTTGGAAAAATGTATGACATTTATGGATGGACCCAATGGATGGGGGCATAGTTTATAAAAATTCAATATTCAGAATCACTGACCAAACTTTTATGTGATATAATTTTTGAATAGCCCCTAACTTTAAAAAAATATTAGACAAAATGTGGTGTAGAGAAGGGGATGTGGAGAGAAGGGGATACACCGAAAGGATGCTGCATGTGATTGTAAACGGTGTTTGCTGCTTTCTTTTATAATTATAATACAATATCCGTTTAATCGGTATGTAAGGAAATTGATTATATTTCCAGCCTATAAAGTATTTAAAACTTTTCATTTTAAGATAATGCATTCGGGAATTCTTAAAACTTTTTTGTTACAACTACAACTAAACAAAACTGAAATGATTTCTCAAGGCATAAAAGTTACTTTGAATTCACGAGTTAAATCATCACTTCACTTACCCCTTTTTATAAATCGATTATCCATTACGGCTATAAATAATGTTAAAACCATCTATTGGAGATATTTCAGGATAAAAACTCATCACTCCCCAGGTTAAAGGAGAGCTCTCAGCGGTCACACTTCATAAAGCAGGTGCAAGTAACTGATAAAAGAAAATCTAAAATTGCATCAGAGCAACCACTACTCTATCTCAGAAAAGCTCAACGACAGAACATCCCAACTCACAAGGCAATCACGACTGTCCCTCCCATGATTAAACGCCAATCAATCCGTCTCATGAGGCCGATTCGTGCCAAGAAACAATGCTCGCCAATTAATAGCCATGCATGCTAAATGAGCCAGACCCATTGAACAGATTAAAGGGAGGTTTCCGATAAGGAGGCAAATAATTGATTGAACCTCATATTGATGGGGAGGCAAAAAAGAGGCACTTTTTTTACTTCTCACGACAGAAAGGTAGACTGTGAGAACGGTAGGGTCGGCTTCCGGGTGTTGCGAAATCTTGCCACCGTTTAGTCTTGCCAGTTGTCTTTAATGAAACCTCTACTACATTGTAAAGCCTAGCTTTTCTCTAACGGTGAGTCGGCGGATAGCTCCCTGGGATTTCGTCCGTGACAAATCCTGGGATTTGTGGGTTCTTCCTGAGAAATCGGGGGAATTTTCAACGCTGTACCTTACAATCATCGACTGAGAGGTAAAGCAGGATACTCTCTGAATGCGTGGAAATTCACGTGAAACTCCGTAGTTCATTCATGTTATGTTAAGTAACAACCTTTTTCCGTATTGCCAGAAAGAAAGACATCTATGACGTTAACGCTTATGACATTACAGCATTACAGTACTTAAAAATGAATTCATTAAGGCACCTGAGGAGTATTTAATCTCAAAATAGAAAATTTGGAATTAACTTCGATTATATACCAACATTACTGTTGATGCATCAATTTTTTTTAATAACATAAGTACAAAATAGTTCTGACTGTTAAAAAAATCGGGTTACAACTTTGTACGGTAGTAACTATATACAGGGTGATTCTGAAATGGACCGCCAAACTTTGAGGGGTGATAGTACTCATCAAGACGAACAAGAATTGATGCGGAAAGGGGGGTCGCAGTTACACCGTTAAAGAGCTAGGTCCTAATGTAGTGCGAGAGCGTTACAAAAGGACGTTTTGCCAAGGCCCGTTTAACGAAAAAAAACATAATGAAATGAAAAAATTTATTGCATGAGGTACAGCAGTATCCGTATTACTTACATCATAAATTTGATAGAAATTGAACCACTTTCTAAACCGCGGAGTTAGTTTCAAAAGTGCAATATTAATCTTTTAGTCAAAGAATCACATTCCTTAATGGTATTTAGAAAAATGATGATCGGGGAAGGAATTTTCAATGATCGTAACATGGATCATTGAAACTGTTTGATCATTGAAAATTCCTTCCCCGATCATCATTTTTCTAAATACCATTAATGGAACTCCATTGTTTGACTAAGAGCACGTTTTAAAACTCACCCCACGGTTTAGAAAGTGGTCCAATTTCTATCAAATTTATGATGTAAGTAATACGGATACTGCTGTACCTCATGCAATAAATTTTTTCATTTCATTATGTTTTTTTTTTTCGTTAAACGGGCCTTGACAAAACGTCCTTTTGTAACGCTCTCGCACTACATTAGGACCTAGCTCTTTAACGGTGTAACTGCGACCCCCCTTTTTTTCCAATTCTTGTTCGTCTTGATGAGTACTATCACCCCTCAAAGTTTGGCGGTCCATTTCAGAATCACCCTGTATATATAAACTATGTAAAAATCCCTAAAAATGCATAAAACTATTTTTGTGAAACACATTTAAGTAAAAAATTTAATGTTTTTATTATTGGATGTGTTTTTATAAAAGCACTTTGCTAATTATCACTTTGAACCAAATATCGTTTACATGTTAATACTTTTATGCATCTTAAATAAATACCGGTTGGTCGTTGTATCCCAGGACAAAACTTTATCTTAACTTAAAATCCCAATATAACCAAGATATCATTAGTATAACAAAATCTCCCTAATTGTTAAAAAATTCTTGATGGAAGTTGAATTTTTCATTTAAAAACATGGGTTTAGTTAAAAATAATTTTTGACAATTTTTATTGAATAAGCATATATGTTTGTATTGGATGAAATATATTTTACCTCTGAAAGGGTACAAAGATGTAGCAAAAGAGTACTCACCAACTGGAGCAAATTCTTCATCCTCTTCTTCATCGGTCAGAAACTGCTGCCCGTGAATCTAAAAAGACAAACGAGAAAATTTAGTTTTCATTTTTGACACGCAAACTGAAAACAGACATGGTTACCAGGGTTTTTGCAATAGAGGTTAAATTTTTTAAAGTGAGTAATGAGAGAGAGAGAAAGAGAGAGAGAGAGAGAGAGAGAGAGTATTGTTAGCACCTAAGGGAGTGTTATTTTCAACATCTGACTAATAACTTTTAATACCTATTTTAATGGAACGAATAAGAAGAGAATTATACCTATCTATTTTATAAGAATAATGATAATTTCAGTTGCAATTCGATGCATTTTTAAGACCCGATAAATTTTACAACCTCTAAAAAATGTGCAGCTTAGTCAACCACAGTAAATATACTATACAAGAAGCACCCTTTGGCCGAGCAACCTGACGACAGAATTCAATACACCTGAACTTTATCCTAATCTTAATTCTAATAATCCTAGTCCCACAATCCTAACTTTTGCTCTTCATTTAACAAAAAAGACACCGAACTGAATGATAGAATAACCAAACTCCCAGCATTCATAGTGAAACACATATCTTACGTACTATGCCGTCCGATTGTACTGAAAAAGGTTATCAAATCCTATATATATTGACTTTAATTTGAATCCTATTGACTTTATTTAAGGGGACATCCATAAATTACGTGAGGTTAAAAAGGGGGAAGGGTTTGGAAAAATCTCACCAAATCTCACCAAGGGGGAGGGGTGGTCGATTAAAATCTCACGTCAACTTTTTAAGTTAGAAATTATACGATTTTCTCTTTTTACGTATGAGAAAGGAATGCACACAGATAAGATACTGCCAATTATTTTTAAAAAGTTGTAGGTAAATCTCACGTGGGGGGAGGGGGGTCCAGCAAAATCTAACTAAATCTCACCAAGGGGAAGGGGGGGTCCAGATTTTGGAAAAACCGCCTCACGTAATTTATGGATGTCACCTTAACAGCTGCTGAACGGTAGACGATATAATACGTAAGTACCGAAACAAAAATGGGTACTTGAGATGGCCCAAATTTACTTGGGGAAAACACAAACGCTACAAACCTCCCTATATAGCACACCAAATTTAGAAACAAAGCCCTTGGATAATTCTGATCACCGAAATCGAACGTCTCCTCCTATAATCCACCCTCGTCTGAGCACCCAGAGAAGAAATTCGAAAGGATTCCTCTCCTCCCACCTCTCTATTGTTCGCAACACCAAAAAATGAGAATAATTCCAAGGCCGCACCAAAAGAGAAACCGGGTCTTGCCCCACTTCGAACACCCTGGTACCAGCAGACGCCCACCGCGAGACCAGCTCCAAAGACCGAGGTGGGTTCGAAAGGATCCTTTTTGTTTGGTTAAATTGTTTTATGAAATGTTGCTAGAACCTACATCCGACTTCCTACATGATGAAAACTTTCCGACCAAAAACATATTGGAGAAAATTCTCCTTGGGAAGGTCAAGGTTTTTATGGTTTATCAAGGTTTTGATGTTAGAAGTATCAAAACTATGATTATATTAATAAAATCTGCAAAAAAAATGCAGGGTTTTATTGAACATTTGATATCAATTACCCAGCAAAAAGAGAAAATTGCCTAAAATCGTCCTATTATCACTCTTAAAACGACAGTCTCAAAACTGAGTTAAAAAGTACTCAAACTGGCTCCTATCCAAATGTACTCAAATTTGAAAACATGAATATACTCATTTCTGAAAATGTGCATACTCAAAAAGGAAACATTTTGAGCTTGAACTCAAAAATGAGCTCATGCTGTTTCATTTTTGAGTAGTATGCACATTTTCAGAAATGAGTATATTCATGTTTTCAAATTTGAGTACATTTAGATCGGATCCAGTTTGAGTACTTTTTTACTCAGTTTTGAGACTATCGTTTTAAGAGTGTAGGTTTTTTGAACATTAAGTATCAAGTGCTACGTAAAATAGAACACTAAATTAAATATTCAGGTTTTTAGATAATATAGAGATGGGCACGGGCAGGAGAGGATAGCTGTGTCCTAATTCCAGAAAATCAAACATAAAATTTGAACTTTTGGAGAGACGCTTTTTAAGGTAACTTGAGAATTTTTCTTGAAACTTAATCTCTTAGCCCATGTTTTTTGTTTTTATAAAATTCAGAATTAGATGTTTTTAAACAGTTTCCTGAAACAATTTAATAATTTTTAATTTAAAAGTTTCAGTGCTCCAGACGTATGCCCTTAAGAGGTGTACAAAAGATAGATTTTTTTAATAAGAACAATACAATTTTAAAACAATTTAGGCAAAGAGTATTTTAGCAAATGAACCTGAAGTAAGCTTTAAATATAAGCAAAAAAACAGTTGAAAACTGTCCACTAAGTGAACAATTTAATCTAATTATTTCGAGCATAACAAAAAATGCGATAAAATGTATAACTTTAAATCAATCAATTTATTACAAATTATAATTACAGTTTTACATTACAATTTAATAGAACAACACAAAGTAAAAAACAGAACAATAAAAACAAATAAATACCAAATAATAAATAATTAAAACAAAAATATTTTTAAATGTGAGATAGATAAAATTGATTGAACTCTAGTAACTAAATTTGACGACCTTTTAATTCGGTTGAATATCACAGTAATATCATTTAAGCCCCAAGAAAAAAAAACTACTCTACGTATTTTCAAATGAACTATCTCTTTGTTTTTCTTCAAAGACACGATGCGAGGTCTCACATTATTTGATGAAGGACCACGATAACAAAGTTTGAGTCTGTCAAGATCGAAAAAACCTGCCCTTACTGTAAACCTTTACCTGTTCTCTCTAGAGGCAACTTTCCCGCAAAGCCACACACAACCCAGCCTTGTATCCAATTACCGGCAGACCAGGGATCTCCTAAAAAGCATCTAACAATGGAGGTAGTACAAAACCAGATTCAGAGGACCTCTAATCAGTGCCGTACCAAGCGACCCGGCTCATTACAGAAGCAATGCGTTATTTGCCCTTGAAATACTGTGGCAGTCGCTCGGGACTTTTGGATGAAGAGAAACCCGGAAACTGATTTCGATTTTGAGGTGAAAGAGTTGTGGTTTTTTCTGGTTGGTCAATGTGTAAAATTCTTTGAATGTTTCATTCTGTCATATGGATTGTCTGTATTACTTAAGGTTTATTGTTTTGATGGAAAATTTTTGGTTGTCGCTTGTTCAGGTTTTGAGTTTTGTTAAATTCGGAATTGGAATTTCCTGCATATATTTATGGAGCATAATTAAGTATATGCTTCAAAAATTTATTTTGCTAACAAGAGGTCACATGGTCTCTTGATTTTCTATCATTATCGTGTCTGTACTATTCGTGAAAAAGTTGAACATAAATAATTTGCAGCTATTGGTGCTTCTTTTACAAATTCATTACAAAAATAATTATTGTATCTTAACTGACTCTCTTCGTGCTTTGTTTCACATTTACACCCGAGAATAGATCTAATTATTATAACGGCTGGAAAACCGGATACCTTCCTATGGAACTAAATAATTGAGAAATGCCTTCCTGTCTAGAACTTATTCTCTCTCCCTCTATACCAGTGGTTCCCAACTCAAATATGTCTGCGGACCACTTCACTGAAATTTGAACCTCTGCGGACCATCTCTATCCTTAACTTTATCTTCAAAATTTTAACTTTTTTTCAGTGCATTAATTCCTCATAGAGGGTCTAAAATTTTGACTTTTTTCTGAAGTAAAGGAAACCGAGTCATAGAATGTTTCTAAATGGAATGAAAATCAAATAATCTATTAAACTTAGCAGAAAAATTAACATTACATTAATTTTATTTCTAATTATTTAAAAATATACCTTTTATAAAAGACACTATTTAACCATTTTTTATCAAGCTCTCTCGAAATTCAACAAATAAAATCGAATACATTATTCATTACGATTGTATATTTAATTCCGTAAAACTAAATTAATAAATTTAATAAGAAAAAATATTTTTTCAGCAATATACCTTGCAAATAAAAACTTCAATTTATCTCATAGGAGAGGCTTAACCATGTAACTTTCTTCATCTTTTATGTATGTATAGAAGAGGATAATTCTTTACAAAAGACAATAATTGTTTTGATGAGTGGAAATGGTGTTGGTTTGTATCAATCCCAGTGTCCTCTCATGGATCTATTAACCCTGGAAGGGTTCACACCTACACACAAGTTACAGGTTTAAAAAATCACAGTATAAAATAGTTTTTTCTTTTTCACAACCAACAAAAAAGGTAATATTATATTATTAGTAGATTTAAATTTGAAAGAAAGTATTTAGCTTGAAATTAAACTGCAGGACAAATGTTGGAATTGTGTTGGTCACAAAAAAGCAAACTGGACACTGGACATGCACTGACTGTGAGTTGTGGCAGAGGAAATTCTATAAGCGAGGGGGCGAGGCTAACTGATATTCTCCCGAAAGAAACCGCGTCGAAAGTCAATAATTATTTCAAAGCAGCGATTATAATAGATAATAATTTATTTGTTAAAAAACTTTCGCATTTTCACCAATACTTTTTCCCATATCTTCGAACAAACCTTTCCCTTGTATCTCAGAAATTTCCTCTTTTCATACCATGATTTCTTGGAGACCCGCTGTCTGACCATTAGCATCCCAATTTGAAGTACCTTTCAATACTTCCAGGCTTCGCTTCGTATCAAACCAAGTATAAGTCCGATCATTCAATTCTTTATTTGCCCCACCCCGACGCCTCTCCGTTTTAATTAATCTAATGCAATACTTTTCCGCATCATCACATTTCGTTTCTGCTCTGTAATAAACTAATGTTGAATAAAACAGTGGGAGAAATGAACAAATGATTCATAGGAGAGAAAGACAACTTAACATTTTTTATTTATGAGACGTATGATTTTTTTACTTATGTTTTTGCATCTGTGGTGTTTTTGGTATTTAATGGAATATGTGATTAGGAAAACTATTTTTTTTTAATTTCCACACATTTTTTGGTTAAGTTTAAAAACCTTCTCACGGACCACCTCTGAAGGACTCACGGACCACCAGTGGTCCGCGGACCACCTGTTGGGAACCACTGCTCTATACGAACTTTTTATCGGTACGGCGCAGACTATTGTTTTCGAAAAATGCCCATTCGTGTCTCGGGGTGTTCTGTGTCGGTGTAAGTGGTTCTAATGACGTCAGGATATTGTAAGGGTTCGAAAAAACAGAATGGAATGTTCAAGGCCTACTGTGGTGAAACTAGCCACAGTTGTGGAACTGATGGAAGTAGATTTGATACGAACAAGACTATTTTGAAATATTCGTAATCGATTTTATCCAAATGGACGATTCTAGAAAGTACACACAGTAATCTTCAGGTTTGCCTGTTCTCCTTTTTTAAGAAGAAAAAAAGAATTTGAAAATAACTACTTTTTTATTAAGTGGGTATAAAATAAGTATACGCGTACATGTAATTGAAAGCTGGATAAGTCTTATTTACATATATCATTACTTGTATTTCATTGTATTAAAGGGCTTTCCACAACTTATCTTGATTGAAAAATTTTTTAAATAATAATTCATAAAAGGTGAAACCTTTTCTATTTCATCTGTAGAAAGGAGTAATTTTTCAAGTTCACAGTTTAGTCTTCTGTGGTTTAGTCATAATGACTTTTAATTATTGATACTTCTACAGAACAGTTATAAAACTCAAAAGGGGAGAAGTCCAGTAGCATAGTAGTAGTGCATCTCGCTGCCACCCAACAGGAACAATTTAATAGTCCATATGGATTTTGAATCAATAAAATTCTATTGGTATCATTAATTGGCTACTTGAAGAATACCTTCCTATACTTTCCTAATTAAACCTTTATTTAATTTTTGACTCATTGTCTTACTCCGTCAAATTCATTCAATTCTTTTTATAAAATAAAAAAAACTGACTACAAACAGACGGAATCAAGGTAGAAAATTGAGAAAGCTCCGACAACATTTTAGAAACCTCATAACGCAGCATTTTTCAAGACCAAAGAAGAAGTCCTAGCTACCCTACCGATCTGGAATTATTTGCAACGACACTTGATTAATCACAATGAAAATAAAGATTGCTAAAAAAAAGCAATACGAAGAACTTAAATGGAGGTCTCATAACACAGCAAAACCGCCATCAATTACATCATTAGCATAAAAATGAAAACCGAGAAAGGCGCAAAGAAAAAAACTCTCTCGATCCCATGTTCTCAAAAGAGTCTCCCCCAGTATAATTACAACCAGTTTCCTTCTCTGAATGCACACACACAGAAAGAGTATCATTTGATGCCGAGTGACTTTGGAGAGCCATCACCGCGAAGAACAAGAGCAGGGTAGCCTTGGCACCGTTTCGCGATCTTTGGGAACAGACGATCTGGTTGCGATGCCACGGGAAAGATACAAATATTCGAATGAGGAATGCGGGAGAGAGGCTGAGGACCAGAGAGGGATGGGGGTGACAGGCCATTGCCGATTGATTGGTTTGGGGGTGTCGAGTGGTTTTTACTGACCAGTTTGTTGTAGGTTGCTCGGAGCAACTGGTGTTGAGTGTAAGAAAATGATTTTTGTATAATGAGCTGATGCTCTCTAAATTTAAACATTTTTCCGAAAGAAAATTTAAAAAAATATATTATCTATTTTAGTCTCAAAAGTGACATCCCATAGGGGGTACACTCTTAAAACGACGGTCTAAAAACTGAGTAAAAATTACTCAAACTGTGGCTCCGAATCACATTTACTCAAATTTGAAAACATGAATATACTCATTTCTGAAAATGTACGTCCTCAAAAATGAAACATCATGAGCTTATTTTTAGTTAGTGCATGGCGTTCTCGTGAATCAAGCTCAAGATGTTTCATTTTTGAGTATGCACATTTTCAGAAATGAGTATATTCGTGTTTTCAAATTTGAGTAAACTTGATTCGGAGCCAGTTTGAGTAATTTTTTCTCAGTTTTGAGACTGTCGTTTTAAGAGTGTATTGGAATGTGAGAACTTGCAAGGGTGGATACAAAGTGGTATTTGGGGATGTATCCCTCAAAATCAAATTTTCTTTTTTTTGGATCATTGAAAAAGAATATATTCAATTCACCCCTTATCCCCCCCAAAAAAAACGAAATAAAAAAGTGAACATATCCCTCAAAAAATTTTTAACTACTCTACTGACAACGTTTGAGATGGTGGATTATAGACGTATTAGTAAATTAACCCAAATAGATTTAAGTTTTATGTAAGAAAACACGTTTTCACTTATTCTAGACTCTTTCTGCGATAATAGGCCTCTTCATAAGCGTAGCGAGATATAGGAATGACCCCTTTTTAAAAAACTGAATTAAACAAATGGTTGGGTATGAATGACCAGGTGTCAATACACTTCTCCCAGAGGTCAAACGATCTCTGATAAATTCAGAAGCGTGTCATCAAGGGGGTCGACCAAGCGAGCCGTTTTCTGGCCCGTGTCCACTACTGGTGTTACGTCACACGTGCTAAAAATAGAACACATGCTGATATCGGCGATGCGTGCGTTCTTTGTTTTCAGAGCACGGTGCTGGGGAAGCCGGAAAAAGTAAGGAAAGAGAGCATCTTCGTTAAGTAAACAATTAATAGTTTAGTTTTAGCAATTAGTTTATTATGCAAAATTACGTTAAGTGTGAAAGGAAAATTCATAAAAAATGTCTAAATAAGATAATAGTAGGAAAGGTGATAAATAAAATATATGTTACGGGCAATGTGATCACATAGCATTTATTAATAATGTCCGGTTTATCACTTTGCCCGTAACATACTTATACTATAGAATGATATGTAGGATGTCTCAAAACAAGATTTTCATAGGAACTTATACCCGCAAATGTAAAAATATACTTCAATCTACCAGTGATTGTAACTTTGCACCACGCAAAACAAAAAAATTGAGATGTAAATAACACTCCCACAAATGTTCCAAAGAGATCCCAAAACACGTTAAAGGGTATGTTTTAGTTTTATTTATTCGTACCTATAAGCACGAGATCATAACCATAAAACTAAGTCTAAAAAATGAGGTGTCCAAAGGTGGGCCATGTATCCCAAGGTGCCCCACTATCCCTCCCATTTGTAAGTAGTAGTTACTCATGGACGGCTAATTTAGCGAACTTGTTTTGATCTATTGCGAATTCTAAGAATCAAAAAAAGAAAATTTTGATATTTTCAACATTGGTAGGATTATAAAAAGGATTAAGTATAATTTTGGTTCGGAGAAATTTTATACAATGGCCTTCTTGAATTGCATAATGTTCTATTCGAGTTGCAGCAATAATTACAAGATTAAAAAATAAGTATTGTTTTTACATTGTGTGAGTTTTCATTAATTTTTTATAAAATATAAGTTTGAGGTATTGTTAATAAAAAGGGGCAAAAGTTTTGATTTAAATGAGATATTGTGTAAGATAGTATACAAACATATCTTTTGTTTTTTGTTAAAAATAATCCACTTATTTACTTAACATACTTTTTATGGGGATTACAAGCATAATAAGACTCACGAGAAATTAAATACTAGTTTTAAACATAGTGCCATGTAAAATTATAAATTACAGTTATTGAAAGCGCACATAATTTCATGATTAACCAAAAAAATTCGTGTTTTGTATAAAATTAAATGAAGACATTGGAGAAAGCTTTTCAAGCCAACGACCAGTTTTTAGAATTGGGACTCAAATATCATGTGTTATTAGGTAATTTCTTGCGAGTATTCCTAAAATGCATTTAATTTAGATAGTTTCAGTTGAAATTCAGAGAAAGTGATATTTTTTCCTTGCCTGCATAATACACTTTAACAACTTCTGACGAATAAGAAGAAAGAACTAAACATGTAACTCGAATAATAAGACAAGGACTTATTTTCTAACCTGTACTGAATTCATAAAGACAAAAAATTAAAGATAAGTTAAATACATAAGATTATCAACAGTTCCTAAGAAAGGATCGTTCAAGATGAGTAACCTTCTACTTTATTATAAGAATAGTTTCAATAAATACACTGAAACCTGTTTTTGTGCAAGGGAAGGGACCGCATAAAAATCGCATAAAACTTTGCGAGTATCTATAAAAAATAGTTTTCACTACACACAATTAAAAATAAATAAGGACCACATAAGATTTTTTAGGAACAATTTTGTAAGTTTTTTTAATTACACTAGTTTAAATATATAATCGTTGGGGGAATAGATGTACCACTACTAAAGAAAGAATCTCGAAATTTTATCAGCTATCATTTTTTTAACTTCTTATTTCTTCAAATAAATAATTAAAATGGTTTTTACAGATATATTCATTATATTTCAAAGTCCTTCTTTATAATTTCCAAACTGTCTTTTTAAAAACTCAAACAATTACATGATAATATAATAATATGGTCTCTATCTATACTAATATCTATAATATTAATGATTGAATATATTATATTCAATTATAAATATAGTATTACAAAAACAAGATAACGCGATATTTAAAATTAAAAGCAGTTTTAAAAGGAAAGTCTGAACTAAAAAAATACGGATATATATTCTTAACATAAACTCATAAATTCACTGAGTTGTTTAATCTCATTACGAAACTATCATAAAAAGAAACGCTTGAAAAATTTAATTACGTCCTTTCATCCATTTTCCTGATGTAATTTTCATCATAAAATTAAAATTCCGCCACTATTTCGTCTTGTCAGATTGACAGATATGCCTTTGAGATTCAGTAGAATAACTAGATTCAATTATATGTTGGCTATTTTTTTATTTTTGTTTTCTTTCAGATATATTTCAAAGTGCAAGTTTAACTGTTAAAGAAAATTGTGGAAGACAATTATTAAGACGGATTATCACGCAAGGTAATAAATTATGTCAAAATCCGTTACGGTTTTAACTTTTTCCTCATTAGAAAGATTTAAATATCTCAAATGGATCACCTGACACAATTTTGAAGTAGACGAATATCAGTGAAACATCCCAAAAACGAAGAGAGGACTATTCATGATACTATTACATTTAAATTATAAAAACATACGTTTAAAATTATTATGAGGTATTAGTTATATAAAATGTTTAAAATTACATCAATAAAAGTTAAACTTGGTTAATTTTTACAATGGGCAATACCAGCATTTTAAAAAACCGAAACAAAATGCATTTTCCAGAAAAAAATATATCTGAATCCAAAAATCGACATGATAAGTTTCAAAAAAATTAGTCAATTAAGTATTAAAAAATTTTTTTGGATTGAAGTACGTCACAAATGAGTCGGCCTTTCTTTAAAGTGAAACCCAACAATGACTTTGAGTTCTTTAACCAATTAAACTATTGTTTAAAATCAATGTAGGAATTTAAGTACGTCAAATTTCGAAATTTAACGTTTTCGCGCCTTTTTTTAAAGTCAAACTTTGAAATTTATTTAAAAAACAAATAATCATCCTAATTAAAAAATTTTTGCTCGTATATTCTGCCTCTAGCGAATAAAAAAATAAATGCGGGAATTGCCCATTGTAATAAATGGCTTTCCGGTAAATAGTTTCCAATAAAAAATGTAATATAATGCTTATTTAATGTTTAAGTAGTATTTCATACAAAAACAATTTTCATGAATTGCAAAACTTGTAGAACATTAGTATTTTTTGCATAAAAAGTTACTTCCACAGCCTTTTGAAGATCTTATTTCAAATTATGTTTATGAGTTGCTAAAAAAATTGAGGGAGAGATTGAGATTAAAGCTATAAAATTGTCTCCCATTAAGAAATTTTAGTTTACAGTTCGTTTTCTTCAATTTTCATTCTTTTTTTATAAATATTTTTTATGTAGAATTTATAAAAAATATCGCATTAATACGAGCCACCAAATGTGATTAGTTTATGATAAATGCAACAATAAGTTCTGTATATATGTAGATATCAAATACTTAAAAAAAGAACTTTTAGGCATTGTAGTATCATTCAGTTGTATTTCAAACTACATGCTGTAAAAGAAAGCAATCTTCACCACGTTGATCTACTCGCTCCCGGGAAGGTTTCTGAAGAAAAATAATTTAAAAACGAAACGAAGCATCCTAATAACTTTTTTGGTACATTTTATGCTTGAAAATCAACATTTCATGTCTAAGATCATGAAAAAACCACATTGCTGTAAATATAATGAGAGAAGTTGTAACATGAATTATTGCAGGCATGATATCGATTGTTGTAGGTATAACATCGATTGTTGTAGTTTAAAACCAATTGTTGTAGCATAAACATAAAAATCGATCCTTTTTTTATTATTTTTCACTCTGCTGGGCATATTGTCCGGGTAGCCGTGCTACACATTTGGACTGCCGAAGCCCCTCTGTAACGCACCAGAGGATATTTATTAAAAAACTGAAACCCGGGCGAAGGCGGGTCTAGCGCGTCAGCGCAAGTAAATTATAATACTCATATTAAAAAAATCATTATTGAATAACTGAAAAAGAGTTTGTTTTCTTTTTATCCAAAAATAAGCTTGCATAATATTGAGTAATAATTATGCAACAAATAGCTAAGCAATTTAAAATTCTTCTAAACAAAAAAACGTAAAATGTCCTTGATATTTTGAGCATGTCAAACACATACATACCAATGTCATTTAAGCAGCGGTAAATGTTAGAGGATATGGGGTATCCACACCAACAAAATATTTGAACCTTTGGAGTATGTTGCGGTGTGTAAATTGAGTAACATTTCCTCCTTTTATGTTAAGAACACCGTCTTTCCTAAACGGATATGTAAGTGAAATACATGCTGAATTTATGAAATTTCTTTTATTCTGCTTCCATTCAAACTATTTTCCTTTCAAAATGTTGGATTGTACCTTTTAATCTCTTTTAATAGATAAAAATTTTATTTCCTGTTTGAAATAATCGTATTCTTAGTTACGAACATTAGTTATCGTACATTATACTATGTTAAAGAGTTTTTACGTTTCACTAACTAGGGTTTTTAAATATTATGCATCAAATATTCAATTTAAAAGATATAATAGAAATCTGTTTTATTTCTGATTTTTTATCAAGTTTGTTCAGGTTTGTTTCCTATAAAGCTTGAAAAGAAGGTATAAAATTGTAAAATTATAAATTCGTTCTTCATACTTGTTTACACCAAAGAAAAATAAGGTTTACTTTAACTATACTTTCATTTCACCCATTACCATTTTAAAAATTAGACTTTGGTTACCCTATTTTTCTTAAAATTTTTGAGTGAAATAGAAAGCACTCAACAAACTAACAAAATATTCAACAAAATTATATCAAACAAATTTTTCAAGCTCACTTTTCAACAAAAAATATTTTCTTTTCCTGATCATTATGTGTATAAATATTAAATTATAGAAAACCATCCAATTCATTTTAGTAATTATCAACTTCTTAAATAATTATCAGCAGGATTGCAATCAAAATAACGAAAACCAGTTTTTAAATTGAGAAACAGGCACCACCACAAACAATTCATAATCACCTAATTGTTCAAAAGCAGATAAAGGGCAATTAAAACTAAGACGTCTCATGCACAAGAGCGGTATTCCCGATTATCTGATATATTTATCAACACCCCATTCCGAAGGGGCGAACGTGAATAAGTCACGGTCAGTCTGGTGGTCAGTCACCATTTCCACACCACCCTTTGTTGACCAACGCATCCGCAGACAATGACATACATTTGCTTCCTTTGGAACATGGGAATGACATATATGTAGAATTAGGTTTTGGAAGAAATTAATTTAGGATAAAGTAATACGGTCTTTTAATATTCTTAAATATCTAAAATAATTTTTAGCTATTAGCGCAAGATTTATAACAGTTTTATTTGTAGATATGAATGAATATTTATGAATGAAAAACAAAAATTTCTTCTTACTTCATTAGGTGGAATTTTCTTCCAATTATTTTGTACGAATTTTGTATGAATGTTATGGAAATCATTGAAAAGTTGAGTTAATTCAATTCGTGACGCAAAAGGTCAATTGATTATCGTCAATTAAGGTCATCAATTAATCGGTCAATTTATGGTTAATGGGGATATGTAACACATTTTCTTGTCTCTTAGCGTTAAATAAATTTTTAAAATTTTCTGTGTTTAAGTCATGTTAACAAGTTATGATAGCATCAACATTGAAATTTTTGTAAACGTTTTCAAATTTATTTCGCATTAAAAGGCAATATTTACAATGCTGCTGACTCATCAAAATGTAGAATTTTTTTGGAAAACGTCCTTATGCCAAGTTCTATAGAAAAAAATATTCATACTGACAAAATATCCGACTGTACTTCTGATTATAACATCAAAGCAACGATATTCAATTGGGGGTACATATTTTTTAAGCCAATTTTGTAAAAAAATTCCTCGGTATTGAGAACGATTACTCTTTCAAAAATATCGAAGATACATTCATAAAGGTCACTTTACTGTTCTGAATACATGTTGTCCAGGCCTTAGTAAGAGTAACTCTTACAAGCTATTACTATAAAACGAATCCCATCATTTTATAATTAATTGACTGGATGGCCATCGAATACTTGGTTGCACTAAAATGCCGATTGCATCACCGGAAGAAAAGGTCTCCTTTGAACTCATTTGACCCGGAATACGAGGAAAGCAATTAAGATTCGAATATTTTTGAGAAGTTCCTCGTCTCCAGCTTGATTCCAGTATTTCTTGTAGTATACCTGTTTTAAACTGGATTCGGCTTAAAATAACCTACCCCGACCCACATTCGGGGACCTTCGGTTTTTCTTTCGGTAATCTTCGTAACCCATGGGTATTAAGTGACATTTGTTTACCAATTTATTCAAGTTAACATAACTATTTTATTACTATAAACTAAACGCACTACTATAAATTTTATTAGAACAACAGGTTTGTTACCTTTTTTAAGTTTTACCTTATATTTATAATTTTTTTTCAGGGCTAGAGATGTTCAGGAAACATTTGTTTGAAATAGCGACGCATTTAACGATTGATAGTAATTGAAAACTTCATTTTTCTACAATAATTTTTTCGAGGTCCTTGTTTTTTGTGGCTTCTTGTATTATAACGCCAAAATTTACCTAAAACAAACAATACCGTTTTCTAACTAACTCATTTTAATTTTATCGAATAATTAAATAAAATATATTTTCCTTTGATTTAATATGCACTTTTCTATGACTTACTCTACATGAAAATTTCTAGAGATCAGGACCATATCAATAGGGAAGATTTGAACCCCTTTCCTTGAAAATCTAGTATTTTTTTAATACTTTTTTTAGAAAATTGTAAGGGAATACAGGGATTTTCCAAAAATTAAAGAGTTATTACATGCATATTTGTTCTAATTAACTACTTGCCATAACTCTTTAGCGTTATGATTCCAAGTATTAAAATATCATCAGTTTTTTTTTGTTTTTGTTCTTTATGTAACTGCTATGTTTATATTATTATAACTAGAATAATCAAAATTATGTGTTGTTTAAAAAAATGTCATTGTCAATTTTTTATAGAAAATGCACAGTAACTTTATCCTAATTGACACATACAGTAATTTATTTACATGTTTATTTTGAAAAAACAAAAACAAATTAATGTATTTAAAAAAACCTTCCACCCTAAAAGTAATTTTTATTTCAATTTTGAAAATTATAAGAAACGATTCATGAAAAAAAAATTGTGAAGATTAAAATATACACCCCAAACGCTTTAAAAATCAACAGCTTTAAAAATACAGCCCCATTCACACTTTTAAAAACTAAATTTTTCAAGTGCCGCAAAAATTATTAAAAAATTTACCGTTTAGTAAAATCAAACACCGTTCAACATAAAAATGAAAAATTCTGATGATAATTGATTATTAGGGTGTATCGAAAAAAACTTTTTTTTTATTTTGATGATGCCTTAGTGCGGAAAAGTTGTCTAAGGTGGCAGAGAGTACCTGTGAATTTTTTCAGAATTTTCGGATAATATCTTGAGGTGCCGCCAAGGCCCTGAAGGTCCCCATGTTAATCCAATGGAGCGCGCAAGCCAAGAAGGCCGAAAATTGGTTTTTCGCCCCTCATTTCTACTCTATTCAAACGACGAATGTCTTCACTCGAGTTATGGACCCTATATGATCTAGGCTATCCGAAAAAACTTGAATAATAGCCTAAATCTCTATATTAAGTTGATTGTGGGATCTGATTTGAACGAGGAAATACGCGATTTTCGACTAAATTGGAGCATACAAAAAAACGTAATATAGAGATTTAGGCTATTATTCAAGATTTTTCGGATAGCCTTGATCATATAGGGTCCATAACTCGAGTGAAGACATTCGTCGTGTCATTAGGGTAGAAATGAGGGGCGAAAAACCAATTTTCGGCCTTCTTGGCTTGCGCACTCCATTGGATTAACATGGGGACCTTCAGGGCCTTGGCGGCACCTCAAGATATTATCCGAAAATTCTGAAAAAATTCACAGGAACTCTCTGCCACCTTAGACAACTTTTCCGCACTAAGGCATCATCAAAATCAAAAAAAAATTTCGATACACCCTATTGATTATATCTGGAATAATTATTAAGATAATAACATACTCCTGGCAAATAGAAATATCATTTGACAAAATGACAAACATTTCTACAGTTTCAAATTGAGATATTCTGGAACCCTTCAAAATAGAATTTCTTCTGCATGCCTAATTTCCCATGCAAAAGACTCTCTCTCCCTCTCTTCCATTCATCATCAAAACTGACCCAGAAAAGCAAACGATAACGGGGACACGAGTGAATGGTGTCGAGGAGCAGAGAAATCGAACGTTCCCCAATCAAGAACAGGTTTCGGATGTTTTCTTATAAGCTTTCTCTTTTTATGGGTAGGTTTCTTCCGAGACTTGCAATCGAAATTAGATAGTCGTGAATAATATATGAAAATGACCGGTGATTTTTTTTCTTAAATAATATAAATATACTTATGTGTATGATTCAGCCCTGTCAAAACAGGGGAACTGTGGTTGGAAAAATATTTGATATTTTTGTAAGACTATGTCAAGTGAGAACATATATCAATCAGTTAAATATTTGTATTTTTGATAACCTCATAGATAAAAATGCAGTTTCGTGTTCATTAGGGTGTATCGAAAAAAACTTTTTTTTTATTTTGATGATGCCTTAGTGCGGAAAAGTTGTCTAAGGTGGCAGAGAGTACCTGTGAATTTTTTCAGAATTTTCGGATAATATCTTGAGGTGCCGCCAAGGCCCTGAAGGTCCCCATGTTAATCCAATGGAGCGCGCAAGCCAAGAAGGCCGAAAATTGGTTTTTCGCCCCTCATTTCTACTCTATTCACACGACGAATGTCTTCACTCGAGTTATGGACCCTATATGATCTAGTAGGCTATCCGAAAAAACTTGAATAATAGCCTAAATCTCTATATTATGTTGATTGTGGGATCTGATTTGAACGAGGAAATACGCGATTTTCGACTAAATTGGAGCATACAAAAAAACAGGCTATTATTCAAGCTTTTTCGGATAGCCTAGATCATATAGGGTCCATAACTCGAGTGAAGACATTCGTCGTGTCATTAGGGTAGAAATGAGGGGCGAAAAACCAATTTTCGGCCTTCATGGCTTGCGCGCTCCATTGGATTAACATGGGGACCTTCAGGGCCTTGGCGGCACCTCAAGATATTATCCGAAAATTCTGAAAAAATTCACAGGAACTCTCTGCCACCTTAGACAACTTTTCCGCACTAAGGCATCATCAAAATCAAAAAAAAAAAATTTTCGATACACCCTAGTGTACATCCCGATATACCCAGAATTCCATTCCTTGAACATATTGTAAAGAACAAAGCATATCCCGCCAAAACATCGGTGAAAGTTGATGTTAAATTAGAAACGTAATTTTAGTGATATCTAATAAGTATAACATGTTTTTAACCGCCCTTCAATGATTTCTATCCCAATTTAAAACTAATCAGAGTTCACAGAATGACTGATAATCCCACATTGAGAATGATAACCATCCAACAAACCAATCGGATCTCTCGGTCACATCTTAAGGTGTGGGATTGGTAAGAGAATGAGTGTTATGCATTATAACGTTACTCAATACATACGGGGTTACCTGAAGTGATTTCAAAATAGTTCCGCGGCAATCATCTACTAACTTAAACTAGCGGCGAAACATCTTTGAGGTTACGCAAATGCAAATACTGATTTGCATGAAGGTTCATAATTTTATGGTAACCAACCATTTTTAACAATAAAAAATACTAGAGAAGCAGCTTTTTTCTGCGTGGGTTCTTAATTCCTCAAGTTTTCGTTTTTGGTATGGAAAATGACAGCATTTCCTAAAATTTTAAATTTTGAAATAATAAATTCAGAACATTTACTTAAATGCAATAAAATAAAACTGCTCGTCAATGAATAATTGCAGTCAAATTTTGTTTTAATCTTGTTCAGAATAGCTTAAAACCTCCAAAAATTATTTTAATTTACCTTTTAAAGCCCTAAATTTTAAGTTATTTTCAATTAAAAATAGCTTTTTTTTCTGTCTGAGCTGAAACAGCTTGTGACGTCAAATGTACCTTGTTTACTATCATTCCGTTTTGAAATGCTGAGCTCTAGCTTTTTTATAGCCTAGTGTTTCGATGAAAACGATGCTTCGTTGTTTCCCACATTTCCAAGAGGCACATGTGACGTCAAACACTGTTAGGCGCTTTCTGTAATTAAATATCTCATAATTAATTGAAACAAAATTGTGGGAAAAGACAAGCATATTTTTGTAATCAGGGGAGAATTTTTAATAATTTAAAATTGAATATTCAGAATTTTAAGAGATGCTGCCAATTCTTCATTCTGATTTTGCTAGTTTTTACCAAGACAACAACTTAAACCATTCCGTATACAAGGCTCACTTAAAACCAGTTTGCCTTTTAAAAAAACATAGGTAGCAATGTTCTAATCAGACTAGCCGCGGAGAAAATTTGATAAACATAGCATCAAAAACGCATCGTTCTTTCCCCAAGGGCAGTCAATCTTCTTGAAGAATCTTTCCATTCCAAAACAAAACGGCGGCGATGCATCTTCATCTAACAACACACAGCTTGGAACACCTGCATGCCGAAAATTCGCCCGCCTTCTTTTGTGGCGAGCGCACAGAGCAACTTGTTATTATTTCCGTTTGGTAGTAGTTGGTCCTCCTTTCCGGTAATGACTCCAAGTATTTTCTTTCGCCACACCTTTTTATTTAAAAAAAGCCTCCTACACTGCAACTGTAACCACCTTTCGATTCAAGACAATGTTGTTGCCATTTTGCCGTTAATTTATGCGTTTCCGGTCAGGAGAAAAGTGCATGTGATAAAAGGGTTTGTTACTGCGGAATGCTTTCTTGAATATTAATCAGTTTGTGTTTGTGTGGCAACGGTTCATTCATGAAAGAAACTTCATAGAAACTCCAAAACTTTTTCCTCCATGAGTGAAATTTTTTTACAAAGAAATTCCTCTTTAACGTAATTCCTCCACAAAACAATTGCTTTCATAATAAATGAGCTTAAAAGAATATAATCATTGTGACATAAATAAAAACTCATTGAAAACTTTTAAAGATCCTTTTTCAACTTAGTTTGAGGAGTTTCATTCCGATAAAAACTTGATATTAAATAGAGTAGATAAATAAGAGCTAAAATACCTTTTATATTATCAGATGTTGGGTTTTACATATTTTTCTAAAATGATTTAAAAGTTTAAATACGTAATAAACACATTAGTTAGACAATTAATTTTAAATAACAAACTAAACCAATTAACTTTCAATTACTTCCTCTTTCCTTCGGAACTAAGAACATGTTTTTTGTATAATGTTTATGTTATAATGCCAATAGGTATATAAACTAAGCTAACCATTTCTATAAGTTTATAAAAAAATTTATTAATTATTGTATTTTACCATGAATTAAAAGAATAATTATCATTTCTTTCATGATAAAAAAAATACATCGAAGATATTCTTATTTAACAGGTTATTGTATGAAACAATATTTTTTTGCTGTTTTAACAATTTCTTCCGGTAGGATACTTTAAAACCTAAACAAAAGAGTAGTCATAATTTATGTGTGTTTCTGAATAATGTTACTAGAAACTATTTACATTAAAAACTCTAACATAATAACTTTAACATAATTCTAAAACTCTAACATAATAAAAAACTGATGACTGAAATACGATTTATGTTATAATATAAAAAAGAACCTAAAACCTCAGGATCAAAGAAATATTTTTAACTGCTCAAAATACTTGAAAGTTCTACCAGAATCGTAAGGTAAAAAATATTCCTAGTATATTATATATAACATATTTATTATTAAAAAGAAAATTACAACATTTAGTTACCCTGTAGCATACTAGGAATTGTCATTTAAAAACGAAAAAAATACTAAAACGATTGTCAAACGTGGTAGTTTGGAATAGAATTTTCCATTTAGAATAAAATTCATAGACCCTCCAATAAACTAATTTACAATTCTAGTTAGACAAGTTCAAAGATAATTTATCATCCTTTTTAGTTCATCAAAAGTAAGTACTATAATTTCAATTTAGTTTGAACTTGAACCAGTGCTAGAAATTCTCTTATAGATATGAAGTGAATTGCTGTGAATAAAAAGCAAACCCGCCACCCTTGATTTGCACGGTCTTGATAATCGTTTGCACTTGAGCGCGAGGTTAAGAAGTTCATTGGCCCAATTCCGATTGTGATGTCTGACCATCTTTGGTTTGGATCTCTATCGCCCATTCAATTACCCCAGTGTGAATGTTGCCAATCAAATGGCATTGAATCTTTCCTCTTTGATACAAAACAAAAGTTATAAGGAAAAGAAGGAGGTGTGAACGGTCTTCACGCACGTTAGTAAGTTGATCTTGCTAAAACATTTGTATAGGGGGTCTGTTAAAACGAATGTCTTTTATAGCGTTCAGAGTGTAAAACTAAAAGTATTTTTTATTAATACTATATAAAAAAACCTACATGGTTTTTCTTGTATTTGAAACACTTATGAAGTTAAATGAAAGGAGAATTTCACCATTTATTGCTGGTTAAGCGGACAATAGGTGTAAACTCTCAACTCTCAAGCGTCACCTCCAACCGTGGACCGGTTTTGTCCTTGTTAGGACTCATCAGCACGGTATAGGATGGTAACGCAAGAGAGAGGAGGGCAATCATTTACCTTGCCTTTCTGGAATTAAATCTGTCCTAGGAATGCCATTGTTATTCCAGCAGATGAGTGGAGGACTAATCAATGGTCACCACTTTTTCAGTTATAGTCGGCTACACTAGTACTTGCCCTCCTCTCTCTTGCGTTACCATCCTATACCGTGCTGAGTCCTAACAAGGACGAAACCAGTCCACGGTTGGAGGTGACGCTTGAGAGTTGAGAGTTTACACCTACTTATGAAGTTACTTTAACATAGACATCACGAAAGCACAACTTACACCAGTAAATAGATAGAGTAGGTAGTTTTATAAAAAGTTAATGCGATGAGTTTCTTTTTTTGTACTTCCTACAATAATTGTCTTCTAGAGGAAAAACAACATTTACAGATACATTATTTTCACTGCAATTCACCAATTTTACTGGATGTTTTAGCAGTACTTATTAGTTGTTTTCTCTGCAGTAGTACGGTCCTGGAGGGAAAACTTGATGTACAGTACTGAGAACGAAATGTTTTCACTGCAGTACTGAACTGCAAGAAAAACATTATTTTCAAGAATTTTACGGTTTTTAGCGCAGTATGTAATCGACTGTGCGTAGATGATTGACTGATTTAACTTGTAAAACTAACTTTGTGTAAAGGAACTTATGTGATATTGACATTTATCGTTCTTTTTTTAAAAAAAGAAGTAATTAAAATGTACAAAGCTATGTTTTAACGGAAAAAGGGTGATCCGAAAATACAACTGAATCTCATTAGAATTAAGGATTAGAAATTAGACTCTAAATTATTTGTGCATAAAAAGTTTAAACGTGTTCAAGATGATGAAAAATATGTTTGTGATTTTTAATGCTTGAAGAGAGATTGAGTTTATCATTTTGAATTTTTCTGTTTTGATAAAATTTAGAAAGAATGTCCAAAATTTAAATTACAGTATTTTAATTTTAAATTACAGTAGAACATTTTCAATGACTCGGGCCTAGCAACAGATTGTTTGACTTACAGCAGTTAACAGTTAAAAGAAGATAACTGGTCATGGAATGCTTCTATTGGAGCATTTTCAATCACATGACAGCAACAGATACCGCCTCATCTAGCAACGGCCTTAGCAACAGACTGTTTGACTTACAGCAAGGAAGAAAATAAATGGTCGTGACGTCACCTGAAAACACTCTATAGTATATTTTAGGTTATATTCGTATTTCAAAGAAACAATTTAGGGTAGTACTTTATTATCATACCTCCCTCTGAATGTTAATGTGTGAGCTGAACTTAAGAAACACAAAATAAATTTCACAACATTAGGATAGCTATAAATGTTGATAACACGAACAAAATAAATCAATTCCATCTGAAGAATTAAAACTAGTTTAAAAGATTAGAAAATCAGTTTAAGACAACAAGCTCATTAACTTTCAATAACTTCCTCATATTAGTAGCAGATCTGGCATTAGTATTATAAAGAAAAGGAGCACGAGATTGAGCGAAATGTTTTGCTTTTTATTAAGAACGAATCGTTTCCAAACCCTAATTATACGACATTCTCTTTAACAGCGCGGAGGCGGCAAAATGTGTCAATTGGTGTCGGTTTAATTTGTGCGGATTCCAGAGCATTTTAGAGAAGGATATTATCAAACTAGTTTTGAAAGCTGTGTGGGCAAAAATGTTGAAGAATTTGCTCCATTTAGTGAATTTCCTGGTAACATTGAAATATTGCTACGTCATAGCGATTAATTAAGAAGGAATGCATTTTGCCTGCCTAATGAAATATTACAAGTTGTAATAACAGGCAGGAAAAATCATTCCATTATTGATACGTTCCCACATGATACGAATCAAAACAACATTAGAACTTTATTGTATGCAATTTCTTTTATCACGATTTCTATAAAAAAAATTTTTAACTTTAAATAAAGGTATTATATTAGAATTTATAACCCAAGATATTTTAAACACAGAAGTTGTTTTAATTTTTAATATAATGTTAGATAAACTGTATATTATTATAAATTATAGCAAATTAAACTTAAAGGTGTCTTTCTGTAAAATTTCCAAACAAATTTAGACATAAAAATGAGGTTTCAAAAACTGCCACAACGTGATTACCCATGATTACATAAAATATTTAAGCTGTGGAGTTATCAAAAGTGCACGGAAACGATATCTTTAGGCTTCATACTTGAGCTTCTTCATAATAAGTGTATATAATAGTGTATAATAAGTGTATAAGTATAGTGGAGTGATAATAGTCCAATCTTATGCAAAATAAATTAATAATTAACATCAAGTGAATTAAAGGAAAGAATTAAATAGCGTTCGATGAAAAAACATTCGATTTTTATTTTTAAGAATAATTTTTAATCAAATAATATAAATAAACAGTAAAAGCATCCAACTCTTAGTTCAAAAAATGTTTTAAATAAATAAACAATAGAATCCTTGTTGAAAAAAGCCGATACTATTGGTATACAGGCTTTTTCCGTATACAAATTCTACCACATTCATTCGAAAAGAAAACATTGTTTATCCTCTTTTGTTAAAAATCTGCCATCAGTTGACGAGAACGATCCTTTGAAACCAGCAACAAAAAAAGGCCCACCTGTAGGAAAAACCAAGAGTTCTTTGGAAAAACGGGGCGACCTTTGTAGATTCAGTGGGAGTGTTTTGATGGCTCTTTATGACCAAAGTATGTCAATTTCTTTTCAGGGAAGGTCAAGTTGACCAAGCGCTTTACTCCTTTCTCAATAGCTGTATTCCATTATAAAACATTCTCACTTAATAGCTCGAAAAAAGAGGTTTCATTTTGAAAATTTGATTCCTCGCAGAGTGAAGGAATGGTTATATTTCTGCTGAAGGAGTCATTTGAAGATTGCTCAATATTTTTTGAAGGTCTTTGGGAAAAACTTAGTTTATATAGTATGAACTAAGTATGTATTATTAAGTATTACTAAGTATGTATAGTATTATGATGATGTGATTAAGGTAGAGTTAAAGTTTGTGCAAGTTCACCGTGACCCTAAAATGTTAGAGTTGTGAACTTGGAAGTTTATTATCAGAAGTGGGGTTTTTAGCGTCTGTGTTTAAAATAAGTTAGATGTTGAAATGTCTTTAGATATGCTTTTCAGAGGTTGGCATTAAATGCACTTTAATAGTGAGTTAAAATATTATATAGTGTCAAGGTTTTTTGCACCCGCATAAAACATATTAACTTTGAAATGTCTACCTGATCAAGTGTTATAAAATGTAGAGCTATAATAATGTGTGATATAGTAAAATGTTAGATAGCATTTAATATAGCTATTAAAACTATTCCAAAAACATTTTTTACGTTTTACGATATTAAATACAGCATAAATAGTTATTTCTTTGATCCATGATCAAAAAGTGTTTAAAATACTTCGCTTAAAAATAATAGATGTAATTTATTTTTGTGAACATCTCTAAAATTTTAATTTAATCTTTACTTTAATTATACACTACCCATTTTATTTTAAGAACACAATCTTTTGTTAAGAACACACTTTACGCTATAATTTGACAAATATTTGAATGATTCTACAAGTAATTGCAACTATTAGGTATCTATGATAATAGTTTTCCGAGTTTGATAACTTGAGGATCATTTAAAATTTATCTTAAACTAATCCATCAAATTCTCCAGACATGAATATCAAGTCATTATTAAAAAAATGGAATATTAAATTCTTAAGGAATATATTGTAGATATCTTAAAAATGATAATTAAAGTTTTTGATTCCTTCTAAAAGCAACAGTCAAAATCACAGGGAAGGCTCGATTTAAACTATTTGTTTAATGTAACATTACAACTATAAAACTGGTAAAAGTTCATAAATGCGGATAAATTTTTACATTGGCAGTTATTTGATTACTCGTTTCATTTCTTATGATCCCAAAAATTTTCAATGCTGTTCTTTTTTCAAAAAAAAAGTTATTTTTTTATTCAGTTACTGTTTTTTTCCTTCACCACTCTCAAGAACCAAATACCCTTTTAAAAGCTTCGTTGAGAATAGAACAACAAGAATGTTTTATCTCCTTTACTTCAAAAAACTATTAATGGGATAAGTTTAAGTCCTATTTACCAAGAAAAGAAACCAGTTGGGTTTTTCAAGAGCCACCTGTGAAATTGGTGAGTATGAGCTACCCCGAAGCCTCAATCCGTCAGAAGAACAAAAAAGATACCTTACTCACAAATTAACAGTGCGGGGAAAGGAAAAATGCTCATCCAATCGGTTGGATATATTTTATGTAAAAGGGGTAATTTATGACTAAAAACTCGACAAGGTCAACTTTTTACCCAAAACCCGAACCGGATTGAGGAAAGAAAATGTATGTCATCAATGACTTAGCCACACGCCTCTTATAACCATGCGGGATAGAGTGTAGGTTTATTCTGTGACACACCTGGCAAATACGGATTCTTTTTAATGTTCATAATATTAGATGTGCGTGTAAGAATAGTTTTCATATAAAAAAGTTATCACTTTAAAATAGTTTACATATTACATTTAAAGATTTCACATTTATAGCATCCCATATCAAGAAAGTTATTAAATAATTAGTGGGTATATATAATTATGTTTAAGGTTTATCATGTATTTAACGAGTATGCTTTCCTATATCAAGGAACATGTATACTTTTGAAAGGTTTCCTCCATTTTTTACAGTGTTCAATACGTTCTTATTTACTATCAACGTTTTTTACTTTGTTACTATTGATGTTCAAAATTATTTAACGATATTAAAGTTTACATTGTAAACAATTATTTTAATAGACAAGAAATTATATGTCATTAGTAAGAGAAAGTCATAGAAATATGAAAACTGCTTTGGAAAAGTTTCACTTGGCTATTTAATAATTCAATTAGAGGATGATCAGAGATACTTTCGCAGAAATATAATCCATTTCAGTTGTCTTTATAAAGCTTCTGCCTTTCTTATCTAGGGTTGTTTTAATCAAAACTTTAATTTTAGTTTGTCTTTCTTTAATTCAAGTAAATATAAGTTCTAACAAACTGGTCATAATACGTATCTCGTTAACGACTTAATTTTTTAAGTACAGTACGAACCAAATTTTATGTAGATGTTTAATACATTCAAACTTGTTTTTGATTGATACTGGTAGTTGAGTGTGTAGTTAAAAGGTGAAACAGTGTGAATGAGCCTGTATGAAGAAGTATCCTTTAATATCAATCAAGTATCAATTACAAGTATCAAGTGGAGGTATCAAGTTTAAATTTTAATTTCACCCTACACTCCAATTTTGAATAGGCTCATACAGACTTAGCACTTTTGATATTCATTTTGGTGGAATCATCCAAAGTGAAAATTGTAAATCGGCGTTTTTCTATAATACTCTTTGACTTTTCTACGGAAACTACCAAATCACAGGATTGAATCGATCCTGATGAACACTAAAAGTGAAACATTGTGAAAGAGGTTTTAGCAAACGAGTTAATAATTCATCCGAGAGTATCACTCAAGATGAACATTGAAAGTGAAAAAGTGTAAATGTACATTTAAAGCTAATTTAGGCTTGTTCATTTCGGAGGAATCATTAAAAGTGAAAAGTGTAATTTGGCATTTCTCCCTTTACTCCGTCACTTTTAGATGGGACAAGTGATTCACAGGAGTTAATTTTCACAGGAATTTTACTATTCATCCGGAGTGATTCACTCAGGATCAAAAGTAAAAGTGAAACAGTGCGAATGACACACATCGAAAGTGAAACAGTGTAAATAAACCTCCTCGCGGATGCCGTGACTTAGATCCATTTGGGAATCGCTGTTGTAGAAGTTTCAAAAACTGTGACATCATAACAATAGAGGACAAGTAGTGGTCACTGAGATGTGACCCTATCAGAGCAGGCGAGTACTAGTGAGCCTGATGCGCGATGTTAAAGGGTGTAAGTAAGTAAGAAGAGTCTCTACCACTAACAGGAAGACAAGGGAGAGCAGCAAAGCGAAACGGTCATTGGCGGGTTCTCTCTTCTTTTCCTCACATCCAAAAGATTACAGGGCGGCGAAGAGAGGGTTTTTCGAATGTCCTTAACGGTTGTGATGTCTTCTGTGGTACCTGCGTATTATTAGGACGGGCAACTGGTTGGTTTTAAGGAGAATTCGTTATCGTGTGTGTTTTGTGGTAGTTTTTTTGTTGTAGGGAGAAATTGAGGCTGTTGGTAGAGTGCTTTTGATGATTTTAGAAATAGTCCAAGGTACTGAAGGAGTTAGCACTTAGCGAAGGGTTCTGGGCCAACTATAGAAGAAAAATTAAGTAAAAGGAAGTGGAAATATTGTTGATTTAAAGGATATCCCCCTGATCATAAGTTGATCAGGGTTGATTTAAAGGGTATCAAGGATATTGAAAATTTATACTGAGGATTTACCACCCTTGCACACGCTACCAGCTACACGACATCTGGTGCCAGTAGCTCATACGTTGTAAAGTTTTATCCATTGTACCAATGGACTCTCTTTCTGTGGTTTCGAGAACATTGCTCGTCCGGTGCGGTACAGTGATTATTCCTGAATATAATTAAATGAGCAGGCATTAACTTGCATACTGCTATATATCTCGTATTAGTTTAAAACAATATCATAATTTTAATTTTTGACGCATCATTATCAAATGGGATTCTTAATGTTTGTTTATGCAGTAAAAAGGTGTTTTTTATTAATATTTGAAGTGTTTTAAAATCAGTAGAATTCTTTTAACAGCCTCCAAAAATGTAGAGACCGTATAAACAGAGTAAATTAACTAACTGATTCATATATGAAAATAAAAAGGCCAATTCAGCCTGAAATACGAACAATAATTTCTTATTATTAAGAAAAGGTTGACGATAATTTTTGTTACTAAATAAGTAGAATTTTCATACACCAAGATATAGAAGAATTACTGTGCATTTTAAGTATAAAGCATTTACATACGATCTATAAGATATTATAAGCATTTTAATATTTATTCCAAGAACTGATATACTGATCAATAAGTAAAATGAAAGCACATATTTTGGTTTTGAAAATCCCCACTCAATACTCATTTTGACCTTTGTCTCTATTTAAAAATAAAATGAAACCAAAAATCTAAGAAACAAAAACCTTTAGACAATTCTATAGTTATTCCTTCTAAGTTACCGAACTTTTTTTTTCAAATCTTAAATATGGTTTTCAAAATATGTTTTCGTGCCCCGTGTCTCTAAATGAAAACAATACGAAAACCAGATATTCAGAAAACATGAATTTCTATGTTTAGTATATCATCAACAAAGACGCATAATCCTCGGTAAAACGGGATGAGTGACAGGATACAAAAAGATTATAAAACCATAAACTAAAATACATGGGAAAATATAAATGCAAAACCGTTTTGGATTACAACTGCCTTCAACACGTAAACATCTCGTACTACACCTGATGAAATAGCCTAAGCCTTTAAGACGGGGGAAAGAAAAAAATGTCTTCTTTTTACTTTCAGAAAAAATAAATCCTTCTTCTTTAGTTGAAATAATCTTCTTCGGAATGCAATTACCCGTTCTTATAATACTAAAGACTTTCCTCTTGCAGAAGAATTCTTCACTTAAATGATGGACAAAAGTTGACCGATGTCCCCCTTATCTCCCCCATTTTGTTCAATTTCTTAAACAAGAGAATGCTTGAGGTTAAAATCATAAAGACATTGTTTATTTTTCCTGTTTGCGTCCCCTTTTCCATACCGTTCACATATTTTTTCTCGCAGATTAAGATGTTAAATTTTTAAGATTAGTTCAGGTTTGAGGCAAATTTTGTAAGGAGATTAGAATGGGAAAAAATCTAAATGATGCTTTTCAGTTTACAAGTTTCACAGAGGTTATAAAAATATTTATTTACTTAAAACATACGAAAAATCATTAAGAGTTTACCGTTCCCCACGTTAAGTTCCGAATCTATATTTCGAACACCATGTAATACATAAAACCAAAAATAAACTGATTTGCATAACACAGTTTATGTTTTTTACAAATAATACTGGTGTTCCCCGGGGATCGAATTTGGGTCCCGTTCTTTTCATTCTATTTATTAATGATCTTAGTGAAAAATTGGAATTTAGTGACTATTTATTATTTGCTGATGATTTAAAATTATTTAAAGAGATTCAAACTGTAAATGATGCTGAACTACTGCAAACGGATCCCAATCATTTGTATACATGGTGCACTGAAAATAGGCTTTTCTTAAATATTTCTAAATGCAGTGTAGTTAGTTACTCACATAGGTCTCAGCCATTAAACTATGTTTACATGATCAATAATAGCAGTTTATTGCGTAATGTTGTCATTAAGGATTTGGGTGTTACATTTAATACTGCCCTTGATTTTTCTCAGCATATAGACAATATTGTTTCTAAAGCTCATAAGGTTCTTGGTTTTCTTAAGCGCAAGACAGCAAACATCCCTGGATTTTAAATTATTGCAGTCTTGTTCGTTCTAATTTAGAATACTGCAGTCCTATCTGGGATCCTTACTATAACAATAAAATTAAAATTATTGAACAGGTACAAACCAAATTTACAAGGTACTTATATTACAGGACCTTTCATATTAGTTCTCTTGATTTATCTTCTTCGCATTTGCTCAATATTTTTGATATTCCTTGTTTAAAGTCTAGACGAGAGTTATCATGTATTTTATTTTTCTATAAAGTTTGTAATAATCTTATTGATTATAATGAAATACTAAGTAGCATAAATTTTTCTGTGCCCAATAGATTTTTAAGGAATCCCCATTTATTTAAAAATACTCTCAGTAAACGTAATTATATTGATAATTTCTGTCTTTTTAAATTTTATGGAATATACAATTACATTGGTTTTAACTTGGATATTTTTAATATGTCTCTTCTTACTTTTAAAAATGAATGTTCTGTTCTTTTAAATTGTTAGTGTACATTTCTTTTTTAGTGCTTCGTAGTGTGTGTTTTTTTCTTCTCTCTCCACACTGTAATTGGGTTGCTTAATAAATAAATAAATAAATATTGATGACAAACATCAATAAATTATCGACGAACAAATTATCAATAATTTTATCACCAAACATACGACGGTGATTTTTTTTTGGAAAAAATGAACAAATATAGTTTCGAAATTATTTTAATTTTAAACAAATAATAGGTATACAGAAAAATTTTAAATTTTATTTTTAAATTCTTTACAACTTCTGTTTGATGTAATAAAGATACAGAAACACTGCTTTTTATTTAAGCAACTTTTGTTTTTCATCCAACCAATTAAGTTATAAAATATAATTAACAAAAAACAGTATTTTTAAGCATTTATGTAATACATAGATAGTATCAAATATTTAAGGGTGGATTACCTTTAGTAACACAGAAAACTAAATTTCAAAGTTGTATTATATTATTACTTAAATATGCTGTGATTTTGGGAAGCACAACGTCCTTATCCCTTGTGTTTTAATGGTGGTTTCCATTAAATAGGTTGAAATAAGCGTCCTGAGAAAATTTTAACCCATAGCTGAATGTAATTTGCTTCGCCATCAACACTTTCCACTAGAAATTTCCTTCATTCAAAAACAAATTAAATCTCTCAGTTTGTAATCTATCTTCATTAAAAACCAAAAAAATGAGAAAATAGAAAAAATTGTATAAGTAATGGAATTTTTCATCGTGTGACTACCAAAGTTTTATTAGAAATCCATGACTCTATTTAGAATACAGAACAACCATTGAATAAAATTTAAAAGTATTATGATACTGAGTCATTATAATTTAGGCAGTTTAATAATAGCAATGGAGTATCAATGTTTATTGAACAAGGGTAAAAACACTTTGAATTTAAAAGCAAATTTTGTAAGGATTTTTACACCATAAAGGATAAGAAAAAAAAACAAATGATTTCATATTAAATAAAAAATTCAATGAATGAGAATCGATTTTTTGCCGAATTCAAGGAGCTATATCTGCCTATTAGGGAGCAGTTTTTCACCCTTTTCCCACTAAGGTTTATACTTGAAGCACGGATATTTGTTTGAGCACTAAAAGTCAATTTGCCATTTTTTGCACTTATTCCCTTTTTCAAACTGGACGATTCAAATAGTATTAATTCATCAAACACTTTTGATCCCGGTTTCACCAATTTTTTTACGTAACAAATATCCATTTTATGCTTTTCAATGTGAAAGATGAGCAGCTTCGAAGCAAGTCGGCTTACTCAGATAAGTGTTTGAGGAGGACTCTTCCTCCTTCGGAAAAGAGGGAGGCATCCACTGTTCCGGTCTGCGTGTCTCGGGGTCAATGAAAAGTTTGTTCACCTTCCCCCTTTTTAACAGTTAAAATGTTCATTACACTTTCCAACGCAAATATTGTGAGGGAAATTTCCATTTGGCTAATGGGGGGGAATGTTGATCTTCGCATACCTTATCGCGGCTATGAGAACAAAGTTAAAAAGTGTAAGTTAGATGAATTTAATTCTTAATATTGAAATATATTTTTATGTAGTTATAGTGAACAGAAACTTTACTCTTTTTTAGTACATGGATGCCTCTACTGAAAGTTATGTTTTTTAACCTTTTTAATATGGGCATCAAAATATAATGAGAGTTTTCAAGTTTAAGTACTTTTTAATATTATTTAGGAATATAATGTCTAAGAAAACAAAACGCAGTGCTGAAATTTTTGTTTGAACAAAAAAGGAGTAAACAACAGGAAGGAGTTTCTTTTCTCTGAATGATATTTATAAATTGGGAAGGTTTCAGATTGTATTAACTCTCACGTCCTGTGTGTAATAAAAATAAGACCAGGATTTTATGCTTCAATTTTTACTTTAAAAAAAACAAAGTTTGCAAACGACCAAAATAAGAAATTGTATGGATTAATTCTTTTCATACAAAGCATGTTACGTTCAAGACGTTAAGACCAAATAATTTAGATTAAGCCAAAATAATCAATGCCAGATATATTAGTTATTTTAGGTAAATATAGTGTTTTGTTTTAACAATTTTATCTACTGTGCCCCCAATCCTACCATATTACTGAATTCGACGGTATAATTGTTTTATACCTACAAGTATTTAAAATTAAATCATAATAATTTATTAAATAAAAAAAAACTTTTTAAAAACCACGTTTTTATAAAATGCACTAAAAAGTATAAAATAATTGTTTTCATTAAAATGCACTAAAAAGTATAAAATAATTTTTTCTAACTTCTTGTAAAACGAAAAACGTGGGGATCATGCATTAGATTATAACCAAACAGTACAAACATTTACGATTCGTCCATTATTTTCATCTTGTATGACGTAATGCCGCTATAACTTATAGTAGCAATTACGTAAACTTGACATAGTTTGTACAATCTGATTTAATAGGGTGTAAAGAGCACCGCGAGAACCTTATTAAATGTGTATCAATTATATATATTATGAAAGAAATTGTGTTAAATTCAGATAATTCATCAGCTTCTTGCGTATAATACCAAGTACCTATATAATCCATGATCCCCACGTTTTTCGTTTTACAAGAAGTTAGAAAAAATTATTTTATACTTTTTAGTGCATTTTAATGAAAACAATTATTTTATACTTTTTAGTGCATTTTATAAAAACGTGGTTTTTAAAAAGTTTTTTTTATTTAATAAATTATTTTCTGCTTTTTAGTTTTGTTTTGTAGATTATATAAATCTATTAAAACTAAAAAAAAACCTGGAGGTTCAGGGGAAGCAATTTTGTGTTTTCTTTTCTAAACGTCGTTTACATTGTGTGGCTGTCTCTTTGGCCATTTGTTTTGTAGATAGGTTCATTGATATTTCGAAAAACTTTTTTGAATCCCCTGTTAAAATATAGAACTAATAAAACCGAATAATTTAAAGATAAATAAATATAACAACGAGATAATATTGCATTGTTATCCAGATCTGATCTGTGTTCAGAATTTCAAGTCTCTACCTGAAACAAAGAGATAATATTGCATTGTTATCCAGATCTGATCTGTGTTCAAAATTTCAAGTCCTCTTCGGGAAGTTAGAGAAACCCGAAAACCCCTCTGGGGGTTCAGGGGAAGCAAATTTAACCGAAACAACGAGATAATATTGCATTGTCATCCAGATCTGATCTGTGGTCAAAATTTCAAGCCTCTACCTCTTCGGGAAGTTAGTTAAAAATCGATTTCTAAATTCCACCCGAACAGACAGACAACAAAGCGACCTAATAAAAACGTGATAAAAAGGCAACAATTAGGTAAAATATTAATATAATATTTTCAGTGTTTAATCAACAATTTAAAAAAAATGGGATAGAGTTCAATACAGGGTCAGTGATCATTCAATTACAATACAGTTTATGTATGAGAAGAATTTAAAAAGAAGCATGACAGTAATATGACGCCATTTATTGATATCACCCAAAGTGACTTTCTTTCAAAATTTATCAACAAAAAAACTCTTAAGCAAATAAAAGCAACAATTGATGGATACGAATCAATCTCAGAACATCGTGATAAAGAGAGACCTTGCAATAAAAAACAACAGAGTGCTCAATTCGTTTCATCAGTTAGAATACGTTCTCAATCGTCCATTCGTCCGTAAACATGAATCATGGTCCCAATAATCCAGTCGTGACGTGAAATTAAATCGAACTGTTTCACGCACTGGACTGAACCCTGATTCATGGCGAAGGTTACCGAAACGAACGAATTATTGTAAGTGGACGCTGCTGCTGATGAAACTGCCTCCGGTTACCTCACACTTCAGCAGAACTCTGAATGGACAATCTCACAGACGAAAGGTTTCACTGATCTGGTTAGTCAGTTGTTACTATTTCGAGAGAAGTTAACATGACGATTAGGGTGTCTCGGTTTTTTTCCCAGAATTTGGAAATTTTGTTGGGCTATGTCCCAAAGAGGTTCTTGATTATAATTAGTTATACTACCAGAAAAAAACTTTGAAAAAAATATAAGAAGTGCAAAGTCAAATGGTAGTCACTCATATTTTGAACAAAATTTTTGTTCATCTTTTATGAATTACCGTCACCCCTGAAATTGAGTTGAAAAATCACCTCCCATAACAATCGGAACAATATTGTAAAACGTCAAAAGTTGTTCTTCTGACGATATGACTAAAAGTAAACTTCACTGGTGTTTTGATTTTGATGTTATCGTAGCTTGTAGTTAGCTTTAAGAACAGAACATCAAATATATCGTCGACTTACAAGCAAAAGGCACTAAGTCACTTTTGGTGAATCTGGTAGAATACCGCCAATAATTGAGCGTAGCCTTGGACCATTCCCCATCCCCAAATCTCGCAACCTGTAAGGTGATCAATTGGCATGGCACAAAAGAAAGCGATTGTCTATTGCGAAATTTGGTGAAACCTCGTACAAAGTATTTGAGCCAGAAGTGACTTAGTGCCTTTCGCATGTAAGCCGACGAAAGTAGAAGTTAAAGTTAATATTATAGTTCACTGACTTCAGTTCAGATCACAACAGAAACAATCCAAATCTAATTTCTATAACATTAACAATTCAAGCATCAGTTAATTAACATTCAACTCTAGTAAATTAAAAATATCTTGGACTAATAAAAATTTTAAAAATATTCAGGTATCGCAATCCCTAGATGTCTCAAAAGCTGCATATTGCATAATAATTTAAAAATTAATGAAGAATAAATTCTACACTTAACCCAAAGAGTTGCATGGATAAAAAAAGAAATCCGAATATGAAAAATAGAGGCAACTCTGTTATTTACATTCCCAAGCATCCAAATAGTGACTTCCCAGCAGGTGAAAGGTATTGATTAGAGAAAAAGAAAGGAAGAGAGAAAGAAAAGAAAAGGAGTTGGGGTCGGCCGACTCAGTTTTAGGTCAAATTCGACCAGAACCTTTCCCACACTGAAAAGTGTTGAGTAGGCAGGTCATGTTTTTATTTGCGTGGAGGTTTGGACTTGCTTTCGCCCGGATAGGTCAATGCCTCAAAACCAAAGAAGCAAAGAGAGAATACTCCTTTGAATGGAAGTTTAGAGTAAATCTCTGTAAATTTGATTGAGTAATCAAAATATATCCTAGTAATGATCAGTTCTCATTAGTTAATTTTGGAAACGAAATTGCGCAGGAAGTTGTATAAAAGATGAAGATGAATAGACAGTAAAAGTGTGTGTATCCTCATTTTATGCTAACTATGGAAATAAGTGCCGTTTTCCGCTTTTTATTACAAACGTTTTACATAGTTTGTATGCTATGTAATGTATTAAAACTTAAATAGGAAAGAGTAAGTTTACATGAGAACAGTGGAGAGTTTATTTATGTGAACTATGGAGTTCATTTGAGGAAATTTATTAGCAATGTATTTATTCAAAACGTTCATGTAATGGATGTAGAAAGATGACAAGGTTTTTATAGCAATGTTTGGATACAAATTTCGGCTATTTAGATGTAATTACGCAACTTTAATTTATAAGTGAGAACTATTTGAATAGAGGGGGGCAACTAGCCTGTTTATGCAGGATAATAAACCAAGGAGTTTCACCTAATTCTTTTTTTTCTAAAAGTATAAATTTTTAAAAATATTGTAATTTGCTATGGGTGACTTCATGTGCTGATTTATATCTATGGTAACCGGCGTCCTTGTCGTTCAATCAAAAAATTATTCCTCAAGTACGACGACTTAATCAATTTTTAATACAGCAAATGATTCTTAAAGATAATCTAATAAAACCACACATAATTATAGTAAAAGAAAAGGATGAAAATAAAGAAAGTCTGATTTAAAAGGTGATATAATAGTTTATATAGCACCAGATTCTTGAATTAAAAAAACTCAAAAAAGACGAATTTACATTTCAATTAAACGTCATGTTCATGAAACACTATACTTTCTAATGTCAAAGTTACATGTGATCAATGATAAAAATAAGTTATATTTACTATATAATATTTAGTTATATCTAGTATTTAGTAACATTCAATCCGAGATATAATAAATTGAATTCAGTAAAAATAACTATTAATTTTATGCAGTTGTTTTAATAATAGAGAGTTTTAAATCAATGAAAACATCATCTTTTAAAAAGAACATGCAATGAAAAAGTGTAAATATTACATTTATTTTGTCTTTTACATAGCAGGTTAATTCAAAACAACTTATCTCAATTATATTCAGCTCCATAATTGGAAAAAATAACCTTAATAAACTTTCATCCACTAATTTTCATAAAAAAACCCTGTTTATTTTCAAAGAACCAAATATTATAAAGTTACTAGCTGATTTGCCCGGCCTTGCACGGGTGGAGGGTATTAATTCCTTTTTTTAAGTCCTATCAAGTTATGTGTCTGATTTTTCGTATCAGCAATCACCAATCACTCCAGTGTGTTCCCAGTATTTTTTTCATATTCCGGTGTTCCCAATAATTTTCCTATCCCGGTGGTCCCGGTAATTTTCATATCCCGGTGTTCCGGGTAATTTTCATATCCCTGTGTGCCCGATAATTTACATACCCAGTGTTCCCGGTAATTTCCATATCCCGGTGTTCCCAATAATTTTCCTATCCCGGTGTTCCCGGTAATTTTCTTCATCTCGGTGTTCCCGGTAATTTTCTTCATCTCGGTGTTCCCGGTAATTTTCCTATCCCGGTGTTCCCGGTAATTTTTCTATCCCGGTGTTCCTGTTAATTTTCCTATCCCGGTGTTCCCGGTAATTTCCATATCCCGGTGTTCCCAATAATTTCCATATCCCGGTGTTCCCAATAATATTCATTACCCGCCGGTGTTCCTGGTATTTTTCATATCCTATGGTATATCCGATAATTTCCATATCCTGTTGTTCCCATTAAGTTTCCTATACTCTTCATATCCCGGTGTTCCAGGTAACTTTTCATCCCGGTATTCACGGTGCCTTTTTTCATCCCTGTAACTTATATCTACCCAAACCCAATCAGTTCCGATGTTGCACATTTAACTATTATCAAATCAATAAATACAGCATAATAAATAAAACTTATAACAAAAGAAATTATTATAGCCATCTCAGACTATTTAAAAAATCTTCTAACCATCCGAAAATAATCCAGATGAGTAAGTAATTCAGGGGAAATTTTATTATGATAACCAACTTCTTTAAAAGCTACTTTGAAAAAGTAAAAACTTATTGCTAACAATAATAAAAAATCTAGTGAATGTACAAGTCTAGTGAACCAACACGCTCTATATTTATTTTTGATAATATTAAAGTAATGTAATTAATGTTTCAAAATTAATTATTTCAATTTATTTTAGTTTTCTAATCTCCGTTTTAACTTTTAATTAGAAATTTACGCTGTTTTTCGTCTTTAACTCCGTTTTAAGTTATACAATGTTTTTAAATAATATTTATCAAGTGAGGCAAGACGTCGCCTTCAGATAAGAAGTAAACCCTGCCTTTTACGCATTTCAACAATGTGTAATGTTATTTCAATGGGTAAAACGGAGTCGAAAAAGCGCCGAAAAGCAGGGAAGGAGTCGTTCGATTTTAAAATCGTTTCTTAGTGCGCGTCTAATGGCCGAAAGGAAGGTCTCTGTCAAATTTCAAGCCTATCGGTCCGGCAGTTTTGGAGATTTCGTGATGAGTGTTATGAATGAATCAGTCAGTGGTATTTGGATTTTATATATATAGACTAGCTGATATGCCCGGCCTTGCACGGGTGAAGAGTATAAATTTATTCTTTGAGGCCTTTGCTATCAAAACCAGCTCATTCCATATTTTTCTGAAATCCACTTTTTGCATATTTTGAAAGTTTAGAGGGTCCTTCATAACCTGGCGAAGGGATATAGCTCAAACCCAGCTCATTCCAACCCAATAAACTGGAGAAAACCACTTCACAACTTAATTGAACAAAAAAAAACTGAAAAAAGTATGAAAAATCGTGTTTTTGCATCAAAGTCAGCTCATTCTAACCCAGTGTTTCCCAACCTTTTTCGGTCCATGCCCCACCAAAACCTTTTTAAATTTTCCATTCCCCCCCGGTCTCAGTGGCTTATATAGAAATATATTTTGAGAGGGAGCTAAAATTATTTCCTAGCCCCTCCCTCCTATGTATATTTAATAAATATAATGAAGCTTTTCAGAACATTTTTAGGTAGAATTTGCATGCTAAAGAACTAAATCAAGGTATGAGTAATTAAGTTCTAAGTACAAAGGGGGGTCTGGGGGTCCTCCCCTAGCAAATTTTCTGAAATTTGCTTCTAGGAAGCAGGTTTTTAACTCATTTGGTACCTTTAGTTGTTAAATTTTGGATATACATTTTTAGGTAAGATTTGCATTTTGATGAACCTAATGTAAAAAAGTTTCAAATATAAGCCTTTTAAAAACAAAGATCTTGGGTCATCCCCCAGAAAAGGTTTGGAAATTAGACTCTAAAAACAGGGTTTCAACTTGGTTTTGATACATACTGGTCCAGATTAGACATACATTCTCAGATAGGATAATAGTATCAGATTTCGATAACTTCTTTTTAAAAAGTTTTTTTTAAATTTCCCCCTAGATTGGACCCACCTGGGAGCATTTTGGTTGAATATTTTCAAATGGCCCCCCTAGAAAATGATATTGCCCCCCGGTGGGGCGTGCGCCCCACGTTGGGAAACACTGTTCTAACCTAATTAGCGTAATTACGCCCAAGGTAATGCAACTGAAAGGAAAATGAAAAACTAATCGAATTCTACCTACAGTTAAAAATTTAAAAAACATATTTAGCTTTAGAACTGTGGACGTGAGAAGTTTTTTGTCTCTCCTGTAAAATTTCCAAAAATGGAATAAGCTGGTTTTGATAGCAAACGCCTCATTTTTAAGTTTTCCCAAATACATTACTAATTTTAGATAATCAGCATTTACCAATCATCCCGGTATCCTAGGCGTCTTTTTTTCATACTCCAGTGTTCCCGGTAACTTTTCCTATCCCGGTGTTCCTAGGAATTTTTCTTATCCCAGTGTTCCCAGATGGATTAAAATTCCTTCAGTTCTCAAGCAATATAATTTTTGAATGATTACCACATTTACATGGGAAAAATTTATATAAAAAGTATTTAAAATTACTTAGATCCCTTGATTAATCATATCTTCAGGAATTAACATTTTCGGTGAAATTATTCAATAATTAAAGCTTATTCCATTTTGCAAATTAAGAAAAAAAATCAATCTTTTCTAGTTGAAAGGGAGTTTTAATAGCTTTTTGTTTGTTAACCAACTTGCTTAAAAGCTAAAATATTATCACCTTTTAATTTTACATCCTCGTTTCCATGGAGACTATTTTAACAACAATGGCATTCCATAAAGCTTTTAAAATATAAAAATTAGATAATCTGTCAAATAAAAATATGGTTAACTATATTTAACTTTTAAATTTCATGGAAATAGATTTTTAAATTAGTAATATAATTTTTAAATTGACTTGTACCTAGTGTTTCTATTAAAAACTTGTTGTTTAGCATTAAGTTTTCTTTGTAACAATGGAGTAAACAGATCTCTTCTTGAGGAGAAATAAAGCTATTTCAGCAAAATGACCATAAAAAGGGTCGAAAGAGGGTCAAGGGGTCATTAAAAGTTTTCGAAACATAGCCTATGTTTTTTCTGGAGTTTTTTTACGTAGGTATACCAAGTTTGGTGCAGATCGGAAGGAAACTGTGGATTTGTATAAAAGACAAACACATATACCCACACTTGATTTTATTATATTAGATATGGCATATAAAATGCATGAAAAGACTAACAAGTTTTTGAAAATAATTGATTTAGTTATCACTAATATCTTATATCTTACAAAACATAGCAGTTTTTAATTATTTCTACCATTGCTTTTGCTAGTTGAAAAGCTATGTATCTTCTTATCAATAATAACTACTAAATTATTTCGAAGAATATAAATTCATAACACATTTTTCTAATAAAAGAAAAAAGTAGACGACGAGTGAACGGAAAGTAATCATAAGTAATTGGATTTTCGCATTCCCTACAATGTTGCCAAACAAAGGTACATAGAATAATTTATAAATGACTTAGATGATTATTGTTGACTTTATTATGCTGATGCTTATAGCTCTTAAGAAGAACATTTATGGGGATTAACAGTAGTACTCAATATTTAATCCTTTTTATGTATATCTACTATTTTATGTTCCTAAATTAAAAATGTGTCTTCATGCATAAAATTATATTTTTGTAGATATGGCAAAATTATTAAAGTCGTAAATAAATTGAAAAAATAATGTAGCTATTTCAATTTTACATTTGTTAATTTATGAATTAGTATTCTTTGCGGAAGAAACTCTTATCTTCCAAATCTCTCAACTAAATGTAACATCCAAACTTTTGCCAAGAGAAATGCGAAATTTTTACTATAAGATTTACAGATATATTTTTCAGACTTGCAAAGTTGCAATAAGAATAATTTTCATTTTATATGTAATACACATAGAAGAGTGAAAATGAATCGTCAGTAAGAAGAAGGGAGTAAGTCCAAAAAGTGACAAATTGACTTTTTGTGATTAAAAACACCCTCAAGCTTTGAAATTAAATTTGAAATTAAAGTTAATTTGAATTTAAATTAAAGTTAATTTTTCTTTCTTTTCCCATTATTTAAACTGTTAACTAAACCAAAATAAAATTTTCTCTCAATTTAAAAATATTTTCAAACTTTTTTTATGCAGGGAATGTTTGACTCCATTCATTTTCACTTACTCCATTGATACTGCTATAATGACTCAGTTTCTTTATAATTTTGAATTTTATTTGTATTCTTCTTATTTCTCCCTTGTGTTGTGTGAAATAAGAAGAAATGTAATTTAAATGTCAATATTATGGTTTTTTAAGATTTTTCTTCAGAAAAATTTCATAAGGTGTAAGAAGGGGAATAAGTCCATCAACTTTTTTAACTGTAATGTACTTATATTTATTTTGGTGATTGCTCTGTTTTCTAAATCGGGTTTTGAATTCCCTGTAAAAATTTGGTGGTTATACAATGAAAATTCCATTTCTTATACAGTTTTTTTCGATTTTCTCAAAACTTGGTTTTTGGACCTATTCCCTTCTTCTAACTGACGATTCAAATTAACCATGAACTTCAAACAAGTATCTATGCAATCTATTTGTAAATTTATGATTGTGTTTAAAGCATTGATAATTGTGGGCACTAAATTTAAATAAGATTTGTAGTTTTAAAACCTTATTCAAATTAATAATGTTTGACCCACTTAAAAGAAATCGTTAAGATAAATTACATTAGTAATACCTGGATGGTTTTAAAGAGTTTCAGTTTTCTCTATCTAAAAGTAATGACAGTTTTTATTCATTGACAACTTCTCCGTTTTCAAAGCAGTCTTGCTTAGCCTTAGACTCATTGCCCCGAACCTTAATATATTTATCCATTCAACCCATGTAACCAATGAACTAAATTTACAGCAAAAAATGATGGTCTGTTGTCATAAAAATAGCTTGTTTCTAAGTACACTAACCTCAACAAGTTCTTTGCCCACAAAACCCAATCAACAAACCATTCCAAATATACTAAATAAGGCGGATGTCAACAGAAAAGGTGGTGGGAATGACATTTCGGGACCAGAATCGGACAATCACCCACTAGTTTCCTAACATGCAAATCCCACAAACAATGCCCATCTAAATATAAACACACCGCGCAGTTGGGAACGACATCAGTTCCGGACTCCGAATCCACATCAGTAACTCTCCCACAACATCGGATTCAACAGGTAATACACCCCCAAAAAAACATCCCCTAATCTCACAGGTGCGTGCTCAAGTACATACTACAACACACCAACAACAACAAAAAAGCAACACTCACCGAAACCAGTCTGAAGAGCAGAAGTAGGCCAAAGCACAAACACTTGGTAATCTCCATGGCAGGATATAATAATCGCGCACAAGTTCACTTCGGAAGACGATTGTAATCACAGCAGAAGAAGAGAGAGATGGGATTCAAGTACCTCCCATAGTACAGTACTGATCAGTCGGTGTAGTGTAGCTTCTTGCACCTGAGGAACGTCGTCATAGCTCCGCCATGTACGGCTGGTGAGGTGTAGAGCCTGTTGGACAGTGGGAGACTTTCCTTTTGCGCTACCTGCCCTCGAGGGGGCGCTGATGGTCGTTGTGACGTCAGGCGGAACTTTCTCATTGGCTGCGGGGCTTTTCTTCGTTCCTTTTTTGAGAAGTGGGTCCACCTGTGGGTGAGAGTGGTTCGTCTCGTTCGGGGCTCGAGGCAGTAGACGGATCTTCCAGCTGGAAGGAATTAAAGAAAGTGGAGATTTATATATGGAGAGTTGTTTATGTGGAGATTTTTGTTTTTTTAAAATTAACTGTTTCTGCAAAATTGAGAGGAGTATAAGGAACTTACCTAGAATTCGTTCACACGGGGGATTTTGGTGGGGAAATTGTTTTATGGAACAGAACGCCTTGTTCAGATGTTTTCTTAAGAATTGGAAATTTGCATGGGGTTGACTTGATAAAGAGTGCTTAGAGGACTAGGAGAGATTTCATGGGAAAGAATGAGAGAATACAGGAAAGAAATAATGAGAGAAAGAAAATGTAGAGGGAAAAAGAATCATAGAATGAAGGGAAAAAGGCTTTTTGTGGCAACATTATGAAATGTATGGAGTATGTAAATGTAAAAAAGTTATGGAGACGGGCTTAAAAAAATTCTGAATCTGATTCTTTCCCTTTATATGATTTAAAAATTTTAAACAGTTAAATTAATCCCTATATTTTTCAGCTATTTTTACCAACAAAGTTCGCAAGCATGCTTGATTCTCAGTTTATCGCCACACTGAAGGGATCACAGGATGAATCCTCCTTGCCCAGCCCATGGATCAAACCACGAACCCGTGGCATGGACACAATTACTCATTATGCGTCCTAAACCCTATACTAAATGTTACAATTTTATTAAAACAGAAGATAGCACTATAATACGAATGGAATATTATCCTTTTCAATCTTAAGCCACCCGAAATTACCATTGAATCCTCTGGAAAATTTGGGGCGGCCAGGACCGAAAGAGTTAAAGAATCGATTCTTTATTACAGCATTCAACATTAGTTCTACTAAAAGTGATGGCCAATAAAATTTGGACTTGTACCAATAAATAATAACTTGTTGACCAATAAGGATGGAAACTTTTACTGACATTCTACATATATTTTTTCGGCCACCTAAACAAGACCACCTGCAATCAAATTCTAATTCTTATTCCTCTGAACAAGCTTATCCGATTTCGACAGCAGACGTACCTTATCCGCCACGTCGAATTTAAATGCCACACAAAATCCCTCATCATCTGTCTTCCGATTAGGTAATGCCATACCCACAAAGCAATAGAAGAGAGTAGTCCAAGGCGAAAAATGTCGAGATGAGGACATTATACCTCCCACGGAACTCCAAGGGAAAGTGTTCTTGTCAATCTTAACCTTCGGATTGCCCACGGTAAAGCAAATTTGACAGGCTTATGTGTATAGGAAAGATAGGATTCATCCATCTACTGAATTAATAGTTTTTGAAAGTATTGATTGGTATTGGTATTGATTTGAAAGGCTGATTGGGATATTTAACAGATCAATTGATATTTAAGGATATATTGAGGTTCCATTAACTTTTCAAACTGTTCAATTTTATAAGAAGTGGAGACCATAAAATACATAAAGCAAGTGAATTTTGAATTGGTTTACAAAACGATAGTTGAATGGAGAATTGCAGCATCTCTTAAAATTCTGAATATTCAATTTTGAATTATTAAAAATTCTCTCCTGATTTTAAAAATATGCTTGTTTTTTCCCACAATTTTTTTCACTTAATTATGAGGTATTTTATCACAGAAAGCGCCTAATAGTGTGACGTCACATGTGCCTCTTGGAAATGTGGGAAACGCCGTTTTCATCGAAACAATAGGCTATAAAAAACTAGAGCTCAGTATTTCAAAGCGGAATGATAGTTAACAAGGCACATTTGACGTCACAAGCCGTTTCAGCTCAGACAGTAAAGAAGCTATTTTTAATTGAAAATAACTTAAAATTTAGGGCTTTGAAAGGTAAATTAAAATGTTGTTGGAGGTTTTAAGCCATTCCGAATACATTAAGATTAAAAAAATTGACTGCAATTATCCATTGTACTAGTTAAGTTTATACTCGTATATAACAATGATAGCAAAGAGGAATCTCTTTATTATGTTGATGCGTTAAATATTACGGATAATTTTAGTTGATTAACTAGGAAAAAATTGAGTGAAATAGTGGAATATGATTGTCATTTTTCTATGACCAATAAATAAAAATTTCCAACTTCTGTAGGTATATAATTTCAATCCTCCCTTTACTAAGCCTAATCATCCCTTTACTTGGCTGGTTTGATTTTTATGGCAAAAGATCCAAAACCTCTAGTGTGGCATACTCTAACTATCGTCGTTCACTTTTGTAAAAAAAATTATAGTTTTCAAACAATGTATCCAGATACCCTCCCTTGACAATACGATCTCAGTAACATGCTTGTAAATCCTTTGAGACATTGCATATTCAAACGGTTAATTACATGTCATTTCGCATCCCTCCTGTTGATCATCACAAAGAACGGACTTGTCTATCTTCCACACCTCTACCTGTGTGTCCTTGCATTGAAGAGGACGAGAGTCAACAGTGTCACCCACGCCAAAAAGGTGGAATCCTTTTGGAGAAAGTGATTTCGTCATTTAAAGCCCATCTCACCTTGGAGAGAAAAAAACATTTCCCTTGATTGCATTCATTTTCCAAGGATGGAAACCGCTGTGGTTCCAAATCGGGTGGATCTGTATATTCGCTTATCAAAACGATTGTAAAACAAGTGATAGATTTATGTCGTGGTCCGTGTCTTGGAAACGAATTGGGTGTAATTATTTAGTTTCCTTCTAGTTGTAATTCTTCTCTGCACGTGCCATATCTATACTATTGTTTCTTTATAGATTTATTGTAGTTTGTTGAGTAAAACGAAGCATTAATAATGCTGAAAAAATTATAAGACATCGAGTCCAAAACACTATTTTTGTTATACGATAAATATTCCACACTTCATAATTTTTTATGTAACAAGTCATAATAATGTCTTATAATTTGAGTCCTATTTTTCTTTTATTCTGGGATACCTCTATAGAAACCTTGCTATCTCTAAAATGTTAATTGCACTATTTTCCTTACTCAAAAATCGTGGCATTTTCACGATGTCAGATTTTTAGTGATGTCCACTTTAAGTATTTACACCTTTTTCTGCGATCAACCAGGAAAAAAATTTAATAAAATTCCTAAATGTCATCAGTAGCTTTAAAAATTCACTTGATGGATATTATTAACTTTTGAGATCATAAACAAGCAAATCACTGCACATTTTCTAAATAAAAAATAATACAACACTGAAATTAATTACACATCCCCATTCTACTATTCAAATTAATATTTTACTTAAGTTCATATCCAATTTTACCTCGTTTTTTTAAATGCGGTGAAAAAGGTTTAATTATTTCGGAAATTTAAGCGGAATTCTTCAGTTTTTTAAACTTTTTTTGTTATGTTGGAAAATATACACATAAGGGGACATCCATAAATTACGTGAGGTCAAAAAGGGGGGAGGAGTTTGGAAAAATCTCAATAAATCTCACCAAGGGGGTCGATTAAAATCTCACGTCAACTTTTTAAGTTAGAAATTTTACGATTTTCTTTGTTTTTTAAGTATGATTTTTATAATAAAAAAACCTGATGATAACATAATTAGACCAGTGCAGAAGCCTTTGAAAATGGTAAAAAAAGAAAAAATAATAATAGTAGGATGAAACACATTGGAAAAGGACGAGAATATAACAAAAAAGAAAGGAAAAATAAATTACGGCCGATCTGAGGTCGGGAAAAAGAAGGGGGGTAAAAAGGGGGTTTTTTAAGAATAAAAAACGGTTTATCTCGATTTCCGACAAAACTACAAGTCCTATGGAAAAAATTTAAATAGCAAAGTTGTAGGTAATAAAAAGATCTACAACTTTTGTATTCACACTTTTTTCACATAACCTCAAAATTTATGTGAAAAACTCAAATAATAAATTTTTTGGTTTTTATTTTTATCTTTTACAAAAAAAAAATTTTTCACGAAATTCGGTGAAAACTTACCTTTTGATGTCCCAAATACACCTTAATATTTTTTATTTAAAATATTTATTTTTTCTCCTTATTTTGGCTTGATATCGAAAAAGCACCCTAATTTTCATTCGAAAAATCTCACGTCAAAATATCTGCTTTTTTTAAAAAGTTGGTGGGCTTTTTGTTCGTTGAAATCTCTACTTTCTGATGGTGTAAAAAATATATACATCACTATGGTAAATGTTCTCAGAAAATGCAAAGAAATTGCCAGAGACACTAATAAAACTGTCATTGTTGTGGGTCAAGATGTTGATCTTTTGGTTCTTTTGAATCAATTAAATTCAAATAATCAGGACATTTATTTTCTCAAGCCAGGTTCTGAAAATGTAAAATATACATTTTTCACATCTGATAGTTTCAAATATGAATCCTTCAAAGATATCGTTGCATTTCTGCATTGTTTTTCTGGTTGCGATACAACATCTGGATTTGCCGGAAAAGGAAAGAAAAGTATCGTAAATTCCTTATTAGACGAAAAAAATTTGTCAAATTTGGCTAGTGTTTTTTATAAAAAAGATGCAAACAAAGAAGATGTCGAAAAAAATGGATTACAATTAATCAAATCTATTTATAAATGTAAAAATGATAATATAACGCTTAATAAATTAAGATTTCGAAAATATCAATTGGCAAAAATTAAATCATCTTTCATATTGGCAAATCTCCCACCCACAGAAGGAGCAGCAGTACAACATTGTTACAGGGCATATTATCAAGTTCAAACATGGCTGGGTAAAGAACTGACAGCAACAGAATGGGGCTGGAAGCAACATCACCGTGGAATTATGCCCAAATTTACAGAAAATGAATTAATTCCAGAAATATTGCTCAAAACCATTTGCTGCAGCTGCGAAACTGGATGCAACAATTTAAAATGTGGCTGCCGAAAACATGGCTTAAAATGTACACATTTATGCTCCAATTGTCATGGTACTGAATGCTCCAATGTGGAAGAAAAAACCTACGAGGAAGATGAAACTGAGGATGAAGAACCAATACAGAATAAAAATATTATTGTAAACGAAGACTGTGATGGTCTTGAAGATTTCGAAGATCCACTAAAATCGGGAAGGTTTGCCGATGAAGAAATGCCATCAAGAAGACTAAAACTATTCATATAATATATTCGTTTCAAATATTCAAAAATTTCGTTTTGAAAAACCCTTTAAATTAAACATAGTTCATTAAAAAAGGTGTTTTGTTTCACTTTTTAATCGTTATTTAAGATTTTTTTGAGGAAAAATAGAATTTTTAAAGTCGAAAAATGTGTTTTTTTTATCTGGACGGATAATGGTGCATGCATTGGTCAGATATTGGGGTAAAGTGAACGGCTACTGGTGCAATGGGAGTAAACTCATAAATTGTAAAATTTAGTGGCTTAATGTTTATTAAAATAATTTTAAAAACATACATGTTATTAAGGATAATTTTAGGTATTTAATTAGGTGGTAGTAGCCGGACATTTGATTGTTTTTCCAAGGAGTTATATTAAATTGAATGCAAAATTTTCCTTAACTGCCCTGGTACTGGTGCGTTTACCCTAGCTCAAAATTGTACATACTGATTTTAAAAAAATTTCGGATTCGGGGTTTTTTTCGTGTGTTTGCATTTTCTGAGAACATTTACCATTGTGATGTATATATTTTTTTACACCATCAGAAAGTAGAGATTTCAACGAACAAAAAGCCCACCAACTTTTTTAAAAAAGCAGATATTTTGACGTGAGATTTTTCGAATGAAAATTAGGCTGCTTTTTCGATATCAAGCCAAAATAAGGAGAAAAAATAAATATTTTAAATAAAAAAAATTAAGATGTATTTGGGACATCAAAAGGTAAGTTTTCACCGAATTTCGTGAAAAAAATTTTTTTATGTAAAAGATAAAAATAAAAAACCAAAAAATTTATTATTTGAGTTTTTCACATAAATTTTGAGGTTATGTGAAAAAAGTGTGAATACAAAAGTTGTAGATCTTTTTATTACCTACAACTTTGCTATTTAAATTTTTTCCATAGGACTTGTTGTTTTGTCGGAAATCGAGATAAACCGTTTTTTATTCTAAAAAACCCCCTTTTTTACCCCCCTTCTTTTTCCCGACCTCAGATCGGCCGTAATTTATTTTTCCTTTCTTTTTTGTTATATTCTCGTCCTTTTCCAATGTGTTTCATCCTACTATTATTTTTTTTTTGTTTCAAAAATTATCTTCCCTGGACTAAATGTCCTTTTCCAACACATCATTAACAATGTAAAAGATTTAGATGCTGTGAAGCACAAAATGCAAACAAATAGGATAGAAAATTATTTTTAAAGGTTGTAGGTAAATCTCACGTGGGGGGAGGGGGGTCCAAATTTTGGAAAAAAACACCTTACGTTATTTATGGATGTCCACTAATTTAAAACCGTACTAGTGAGAACAGTTATAACGTATGAAAAAAGCGTTTCAAAAGTTTCCCTAGGAATTTTCGCCAAAATAATTCATATCTAATGAAAAATAAACGAGAAATAATAATTTTAAGTTCAATTCTTCACAGGTTGTAGGTTGACCTAAGAAACCTCTACCTATTCCCAATTACCCAACAGCAATCCTGTTCGAAAAAGGGTGGTCTTCGTGTGACATACAACTCTATGACAGACCATCCTTTACACTGACAATTGTCGAATGTGTTACACTCGCTGTATGTGTTCAAAAACTGCCTGGGCGAGTTTGTTGTTGAAAGTTGCCATTAATCAACCTTATAATGAGTTGAGAGTTAGGCGAAGGAATCTGTGCCGAAATGAGTGGGAGAGGCCCAAAAGATTGATTCTTAGCCAATCCTGTTCCATTGCTCTGTGTTGATTGGTGAAAATGTTGGCAAGGAGTCATTCTGTCCATAAACCTGAATCGACTATGACGTAGGGGGCAACCATTAAATGCGAGATATAAGGTCATCTGATGAAAAGTTCCGTTGGTTTTTTGCAAAGATTCGTGTTTGAATATTATTTTTGAAAAACTCTGGTTTTAGTGGGGATTTCAAACAAGTTGTATTTTGATTTAAATAAGTAGGTATTTAGGAATAAAGTGTATAATGTTGGTAATTCTGGTGAGATTGTTTCTTTTCGAAATAGCTGCTAGAAAAGAAGACCTCTGACGTCGATTTTCTTTTCGTTTTACTCTTGTTTTAAAAACAGGAAAGAATGCATGATTCAGAGTAAAATGAAACAATAAACAATTAGAATCCATCTAAGGAAATTAAGATAATAGTGTGCAAGGCATCCGTGCATGGCCATAAATAAAGTCTATCATATGGTCTTATGATAAAAAATGCTAAAGGACAAAGGGATGCCAAAGAGCATGAGCATCAAGAGAAAAGAGTTGGCTTGTGAGAAAAAGATCTTAAAGATTAAAACGATGCTCAAGTGTAAAAGAAGCTCTTGGCAAGAAAGGGATGCTCAAGAACTGAGAGATGTATGGTCAAATTGCATTATTTTTCATTAGGAATTGAACTGTACACGTTTTCTGAGTTGAATAATAATATAAAACGTACTAGTTAAAAAGCAGTTATAGAATAATCATTTAAATAGGGCCATCCATAAATGATGTCACACTTTTTTTGCCCCTTTTTGACACCCTCCCCCCCCCCTCTGTCACATGTCAAGCTCTTAAACAAACAATATGTCTAATACACTAATTTAAAAGTGCCCGGAAATTTTAATTCGTTGATTTTCAGCTGCAGGATGTGATGTCACAACTTTCAAACCCCTCCCTCCCCCTTGTCACAAACTGTCACAAATTGATTAACCCCCTCCCCCCCCTTTGAGGGTGACGTCATTTATGGACGGCCCAAACTGAAAAAGAAAGCTTTATGAATTTTCATAAAATATTTCAACATAATTAAACTAAACAACTGCCACCTTTGTATCATGTCGCGGTGAACAGTTCTAAGTGATTCCCAGCAGGTAAGGACCAAGGGTTGTCCGCGATGATAACATTTGGTCCTCCGACTTCTCCGAGTTAGGACCCCTGATCTACTCTCAAGATTAGAATTCCGCGTTCTTCATCGCGAAGCAATATGACCCAGCTGGACCATAATAGTCAAAATGCAAACTAAAACAATGGGAATTGAGTTTTCTGAGTTTACTAAAAGCGTAATAAGAGCAACTGATCTGCACTTTAGAGTAGAATTTCAGGTTCGTCATCTCCATGCTCCCTTCCAAGCCGAATGTGCGCATCAAGCCCACCAACTGTTGACCTCAGCGGGTGTGGGCTCGGATCGACGTCCCACAGACGAGCGTTGGCGAGCCCCCTCCGGCGGCCTTGTCGTCCCACTCGAACCCGACGACGAAGGACATCGAACGGCGGCCCCTTTCGTCGGGCTGAATGAATCAGTGATTGGCCGATTCCGAGAGGTAATGGGACAAAGAAGAATGTGCGATGGAGCGAATGTTATAAAATTTTCGTTGGGAATCGTGGGTATGTGAAGGTCAAGTTTAATTAGACTAATCAACTTTCACTAGTTATTGTCGATACCTACTCATCACAAGTCCATCATGGATCATCGAAGGTCGAATTGTCTGTATCTAAGCAACTAATAGACGGAGGTGACTAGTAAGCCATTAGAAACTAAAAAAGATGTTCGGGGAAAGACAACTTTCCGAATTTTTCATCGCTCAATTCAGATGCATTAAAAACAAACGAGTTTGCTATGATTCTTCGTATTTTGAAATCAATATGTTTATATCAAACTCGCTGCATAGTAAGTATTTTTGAATAGATTTTCAAAACATTAAATAAAATTTCTCAAAGCTTCTTAAATTATGTAAAATCATAAAACCTATTTAGAATAATCTCCTGTTAAAAAATTTACATTCTTCTGTGAATCTCTCGGAAAAATGAGCGAATAAGTTATAGTCCCGATGAGTTATAAGGCTAGTTTAGAAATCTGAAATATGTATGTAATCTTTAATGGAGAAATATCAATATTTACATAAAAAGGGAGACTTTCAAGTTTAATACTTCAAGACTTTCCAAGAATGACCGGTTCCTGAAAACATCATAACTGTGGGTATCCTGTTCAATATTTATGAATGAAAAGTAAGTAATCAAAAAGTATTGGATTGCAATTGTAAATTTAAATGTGTATTCAACTTCGATATGGATTTATTGATAATATCGTTATAAAAAACCTGTCTTAAATGCTTACTTGGAAAAGTGATTTCACTCTTGCAAGTTCACCATACTCCATAGCTAAGGATTCTAAAACAATTCCTTGAAAGAAAAACTAAGAATGAAGAACAGGAATTTCTTCGTTGGATCCACAAAAGGTTGTTAAAAAACACTTGTGGAGTTAAAAACTAAATTTAGAGAGTTTTTTTCCCAAAAAATAATCAAAACTTTATCCTCAGTATCAAAATTAATGTAAGCCACAATTTTACCGTAAAAAATACGTACAACTTATTTTCCTACCTTCCTAATACATTCTTAAAATCACAGAGAATAGAGCTTAACAGAGTATTCATCTCCATAGACTCTAATGGCAACTTTTTTAACAGGGCTTTTCCCATAGACAAACTTCAGGCCAAACGAATCCTGGAAAGTGAAGCACACAACATTCCTTTTAGTTCACCTGAGTTCTCGGACTGTCACAAAGACCATTGTTTCCCATCAAGACTTTTCTTGGAAACAACAATGTTCTGTGTGTGTCCTTAAAGTCATATATCACCGAGGGAGAGACAAGGACATCGTGGAAAGCAAAAGGAAAGGGACTGTATTATGTCGGAGCACATATTAAGGCGTGTTCTTTTTTCATAACGTCCGTAAATTTGGTTTATTGCCGGAGAATGCGACAGTTGTTTTTGAATTACGCCTTGCTGTGATTCAGTGCACTTTCTCTCAAACTTTTTTTATACCGAGAAAACGCCATTGCGTTTTATTATAGCTCGCGTTTTGTTCGAGGTGAACTGTTAGTATTTATGAGGAGAAACGTTTAAGGATCTTCCCGCAGTTATTTAAGAATTGTTTGGAAACTCGAGAAAATGTCAGGTTTATCGAAGGAAAAGAAGGGAGCGATTGTGTGTTAAAGCATTGATTTAGTTGAACTAAAAAGGCATCCCAAAAAATTGTTATCTCTATCTATTTTACTCTCTTCATACTTTCTCCCCCCATTCTCCTTTCTCTCTTCTCTCTCATTTACCTTCTTTCATTTTAAGCACATAGTATAGAGCTTACAGAGATTTCAAACGGCAGTTTTCCTTTTTTAGGTACTTAATTTAATTCCTACTCCCAGATTATTATAATTAATTTCACTAGCAGCCAATCAGAGAAGGCGAAATGCGAAAGTGATTCCTGATTGGATTTGGAACTTCTATCAAGCGCCATTTAAATTTCATCGGTATTGTTTTTTTTTCCCTCATTCCGATTTGGATTTGAGTGACAGCTTCAGTGGGCAAATGACAGAATTAACAGGAATGACGTGGTATTAAAGCATATTGTCTTTAAAAAAGAAAAGAAGAGTTCTTCACCAGTAACCTCTGGTTAGAGGAATGTGTGAGAAAACTCCAGCTCTCTCATATTGTCTTTGTTTTGTGTTTTAAGGATGGTTGGGAGTTCCAAAGAAAAGATTCAATCTATGGAAATTTCAGGATAAAAGTTTGATGGAGTATATGAGGTATTGCAATTATTATCCCCTCTAATTGTTATAGTGGATTTCTCGTTACATAATTGATTTTCCTCTTTATTTGATTTCCAGTTGCACGACTCAACCCAGTTTTCTTAAAACCAACCTCAACCTCTTCATAACGAAAAATATTTTTTCTCTCGCTTATATTTTTGGGATGCTAGGTATATTTTCTTTAAATTATTGATTTTTCAGCTTCCTTTAGACTAAAACCGAGTACAATAGAGATGAATCAATTATAACTAGAATCGCTGAGCTGAACTAAATCACTTTAAATCATCGCTTTTTTTTATTTGGATAATAAATTTTTTTCATTCAGAAGGATATTTAGTAGTTAGTAGGCTTGGTTATTTCGTATTTCTCACCACAGTTTTATTTGTTATTATTATCATCATCATCATCATCAATTTTTCATTTTTAAAGAAAGTTTCTAATCCGTGTAAATTCGCTTGTTAAAATTTTCGAAACAGTATTTAAAATCAGAAAGTAAATTTGTATTGTGGGAAAAACAAAAATATAGCTAGATTCATTAAAAATAAAAAGTTTGAAAGCATTAGATTGAGTCGTTGATTTAGAGTCAATATGAGGACTCAAGAGTATTTATATCGCCTATTTAAACCATAGTGGAAGGCTTAATGGAATTTCATCACAACAAAAACAATAAAAAATCGTGCTTCATCACTCATGAATTTCAGAACGAGCGGGAAACTCCACTTTCTTCTCCCAAGCACACTCGTTAAAAAAGAGAATCAATTGTCACCCAGTCAGTCACATCGATGACCCAGTTCCTCCAACAAAAACAAAAAAAATAAATTCTCTCACCGCAATTTAATACTGCCACTTCCCATAAGAGCACTTCCTAAAGTATGCATATAAACTCATTAATGGATCTTAAAACCACGAGCCTTAGAAAGGGAGAGTTCCTCGTATGGAAGAAAACAATGGGATACTGGCTAATTGTTGCCTTCTTATGGGCCCTGGACATGCAATGGATCAGTTAAGGTCATCGAAGATCGAGATTAGAGAGGAAACAATGCCACAGACACGCCCAGAGCTTTGGAGCGTTGTATCCTGGAGCTTTGGTCTATATGGAGTATGGTTTCAACGACAGTAAAAAACTTAATGGAGGTTGGGGAATCAGTACCATTGGTAGGAAGTATAATGGTCCGAGTTTGTAAAATTCGACTGGGAGAGAACTATTTTCGACGATTTTGCTTGTCTCCAAATTTTTTATGACGGATACTTTGAACCACAGAGACAGAGGGTTGTAGGCAGTAATGGAGATCGATAAAACATTGGGTTATATGTCTTGTGATAGAGGCTCTGGTGGCGCTGGGATCGCATTCAGCACTCTTGAAACTTATGCCTCTCTTGTCACATCAGGAGAGGCGAAGAAAAAGAAGCTTGATCATCTAATATCCCTTAGGACAGATTGAATGATCACGTCATATCCAATCACAGCTGTGACCACCAAAATGGTACAGCCTATCCATCTGTCAATCATAGACATTTGCAATGCTACCCTCTACCATAAGATTCCATATTTTGGACTTACTGTTTGGCCTTTCCTCTGTGCTTTGAACCATGCTGATATTAGTATTACCTACTGCTCCCCATTAAAGACACACGTTGGCACTCATAAAACTCATTTTTACTGTGTATAGCTACATTCTCCAAGACACGAATATCCATGCCCGAGCTGGGATTCGAACCCCCGACTTCGTAGTCAGATAAAAAGCTGCGAATTGTCTATATTCACGAAAGTTGACCCATGCTTAAGTATGGACTATATTCGGCCACCCCCATGGTAATCACGTGATGGGGAAAAACAAACTCACTATCAAATCATATCTCATTATCATCATATCTCACTACAAACTATCTCTGTGGTAACCAATTGCAAGCTCAGTAGGTCACATGATGGGAAAATGTGACGTCAAGACGTATATAGTCCATTAGCGAAATTCGGAAGAGTTGAGATGTTACTTTCGAGGATTTAGACAGTGCCAAAAAACTAGGCCAGTAAGCTGAAAAATTATATTATCATTTAAAAAAACTTCTTTTTCTCATCAATACATAATTTCGCCACATCCAAACTTTAAGTATACAAGTTAAAAGCATAATATTGGTTTAGTAGTGAAGCAAAAAGAAGTCACGCTATCCTACTATCACTGAGGATGACTCACGCACTAAACTCTATAATGAAAAGGACCAACAAAACCCAGAATATACCAGTCAAAACACACGCAAAGGAATCAAACTCTTCATTAGTCTCTATCCAAAAGTCATTTAATTGAGTCTGAACCCGACATAACCAATAACCCTCATTGTTTTCTAGGCGGTGCAGTGGTGCATCAGAACGTGGGTCTTTGTGTCCGTCGGCCTGGCATGACCACCCCAATTCGGAGAAGGTGCTTTGTCGACACGCAGTCTGCTGCAAAAGAATAGCGTCCCTGTGGACTGTCTGTAAGCCACGGTGTGACTAAATTCACAACTAAATATTTGTTCTCAAACTTTCGATATTAGCGACCCAATTTACAATTAAAATTTTCATCGGGCCCCCTGTTATACAGAAACAATGTATATGTTACGGGCAATGTGATAAATCAGGCATTATTAATAATGTCCGAATAGGAAGAGGGCAATGTGATAAATTCAATGGCATTTATAAATGAAATTTATCACTGTGCCTGCCTCCGCTCTGGGCATACTGTCCGTGTATTTAGTTCAGTGGTGTAATGTAGGTATTTTTCATAGTATTTTGAAATCCACTGACAATTATATTGAAAATTCTTTTTATATTAACGGTCTATTGGAGTTAGGGAACCATCTGCATCTAGATACTCCTCTTCTACTCCACTATAACTTGGACGTGCGGGTTACTGAACTGCCTCTTACATCCCCTTCACTTTGGCATGTTCTTTTCTTATGGAACCTCCTTCTGATAGATTGCCTCGACTTCACTCTAAGCAACTGTGCCAAGTCTTACGAATAAAGACATTATACATATTTACTTTGCGGTTGTGTTTTATAAAGACAATAATGTAAGAACTTCCCTTCAATAGGAGGAAACTTGAGTCACTTAAGTACATAAGCGAATTAGGATGTGCGACCCACACTTTCAATAGTTAAGTGAATTGGGGCATAAGTACATCTGTCATTCGTCATTTTCAGCGCAATCTTTTGTGCAAATTTGACTAAAAGAGTCAGAAAAGATAATAAAACGGAAAGTACTTCGCTGTTCAGATTTGTCTTTCGTCCTCAAAAGCATGGCGAAAGAACTTGTTTAAACCATGAATGAGTAAAAAAATTACGGTAATTTCTAAGGTCAACAACTTTCACAGCGTATTTTCAACCTCAGCTAAATACTAGAGACATAATTTGAATAGTTTCCCAATTTTTTTAAACCCGTATTATAAGTACCTTTTACTTGTTCTTTTAAATTTTTCAAAAGGGATTTTTCTTGCGCATGTTAAATGGCCTTTGTCACTTTCTATTTGCGTTTCGTTCATGGAACTTACTTTTCAATGTTAATGTTTTTAAAATTATTAATAAAACGCACATATTTATTTTCCTAGCCGGGATTCAGTTTGACCTGAACGTTCTAATAAAATATTAGGTTTCTCACTACCTTTCTCTCTTTCTCCTTTACACTCATTTTCTAATTATCTGTATTTTATAATATCTTACTTTATTTTATAATACGTACTTTTACTATTCTTTCTGTTTCTTTACTCTCTCTCTTCTCTTCGCCATCTTTTACTCACTAGTATTCTCATTTCTCCTTTTCTCTAAATATTATTATTCACTATTCCTGTCTTTCATTTCTTAATTTCTCTCATTCTCTCGTTACCTCTAGTATTATCCGATTCTCTTCTTTCTCCCTCAATTACTTCTTTCCTCATATCATCTTTTGTCCCACACTCAATTTTTTCACACATTCCTACTGCTTTCCTACTTCTTTTTTCTTCCTACTCTTCCTCTGACATTCTCTGAATCTCTCCTTATTCCCCCATTACGTGAGAGAGAAAGAAAGGGAATAAAAATAAAAGAAATTTACTCAATTATAATTGTTTAGTTTTCAATTGTACTTTAAAAGATACTGCCTTCATAAATATAAGTTTTTTTATCCCCATAATAGCACTAGTACACAAGGTGTATGGAGATGAACGTGCACATATAGAGCTCTTTTATTAGTGGAATGTCTCTGTACCCCTTAAAATTTTTGTTAGGGTAAATTTAATCACATGTCGTATATTTACCATCATTATGGATCTTGTGCTGTAACTTTTTTGATGATAATTTTTGTTAGACGCTCTGTTGAGTCGAAACCGTTTGTCTCTTAATTTTACACAAAAATGGGGGTTTGGGGAAAATGGGAGGCTAGAATTTTTTCCGGTTACTTCTGGGCAATAGAACATTACTGAATAAATTGACAACCTTTACACTTCAAGTTACTCGAATACTATCAGATCTACATGTGAAACGTAACATTTTGTTCAAAATTAAAATACATGTCTCAAAAAACCATGTAAGTTATAGAAAAAAGCAACTTGCATATTTAAATTCAGCGTAAAAAGTTCTACTAGAACCACCCCTTTTTACATTTCAGTTCAATTCAAAAGTTCTGTTCAAAGAGTTCAATTTAGTTGACCGGTATAATGCATCAAAAGTACTAAACCGAGGGTTAAACCCAATATTTTTCTATCCTTTCCTATCCGAAAAGGTTATGGACCTAGTAATAAAAGCAAAATTTTCTCTAGTCTCCATAAAACTCTCCTCATACCAAACAATGACTCTGAACTTTACCCCACACCAACACTTCGTCTTCTGCGGTTCTTAGCCGATGTACATAGTAAAGGTCTTTCTTTTTTCAGCTCTTCATCCTCGTTTTGTCAATTTAGCAGAAATTTACAGCAGATTTCCATTTGAAGCGTAATGAGGATTTGTTAGCCTTGAAGACAGGGCAAACCTGTCGGTCCCAACGCGGCCTCGCAAATCTTTGTCTTGAACATGAATCAGGTGTTGCCGCTACCGACTTCAGGTGATTACACGGACCACACACCTAGGTATGGTTGGAATACCAAGGGTTCACAAATGTTTTGACCAGAGAGTTTAACAAGACTTGGAAGAGAGTACTGATAAGGAACGTAACTGGAAGTTACGTAAAAGGTTACGAAGTTTATCGAGATGAATAAACTTTGGTTTATTTTTATTTTAAATTTCATTCACCAAATGCAATCATACTGAATAATTAAAAGATTTCATGTGAATACCATAGTTATCAATAAATGAGGAACAGTAAAAAATGTAAGAGTAGTAAATTTTCCAGGTTTCATTCATCCCTATAACTTTATGTCTAAACCAGACATATTATTTGAAGATAGGCATACTCTATTGGCAAATATTTGCATTTTTTATTTAATAACTTTTTTATAACTATTTTATAACTTTATTCTTTTGCCTTTACCCCAGCCATAAGATATTTCTGCAGTACCTTTTTAAACACTTTTTGATGTAGTACTTGTTTTATCTTTCTTTGAACATTAATATCCCCTGGGTGTAATTTCAAAAAGGGTCAAAAGGGCTTCAAAATATGGTCCGCGCGATTTCTTAAAATGAGGTCCGTTGTATCAAAGGCTGTGTGAAAGTGTGGCTGTGTCTGAGTACGATGAAAAGTCAGTTTCCATGTTTTGCTTAGTTTATCATATCAAAATCAAGCTAAAATAAAAGATAACTTAAACTTCAATTAACCTTTTTTTAAAGGATTCAATTACCAACTAGCCTGGTTTTAAATTGTAGCTCAATTTAACTGATTGCGGTGATAGAACCTGTTTAACTTTTTAAAAAATACTCCGACTCGGCACAAACTTTTTGTGACGTAAATACATGCTTGTTCTCCTCATCCATATTTGTCGGGCTGATTCACAAAGATCTGATTCTCATAACCTAGACCTTGAATGGCAGCACTCTTATCGAGAGAGAAATATTCGATGTTATTCCCCAAACCCTGTTTTTTGACCTTGTTTCCAGTAAATACGAAGAAATTCCGTGCGTGAGAGTCGGCCGTTTCTCTCTTTTAGGTATGGAAAAGCTTCATGGAAACATTCCTTTTGGTTTCCTTTGAAGGGAAATGAACTAATTCTGGTAGATCCTCCCTACTAAAAGAGCCTGTTTTTGTAGTCGCCATCCTCTGTCATAGGAATCTTTCGGCCCCCAAATAAAACAATTTTAATCCAGATAGGTATATTAAAAAAATTTTCTGCGTAAATTCCCAGTTGAAAGTACACAACCGAAGGAATTTCTTTAATTTATAATGCCTCAAGTAGTATGCGCGAATATATTTTTATTTTAGTTTCAAGAACCATAAAATTTTTTATTAGTGCTGTTATGAAATTGAATCCGTAATCATTGTAGTCCTATTAATAAATTTTTTGTACCTCATTTTGAAAAGAAACACTGTTTTTTCCTCTTTTTCAATTTTTTGTAAACGCTAAAAATGTCTCATTTACTTCAATTTATTTATGTAGTCACAAAAATAAAATATTTTGGTTCAAAATTTTATGCTATTTATGCTTTACTTTACTTTACGCTTTTTTGAATCGAAAAATGGTCTTAAATTTGTATCGAAACACCATATGAAAACATTTTTTGTATCAGTAATTTTTAGGGTTCTTACGTATTATGCCGTCGACCGTGCCGCTGAATACAAAAACGCTTTTAAAATCCCATTGATAACTGTAACCATTGATATAACTGTACCGCTGAATTTAACGGCTGCTTAACGGTCGACGGTATAATACGTAAGTACCATTTTTAGAAACACTTTTACAACACTATAGTATTTTCTCTCACAACATAATCTGTACACAATCACATTACAATTAAAATGATGTTGATTAGAAGTTTTCAAATTCGTTGCTCGTTCCTTCTATGTGTCGAGTACTAAGTATAATTTCATAATTACAGTAAACGTTATAACGAACTTCACGAGACCGTAAACTTTCTTCGTTGTAACGGAAATTTCGTTGTAACCGTACTATCGCTAATTCAAATAAAAACGGTTGGGAACTTTCTGGACTTTCGTAATAAAGGGATTTTTCGTTGTATCGGTTTTTGTTGTAACGGGATTTCACTGTATCTTAAAATAAAAATACTTTTAAAGTTATTGCATGTAATATATTATCATTTCATTGTTAAAATACCTCAAAATTATAAACTTAAAAAGCCAGTACCCAAAAGCTCTTTTTAAAGCTCCTCGCTTTCTAATCTTAGCGATTTCAATAAATACCAACCAACAATGACTGACTCAGGGGTCAAACTACTCTGATGTAATTTAACGAATGACCAACTCAAGGGAACGGCCAATATTTAATGTCATAATCTTTTGTCACTTTTCCTTTCATAAACCAACCTTGTGCGCTTTGTTCCAAGCAACCGTAATCGACCGACAGAGTAACAGAACAAACATGTCGAAAATCGTAATAGGACGCCATCTTGTTCATTTGAAGCAAAATCCGATTTCCGACCGTCTCCTCTGAAAAGGCAGGAGGATATAATGCAAAAGGATGGGCATTATTCCATCCGAGATTCATAGCATGTCCAGTCGAAAAGCTATTCAGAAAGACAAAACCGACTTCGTCAGTGTCCGAAACGATTGAGACATTCGTGGTGCAGCCATGTCGAACGAATGGCCATCTTCGTTTCGATAGATGAATGGATATTGAAGAGAGAGGACATATAAAATGGAAGATTGGAATGGGGGTAGTATAAAATTCATCATTAAAACGGCATCCTGTTGGGAATTGGGTTTGCGTCTTTTGGGGAGGCTTTTGAACAGGCTAATTTGCACCGATGGGACATCTACGAGACAAAGGGAATCGGAAAGAAGCTCGTGTAGTAAGGACCGACTTGCACGCTACAAGTTGGTCTGCAGTCGAGGTTGACAGTCACAGGAAGCCAGCAACCTATCGATTTCTAGTGAATTGAATTTTTTTCAGATACCGTCACTCCTACTTGGAAATAGTTTTTGACCATACTACATAACATATATTTTTTTGTTCTTTATTTTGTAGCATGTCCCATATTTTTAATGTTTTGGTTAAAAAGTACTAGAAAAGGGAACCTAAAACCTGGTTAAATTAATTTAAGTGAATCAATCCCGATCTACCTACTATAAAACCTCCTATAATTAAGCAAACGCCTACATAACAATTAATAGATCAGTTACAGACAAAAAGAACGGTTTTCTGGGATCTTGGAAATTTTACTGACATATTTATTTACTTTACTTATAATATTTTCTCATTCTATAAGAACTATGGGTGCATAGGTATCAAGTCCAACCAAACTTGTATGAGTTTTAATTTTAAAAATTGAAAAAAAAATTAATCTACTGGCAATTTTTATTTTTCCATATTAACAGAATATGAACTTTCTTGTTTTTTCAGCTGATTTCAAATTTTTAAATTATATTCGCCATTTTATCTTTCAATCAACAATCGAATGACTTAGCCCTGGTTAATAAGACACCATTTTTTATAATGGATTGCAAAACTTCGGTCATTTCTATTCTAATCTTCTCTATTCCTTTCCTTTGGCTTTTCTATTCTCATTTTGCCATTTTTCGACGTCAGCAAATTGCTCTTTGTTTCCCTGGACATCATACCACAAAATATATGCAAAAGAATCTTCTCAATACCAAACGCAACCGTAAATCTTACCTCAAAAAAACCTCCATGTGTGTGTAACAGCCATAGAGAAGGAATCTCAAAACAAACTAGCAATTTCCAAAAGCCACCATGGAATTCCACATAAACCGACTTTATGTGCAACGATGAAAAGAAAAACGACTCCAACGAACAAAAAAAGCGACTCCATTAGATGAGCATCAAAAGGTAAATAAAGGAAGACAGCAGAGAAATCTCCACAATAAACCCGCAAAAGCCACTATCACTGCAACCGTGGACAAAGCGTGCCAGCCTTTGTCCGCCACGAGCACGATTCCTGCACGAGGGCTCTCTTGAAAGAATTCTATTGCTTCCTTCCTTCTTCCGGTACATCTCTTGAGGTTCTTGTGGTCCTCCTCCCACCAAGGTCGTTTGCCCGAGAAAGTCCTGCACGGAATTTTCAAAGAGGATCAGCTAAGTGTGAGGGATGAGCAAGAACCGATAATATTTGGCAAAGAATCGAATAGGTATCTGGGGAAGAGCTAATATAATGTCAGATTGCCCCTTAAGGTACCTTGATCCAAAATTATCCAAGTCACAGCACCTTTATCTAAAACAGAACTTCCTCACGGTGGTTCATTCATACAATATCTTAAAATTATCTAGTACTTTCTAGTACTAGATGATGATGGTGATGATGTCGTGTCCACGACGAGTCCAAATCAAACACTGCCATGGGCGGAGATGACAGCCCTTGCGATCTCTGTAACATTGTCACTGTAGAGGTCTATTTCAGAGAATAAGACCCCAATATTGAGTGGGTCAATAGCTATGGCTTGACAATTGAAACTGTGTGCTGGTGTTAAAGCTGTGTCCAGGCAGTTGTCACAGTTTCTATAAGTTCTATTCCCCTCTCCGTCGATCTTCATTCCTCTGTGATGTCCTGTCCTAAGTATTACAATAGTCTTTGTCAAAAGGCGTTCCTCATTGATGATACAGAGCTGGTGTTTGATTGGAATTTGCTGCTCTTTTAATTTGAACTTAGCCAAGGCATTTGCATCCAATAAAGTAACATTGATGTTGTTGTTACTGTTAAGATTTCTAGCCTCCTTTGCCAGTTTGTCTGCAATCTTTATTACATACATAGTACAAAAAATTAGTACTTTTTATACGATATATAATACATAGGTTGTGGGTAGTGTGTGAGCAATTGGATCTATGAGCTGAACGAAGAGGGAAATTTAGATTGGCTGTATTTCAACTAACATAAGGAAATTTGAACCCTATGCTAAGCACAAGTGTGAGCTTCCTACTACGTATACAGGGTGTCCCAAAAATGACTGACACATTTTAAAAATCAATAACTAATAACTCGAAAACTAAAAAAGGTAAAAATATGCAGTTTTACATCCTACTCATGGAAGTCTTAAGTGTAGGATGCAACAAACCGCCCTTATTTTTATCTTTTTTAGTTTTCAAGTTATTAGTTATTGATTTTTGAAATGTGTCAGTCATTTTTGGGACACCCTGTATCTGCAGATGCAGCAGTTAAAATCTTGAAATAAAGATTGATACCGGTACTTTCTCTTCATGGAAATTTCTTTAGTCAGAGTTTGTAATGGGAATGAAAAGTATTGGTTGTTTTTGAAGTTCTTGTTTCCCTTTAAAGGAGTTTTTCTTCATTACTTGGGAATCATTTGTGCCCATAAAGGTCTTCAATGCTAACTCGGTTGCTTGTCAAAGACGTTATAGCACTCTGATACGATATCAAAATAAACGCCTTTATTCAAATCTTTTTCTATTTTGATCTTACAAAACTATTAAAATAAATCCTCCCTAATAAATATCCTCCCCTAAAAAAATTTTCTTAGTCTGAAATTTGCTAAAAACCAACCAACCTAATACACACATTGAAAGCTTAAGAATTGCAAAGATATTACCATTTTTAAATGGCAACGCAAATAGAAAATTATAGTCAAAAAAGATTTTTCTTCTTATCTTGATACACAAGAATGACTGACACCACTGATATATCTTAAGGTCAAGATCTGATGCAAAAACGGCCTTTACTGATTAGAAAACATTTAAGAGCTTGTTAAAATGAACCCCCGCTGATTAAAACCTGTTGAGTAGCAATACTTAAAATGCCACATTGCTTCGCAAATGAGCTGCAGAGATATATGTCTATTTTCACTATATAATGCATTCCAACAAGAAAGTTCTCCTGCGCTTAATTAAAAAAACTCCAGGGGTCTTATACAGAAGCTTTTTAAGTTTTTTATGGCCAGACAACATTATTTACACTGCCCCGTAGGTTTCTACGAGAGAATTTATAATGGACCCTTTTTTATAAGTTAAACCTTTTGTAGCCTTTAAAGTAGAAAAATACCCTAAAGTTTAAAAAAACTACACTTAAAGACGCAATCGTGGAAGCGAGTGAGGAAAATGATAGTAATAATAATGAATCCCAATCCGTCAGCCATATTGAAAGATAAGTAGGAAATCAATTAATTTTTTAGAATTGAATAGAACTCAAATTACATTGTTACATGAAAGAAAATATTTTTTAAAGATAAAAATTTTTAATGGGTATCCACCAATTTTCTTTATCCAAATGTACTTTTTACAGAAATTCTAGAGAATGGTTTGAGGGCCCCTCCAGAAGAGGATAGATTTATGTAACTCAACACCTTTACTTCAGAAATTTTTCAAGAAAGTTGAAAAATGTGATACAGAGCCACTTGGTTTTGATCAGGTCAGACGTTTTTTTTTGCTATGCTTCATCAAGGGGAAATAACCAATTTTGTAAAAGACTGTTTTGACCACATGAGTAAACCTAGAACCTCAGCCTAAAACCACAAAATATTTTGGCCTCCTGTCTGCATGAAAAAAGTCATAGTTTTGCGAGGGAAGAGAGTCTTTTTAATTGTTTACCATTGAAAAGTTATCCTTAAGAGAAAATTTTGAATCTTTAAAAGGAAATACATATTCAGATATCTCTTCTCTACCTATCATGGCGATTGGCATCTTCACTCTCAAACCATCTTTCGGCTTCTAAATCAAGTCTGACTTTGATTGAAACAAAGAAAAACGGCGGCTAACCTTGGTGTGTGGGGGAACTGCCCTCAGATAAAGAACAGGTCTGGGCAAAGACCACTGGAAGAGACAACTGGTCTTAATAGTAAGCGTCTAAAAATACGATCAAGGTAAATGACCTGATTTCAGATCATCGTACCACTATGTGAATAGTGAACAATGATCACTGATCTTTTAAGCAAGGCGAATAAATCGTGATTTCTGCCCCCCTCCATGTAATATAGACTAGTTGAAATTGTTTTATCAAAATTGTTTATGAAATTTTTTATGTTACGGGCAAAGTGACTAATTGGGCATTATTAATAATGCCCAGAGTGGAGGCGGGCAAAGTGATGAATTTCATTGATAAATGCCATTGAATTTATCACATTGCCCTCCTCCACTTCGGGCATTATTAATAATGCCAGATTTATCACTTTGCTCGTAACATAAATATACTCTCATAGTACGAAATGATGTATAGTTTTTGTGATATTCTATGATATTTTCCTGAAGTAATGAACTCCCTTGGCTGCATCTAAAGCTCCTAAAAAATTTCTACATCTGGAGATATTGGAATATGGTGAAGGTGATTAAATGTTAAAAACACCTCTCAAAAATGATGTATGAATATATTCATTTGAAATCAGGGCCATTTTCAGGGTTAAATCCCACCTTCCAAATTTTTCTTGGCTATTTAAAAATGTTTTTTCTTTAAAAATCCTTGGGACGGACAAAGAGTAGTCCTCTTCGGGTGTCACCCAAAGATCTCAAAAGTCAAAAATTTAGTTGTTAAATCACTACTTTTAAAAGTAAATATTTAAAACTAAAAATAATGGGGAAGGGAGTAAATCCCTAGAATATCCCTCATCTTTCCTTTTGGCTCAGCCTCATATTTGAAATAAAACTTGTGACCCAAACCTTTTACATTAAAACTACAAGATTATTTAAAAAGTGTTTTAAAAAGCTACATTTTTAACCCATAATGTACTCTTGAGGGGGTCTTAAAAATACATTTGAGTCAACTTCCCCACCAAAACATTAATTTAATGTTGTGTTATTTTGAAAAAAAATTAATTTTTAAATAACTTATTTGGGTTCAATTTCGTTAGAGTTCCAGCTAAATATCGCCAGGTTTTTTTAACGCTATTATATTCATATATCGACATATTTTTCTGATTTTTATTGATAAACTGAACATTTATTGGTCTAACTAATGAAACATTTTTTACTATGACTTTGAAATTAATTAGCAATATTTCTACTTTTTGGCTTTCAAAAAACATGGCGATATTTAGCGGAACGAACTGTAACGGAATTGAACCCTTATTTTTGATACCAAACATAAGTCTATAGCTATGGGTCTGGTTGGGTTCCCTCGATAAAAAGTATAGACCAGGGGTCGGCAACTGGCGGACCGCGGTCCACATCCGGACCGCGTGAGGTTATTTCCCGGACCACCAATACAAATTGAAAATCATTAATAGGTATTTTTACATTACAAATATTAGTTTGACCCGCTTTTTAAGAGTCGAATTTCAGAAAATTTCACGGGGAAACCCCCAGACCCCCATTTTTATTAGAAATACTTCTAATAATATTAAATTTAACAATACAACTAAGCAGGTAACGTACTTAAATTATATCTTTGTAAAAATATATGTGTATTTGAATGTATGAATTTAGAGTAGTAAATAGTATGTATTACCTATTTTTCTCCGGACCTCGAAGAAAATTTTCAAAAATATTTGGACCCCAAGTAAAATTACTTGCCGACCCCTGGTATAGACCTCCAAAGCAGTGATGTAAATGGGGAAAAGTTAACTTACAAGTTGAAGAATCTATGAACTTTATAGTCAAACCCTAAAAAAAGAATCGTGTTTACTCTACGAGAGAGCATTCCTATTTTGCGTAAGAAATACAGTTGAAATAAATTTCCTTGTGCTGCCATTGTCTGCTCCAGCGACAGCACAATAGTCTCATTTCCAATGCGTAATGGGCATCAGGATTCGATGAAATAAACAAGACATTGGCAAACAAGCGAGAATAAAGAGTGTGACGAAAAAATCTCAAAATGGTAATTACTTTCTTCAGAAACTATCCTGACTTAGCTTCTGGAATATGTGAATCGGCATAGCATTTTAGTATGAAAGTCACGTTCGGTTGGCGAATTTCTGTCTTTGATTATTTGGAAAATTAGTTTTTTCGGAACGATTTAAATCATTTTCACGGCGCTTTTGGATTGGATTGACTTGGTTTCTAAAAATAAGTTGGTATCTTATTCTATGCTACAGAGTTAAAATAAAGGAAACTTCTAAGGATTAGTTGAATTACATTATAAATTCAAAAAATCGGAAATATTCTTAAAGGAAAATACGCACTATCTTATTTGGAATACGTTGCCGATTCTAATCTTTGGAAAGAAAATTACTGAACACAAACTAACAAAATTTACAACTATATTTAAAACTATGTATTCTTACTTAATAGTACAAAATAGTACATACATACCCATATTCGGCCACTGGATTTTTTTTTCATATTTCTAAAATCGTTTGCCAATTAAAAAGAAACTAATTTATCCTCAATTTTGTATCGCTAAAGCCTTTTTTAAATGCCCAAGGAATCAAAAATAAAATTTTGAAACCAAAAATTATAAATATAAAATACAGTCGAATCCTCTTAATGTGATCACGGTTAATGTTATCAATCGGATAATGTTATCGAAATCGACTGGTCCTGATCATTCCTATGTAAATTAATGTAAAATACATCGTTTAATGTGATCAACTATGGATCAACACGCCGCTTAATGTTATCAAAATTTCTACATATTCCCTAAAAAACGTGTGCTTTCGACTCGTTTTGGAGGTCAATCAATACAATTTCGTCAATTTTTACAAGTAAACATCTGCCCTACCCTAGAGCCTCTGGCGCTTCTTTTTTCCTGAAACTCAGTATAAGTAAGAAAAAGAAAACATTCCAGAAAGGCAACGGACAAAGGGGGTCCGAATGGTCCGAAGTCATGCTTGTGATTGGAATAAGGAACCATCGGTGCCTTGCAGATGTATCTGATAAGATATTTTGATTTCCCCTTGTTTTACATAGTGAATAATTGTTTAAATACATTAATTACGATAGTATAACTTTGATTTTAAAGCAAACAATCTGGTTACACTGTTTTCTGCTTTTTTATATGAAATCGCTTATTGTTATCAATTGGATAATGTTATCAGTTTAATCTCAGACAATTGCGATCACATTAAGCGGATTCGACTGTATATATTATACTAACACAATAAATAAATACATAAATTTTTACAAAAACTAATAATGCTAGTTTCTTTACGGAATCATCGGTATCATTTTGTGTAATTACCATATAGAACCACATAACTTAAGTTAGATATGTATTGGTTTTACAGGAGCCATAAAGAATTTTATAAGGTCTTATAAAATTTTAAAAGGAGGGGCTACTAGGGGATAGTATCGTGCTAGCGGATAGCGTTAGAACTTCCACAGGACACTTACTTAACATGCCCGCCGTTCAAGCTTTGTTCCCAAAAGAAACCTGTCGCAACAGCATATCCACGTATTACATAAACGAATGCCCCGTTCCCCATAACGAAGATAAGGGCAGCATTAATAATTCTTTTCAGCCAAAAGGGATTTAATTCATACTTCATTCTTGTGGCTTCTCAGACTGAGCATTTGGGGTGAATTCATTAGTTTTGCATACGAACGAAGGCATTAGGAAACCCCCTTTCATTCTCGCTCTTTTATTAAAAGCGGGGGCCATTGTTTGTTTGCGGCCAATTTTCGAGTCGCGATTAAGACTTTTCCACTTTCATTGTTTGGCAACGCACGCCCCAGAAAACGATTTCGCTCGGGCACGAGTCGGGAAAATTGCGTTTTCGGATGGAATTCGGAAACAAAAGACTGAAATCCGCGTGGAATTGTTGAAGTTTGGTTGAAAAAGATTTTCTCTAAAGAGTGAAATGATTGATAAGAGACATTATACAGCATGCATGTGTGCTGGTAATACCGGCAGGAGAAATCTTTTTGCGGTTTACAATATTGATGCGGCTGTTATGGTAACGGATTTTTCAATTCTGTTTCAGGGATGACGGTAATTCATAAATGCTGAAAAAACGTTATGTGCAAACCCTACGTGGCTTATTTGTACTTCTTTTAATAGTTTAAATATCAATATTTTTTCTGGCATTCTTTTGTTTTTAGGTAAAATGGGTCCAAACTCCAAACGCATTGCTGGGCCAGAAAATCGCCTATCACCAAATACCTTTAGAAAAAGAGTAACCAAGAAAAAAATTGGTGAGATTTAATACATAACAGGAGTGAGAATTTCTGTCATAAATTACAGATTGTGACAGATAACTTTTTGAAAATAGTTTCTTGCATTTCATGGGCGTTATATTGAGGGGTGCATTAGGTCTTAACATTTTCGGAATCACAAAAAACGTAATTACAAGATTTTAGTGAAATGTTTTAGCATTTTGGCTGAAGTTAATGTTTTTGCTAGAAGCGTATGCATTTTGGCATAGGAATTACAAGACTTTGGCTTAAGTTACAAGACCAAAATCATACAGGCTACGTAATAAAAGGCAATTTTAACAATACGCCACTTTGATTTGCTACTATGAGCTCATTCGGAGTCGTTTCTCTTTCGGAGAAAGAGACAAATTTTCGGTTGTTCGCTTTCGGAGGCCATGTCTGTGACGACACCCACAGGAAAGAGGTGGGCAGCAGTGAACGAACTGAGTACACACCTCTTCGGCTTAAGCTTGTATCTATATACGCATAAATGACCTTGCAATGGGAGTTTGGTAAATGAAAATAGAGAGTAAAGGTGGGAGAGAAAAAATAAGAGAGTGATGGAGAATGAAAGAGAAGAAAGAGATAGAGGAAAGAGATACAAAAAGAGAGAGAAAGAGTGAGGCGGATATGGAGGGGAGATTGAGAGAGAGAGAGAGAGAGAGAGAGAGAGAGAGAGAGAGAGAGAAACCTGAAAAAATCTAAAAGGAGGAAAAAGGTACACTGTAAAACATTTTTGGCCGTGTTGCACCAAAATCTGGTATTTATTTGTTGGCTACAAAAAATGGCTCATAATTTTACGCTATTATGGTGCTATCCCCAGCACCAAAAATCAGAAAGAGGTTGCACCATAATATGGTGTTTAAAGCATTTAAAGGCACTCGAAATTAGAGAGGGGTTGCACCATAATAAGGTGTACTTTTTGCTGTTTTTTTTTAAATTTGAATAAAATAATAATCACCGGGGATAGAACCTACGAACTGCCGTCTGCTATGCAAGCACGCTACCACTGCTCCAGCGGGGATTCAATTTCTTTTAAAACTTATTATAATAAAATTTTTCTTTGTGACGCATGCGGAAACAAAACTGTGAAGCGCGTGAACACAAAAACAACTAAACAATGGTCCCAGCTACGGGCATTTTTACCAAACTTTGGTGCAACCGATTGCCCCATAAAAGTATTTTTCAATCATACTACCAATTTTTGGTACAATCTAGCTTTTTCAATGCACCAAATTTTGGAAATTAAAAACTTTGCACCAAATATTGATTTTACATTTACCCATATATTTTTATAAGGTAAAATAAATTTTCATTGCACCAAAGTTTCGGGAAATTAAAAACTTTGCACCAAATATTGGTTTTACATTTACCCAGATTTTTTATAGTGTAGATGAAGAAAGAAGAGAAGATTTGCACATTAATTTAAAATATTTTTAAAAAATATCTTAAAATTAAAATTAATTTTTTTAAATCTTTTAAATTAATGTGCACAATAAACGTTGTCTATATTGTATTTGCTACTTATATTTGCACAGCTTGTCTTCATTACGTTAAATGAAGATTTAATAAGGCAAATTTGAGATTTGTTGAGAAAAAAAATTAAAATTGGAAATAAACTGGGGAAGAAAAGGAACTAATCTGAAAAGGGGAAATAAGAGAAGATGGATGAAAAGAGAAGAAACAATTTAAAAGATAAGACGAAGACAGGAAAAGAAAAGAGATGAATAAAAATATATTGGAACGGAGACTTAAGTATAGTGGATTCGATGAGACGAAAATGTGAGAGAAAGAGGAAAGAGGTGAAGAGAATAAAATGTGGGGAATAAATAGAAGGGGAAAGAGGGATAGGGGTAGAAATATAGAGAAGCTTAAAAGGAGAGAAAACGAGAAGAAAAGGAATGGTGTAATAGAGAGGAGGTGGAGAAAGGAAAAGATACTCACAAAAGTAGAGTGAGTTGAGAAAAAGATATTTTTTTGTATTATTTCATGGAGAATTATTTTAGAAAAATACATATTAATGGCAAAAAATACTGTTGAGAGTAACTAGTTTTAACTGTAATTTACGTAATCAAAGCGTAAAAAATAATAATTAAGAATTTCCCAACAAAACATCAATCTCTATAATAACCAATAAAGAGAATCCTCATCTCTCATATTGTAAAAAACTATTTCCTCTTCCTCATCCATTCTATGATGCTTCAAAAACCTCCCCCCTCACGAGTTTTACCCGAGTTACGTCCTCTCCACCTTCATGATGCGGTCGCGGTGGATCAACCCCACCCTCGCGATTACCCTCTGTTTGAATTACACCTCTCCGTCATCATGAGGAAGTGTCAGTGGTTGGGAGTTTCCCAGATTCCGTTACCATTATCTATGAACTTGACCACAATTCACGAACGGAAAAAACAACTTTACTACCTCACGGAGACTCGCCATCTGGGAAAATTGTTTCGAAGCCTTGTTTGGGATGGTTTAACTTTATGTGAGGCATGAGTTGAGAACAAAAAGTGTTTGGGGAGACGAATAGCTGTGCCTAAATTGTTTGATATTGATGGATATTTTTCTCCTGGTTATCCATATAATAGCTTGTCAAAAAATTTTACACGGATGAAATTTAAAGGGGGGATGAAAAGATTAATTAATTAATGGAGTATAATTTAAAAAACTTTACGATTGTATCATTAGGGTTCTGCCTGGGGATTTAGACTTTCATCTTTTACTTGAGAGAAATAAAGATTGAAAAGCGAGAAAGATTGATGAAAGTCAACGATGATATGCGATAAAAAACTAGCGCCAAATACCAAATACCTCTCATTAAGAAAATGTTGAGAATACTTTATGCTTTGAAACTGTTATATTTTTTTAAAATAAAGTGTATTGTTAATCAAAAAATTTTGGGAAACATTGCTTTAGAGCTAGAGGTAAGCCATCTTCCGGGGCACGTCAGCAAAAGCCACTTGAGAGTGATCGGTAGGTTGGGGTTTTATGATTATGGTAGAAAGAAAGGGGTGAGTGGAAGAAGAAGATAAGTAGCAAAAAGTCTGTTTCGATACGTTTGGAATTAATATTTTTTGAGGTAGCCTGTTTGCCTGTCTCTTTTTCTTTTAGACACTTATCATCTCTGTTAATAAAATGAGCCTGGATAGTGAGCCTGGACCCTAATTTAACTCCTTTTTTTTTAAAACATTCCATACCTCCTCCTTCCACTCCCATTACAAAGGTACAATCTAATGTGAATAAAAAATAGTACATCAAGAATAACAAATTAAATAAGCCACAAAACCTTCTCAAATTCAAGATAGTGAAATTTCCATTCAGTGGGTTCAGCGGTGCCATTTGTAAAAGTGGTGCTGCCCTCTAGCGAAGGACAAGAGAGCTTCCAGTTCAGTATGAAAGAAATACATCATTTGTGTACAAGAACGAAGAACTAAATTCTTTCTTATCATTTTTAAAAAATGAAATAGACAATATTGAGAAAGAATTAAAACTTTCATTTCTTTTTCAAAAACCATTTTAGGCATATTTTTTTGAATAAGCAGGGGATATTCAATTTTGTTCTGGAAAGGAATGAGATTAAATATTTATAGTCAACTTCATATTTTGTTGGGATAAAATGGGTAAGTCATTTTCATTTCGCTTCTTTATTACCACATTTTTGTAAGAAAAAAAGAATGTGTTTAATAATTATCTGGGTAAAGCCATAAATCCCTAATATCTATAAATATTAGAGAAAATTTCTCTTCTAAAACATATTGAAGTTTTTTTCACAGATGTTTCTCAAATATAATTTTTCCAGAACAGCCCACAGAAGTTATGACCTTTAATGAAGATAAAAATAAGCAATGGCCGGTGTAATCTCTTTTCCGGACTTATGTGAAATCCTTCTTTTTAGAAAAGAACATCAGATAGGAGCCCCAAAATTGTATTTAATCAAAATCAATTCTGAAGCAAACCCTTTACAGGTTCCTAACATTTTGGAAGGATGTTGAACAGGCAGAGCTCTCCTCCTAAGAAAATATTGATAGCAATCTTGACCTTAGCTGCCTGATTCAGTCAAATAGGCTTCTCATGTCCAATAAATACTTAAATACACTAAACTAAACCAAGGTTTTAAAAAATATTTAACTTTTTTATTTAAAACGTTATTTTTACCTATGCTCAAGAATAATGAAGTACTGAAAAAAGTAAATTAAAGTATAAAGAAACTGATTTTAAACCATTCATTAATAATATATTTAAACATTTGTAAATAATTTTAGACCTTTAATAATCAGATGAAAAAAACCTAGTCATTTTAAAATTTAAATAGTTTTGAAATTAAGTACCAAATTCAATTATTTAAAGATTTTAAAAGAAAGAGAAGAAAAATACTTTTTTAACTTCTTGACTAGAATTCAAGATCGAATTGCTAAACTGTAATATTCGCTAACAGAGGTCGCCCAAGACTAACATGGAGAAGGCAAATGGAAAGAGAGAGAGAGGAAGCGGGATGGACCAGCTGGCAGGAGGCAAGAGTGGCTGCAGCGGACAGGGCAGGGTGGAAAGCAAGACTCAGGGCCTTTTGTGCCACAAGGCACTAAGACATGATGATGATGATGATGATGATGAATATTCGCTAACAGTCCTGTTTAAAAACTGAACGATTGCTTTAAACACCAAATATTAGAAATATTGCTGAAAATTACAAAAAACCAATTAAAATATAGTTAGTTTTAATAATAATGATTAAAATTTGGCAACATTCAAACTTTTTATGTTCAAAATAATTTGATGATTTTTGATACAACTGTAAGACCTATGGATAAAATTAAAGCCGTAGATTAGAAAAGTATACACCTTTTTATTATCGCATGTCAAGCAAGAGAGAGACTGTAATTTTGAATTTCAAACAAAGGTGTAGCCAAAAGGGTTTAATCTATTATGAACTTTGCTCACTAGTTCCTGGATCACCCCACTTCCCACTAGTTTTATAACAATTTTAATGGAAGAGATAATGGACTACTAAATAAGAAGTAGGGCAATTCCACCGTAACTCACGCTACATTTTTTTCAAAATTGCAATTTCAAATAATTTTTAAATATTGAAATAACCATTTTTTTCTTTCTAAAAAATTCATACATATTGAAATTTATGTTAATAATTTAAAATAAGTATTGCGAATCAGAATTTTAGTTTTTTAAATATTAATTAAAATAGAGTCGTAACTCACGCTACAAGAAAAAGACATGGATTTATGAGTATAAAATTCAAATTTGTTTTTCTGCTTAAATAGTGTTACAATAATTCTATATGCTTGTAAGGTGTTTGAATATACTTCCTTTATTCTAAAATAGCAAACAGTTTTACTGGGAATGCTTTAGAAAATCAGAAATAAAATAAAATATAGAGAGCTGTTTGTAACTCACGCTACAGTACTTCGTAACTCACGCTACATGTGTATAAGCGTTCAGTTATTCATGAATATAAATATAATTAAATTGATTTAAACACTTTATTTCATTTTTACTATAAAGTTTATGAGTATATTTAACATAAAAGTTGTAAAAACTAATTAATTTATTTTTAATTTTCTAAATAAACTATACATTTTTCATTAACAAATTAACCTTTAAAACAAATATTTCTAAATATTGACTTTAAATGCTGACATTCCGATAAATATAATTTTACACAAAATTTAAGCAATGCAAAACACAATTAGATCAATACTGCATAATTATTCCGTAAAATAATTAGAAAAATTTATTATTTTATTTTTTCATTTTTCTTGATCATGTCCCTGTTCATATGGAATAGCCCAGTAAGGTTCTTAAACAATAAATGTGTTTCATATGATGTTTTTAATGCAGTATTTTTAAACACGTTTAAAACGTCCGTTTTAAATGTAACAACCCTGCCTTAAACTGATTTATTCATTTATAATTCCCTATTATCTTTCACTTATTAAAAATTATTCCTCCTTGAATATAAAAAACACACTTAGTAAAAATTTCAAATAAACAATAAACTAAGAAAAATAAGATACTTTAAATATAGTGAAAACAAAATGTTAATGCTAATCTAATAAATGTGATATTTCTTTTTATATATTTAACAGGGTTCCCACAGGTCGGGGAATACTTGGAAAAGTCAGGGAATTTAAATTTCACCTAAAAGGTCAGGGAATAGGTGACTCAGGGAATAGTCAGGGAAAATTGCTAATTTTGGCCAAAACCTAGAAAATCATAAAAAATACCTGGAAAAAGAAAATTTTTAATGTTTGTGTGTCAATTTTAGTTCTAATAAGTGAAAAAATAATCAATTTATTGAAAATTATATATTCAAAAATGCAAGGAGTATCCGAAAAATGCTGTGAATTGCTAGTTTTTTTTACCAAAAAATCTTAAAAATTGACCTGGAAAATAATTTTAATTCTGAAATTGAGTGGGAACCCAGATTTGATGAGTAATGGAGGATTTACACCACTGCTGTAAAAGAGACATCAGCGATATTTTCGGCATATTTTAGTACCCGCTACTCACAAAAGATGGCGCTCGTCAATTGGTTTATTGGAATAACAATTCCCGTTTCTTCCGAAAATATCGCTGATGTCTCTTTTACAGCAGTGGTGTAAATCCTCCATAAGTATGATGACATGGTAGACACAGATGCTGTCAGATTAACTAAATCTAAATTTTTTAAAATTTTACGGGGAGAACATCCTTATTTTTTTACTTTGACCCACAAATCAACTTACTTCAAGTTGTACACACACTCCCTCAAAATATTATAACATACACCACAGTTTTCAACCTTACATGGGCATTGAGTGAGGGGAGTGATCATCCAGAAAATAAAATCTAACTATAGACATTTCTTTAGAGGATATTTGGGCCCCTCCAAGAAATTTCAGCAAGTTTGTGTCTTCTGTTGCCATATTTAGTAAATATTCCCGTCATATTTAGCAAACCTCTCAGAAGTAGACATGTTCAGTGAAATAAAAAGTTTTTTTAATATGAACTAACTAAAACACTAAATATTTTTAAATAGACTATATAGGCAGAAGAAAATAGTTTATAGGCCTTTACTACAACTACAAACCAAATATCAAATAATTTTCTGGAGAACCTTTTACACTAGAATTATGTAGCCTGAATGAAAACCCTTCTTTGGATTAGGTTTTAAGTATTCAGGGGCAGATCCAGGTTTTATATTTAGGGGCTCATTTCATTATTTTTAGTGAAAAATGATGTTTTTTTGTGAAAAAAAAATTGTTTTTGTGAAAAATTGAATCAGTGATAGTTAGCAGATGAGTGTGTAAATGTAAAATTGACTCACAAACCAAGAAAATAATGAAAAGTTCAAATATTTTGTGAATGTTTTCTTGCAAATTATCACTAAAGCTAATTCAAATTTCATGAAAGGGGCGTTTTTATGAATTTATTTTTGTGAAGGGGCAGATTTAAAGAGGGGGAATTTTTGTGAAGGGGCAGTAAAAGGGCCCCAATTTTTGTGATCAACCCCTGGTACTAATAAAAAATATTAATAAATGGCTTTAATAGATTTTTTTATATAGACACAAAAGAGTAGTTCAACAAAAGAAAAATTTATTAAAAAATATATTCATTTGTACATTCTATATTCCTCGGTGTTTTTAAGATCTCCAAGAGGCTTAGGAAAAAGGGGGCAAATTCCCTGGTCATAAGAATCATTAACTATAAAAAATCTAAAATTTTACCTATGGTACCAAAATCAAGTAGAACCTTAAGAGATTACACATTAATGTTAACTTTTGGGGGATATGAATAAATATTAAAAAAATGGGATTTTAAAATAAACGGTATGAGTATTAAAAATAATAAGTGCTGCTAATGTTCAAAATGATCAAATAAAACTGTTCAATACTGACTAAAGTAAGTAGTCAAAAATAAGTAGTTTTAGCTCTCATTACTAAGCTAAAAAAACTTAACAATACAGTACATAAAAAGCCAGGGAACTTTGGTTGCCCAATGTGTTCATAGAGATTCACAATGACTAAGTGTTCCTAATTAGCGTTCAAGACTATATCCTCTCAGCTAGCCATATTGCTCCAAAGCATCCCATCTTTATAGTCTGTGAGAGGTACTTGTAGAAAGGCGCCTTGACAGCATCATGGGCCAGACCAGTGTCATGGTGGTGCTGTTCGTCGTCCCGAAACTTCTTGAGGACGTCCAAAAGTTCTTTGTGCTGCACTGGGTCGTCTGCCATCAGTTCGCGAATCTGGCTGTTGTAGTGGTCGGCAATGACCTCTTCCACTGCTACCGTGCAGGCCATGGCACTCTCCTTACCCAGGAGAGCTGTTCCTGTACGAAAATATGGGATTAGATTTAGATTACTCTAAACTGGTAGGTAAAATTAATGTTAAGTAAAAATAAACCAATGATTTGACGCACAAATACAAGGGAGAATAGGCATATAGCCTTTAGAGGACACTACAATCCCCTTCTGTGCCGGGGGAAATGAGAAGGAACTTTGTTATAGCCATGAGAACTGGCTGTGAGCAAAATGCTGACTACGAGCAGTCATATTTATACTGAGAAAGCGGCTTCAGGCAGCCATCAATAGTAGACAAGGGATAGAGTCAGAGATGACCAATGGGAGGAGACTAAAGAGTGTGTTTCAAAGTGAAGGAAAAATGGAGTGTTGTTAGGTTGTTTATAAGGAATTCTGAAAATTCGGGAACACAATTTGCTTCCTAAAACACAGCCAAGATAATCCAAAAGTGTAACTCCATACCTTGACTTGGATCTAAGTCAGGGGCAAATTTGGGGCGATTTTCAAAAGTTATGAATGCTGTGGTTGTACTACAGCCCTTCATTTTCACAAAATTCCTTTGGTTTTACACAAAATTGTATTTAACTTTTCACAAAATTCTTAAAACAGGATCCTGTCAGAAAAACCTGGATGAAACCCTGGTAGCAGAGTCTAAGTTAGAGTAGTATAATTTTTTTGAACCTAAAAGACACAAATTATAAGTGCTATTCAAACATTGTTCAGCGCTCAGCATAGTACCGATGGAAAACAGTGATGTCACAAGAATGGCGTAAGAAAACTAGTGTTTTTGAGATGAAGTAAAGGGTGTGCATTTGAATCATTTTTATTTAAACTTAACACCTTGTAAAAGTAAAAAATATACTCTTTACATTATATTTTCTTTTTCTATATCATAAAAACGTAAACCAAAAGTTCTTCATTTTTGTTTCTTAAATAGTTGGCTGTGGCACTCTTTACAAAAAGGTTGACCCCCTCTGCTGTAAATTGTATGAAAAAAATGTATTTTTCACCATTGGCATTTTATATGTGAAGACCATTTTTATCTAAAAAAAAATCCTCAACAATGCACATTTTCTAAATGCCTTTACAACTTAGAGCTGCCAAAATTTTTGGTAACACAACTTTTGGTTGATTTATAAAATAAATCATCAATAAAATATTAACAAATTTTGTAAAAGGTATTTACCTAATTTACCATTTTTACCTAACAAAAAACTTAATATTACAAAATTTGTAAAATATCTTTGTAACTTGAACTGCAACAGAACTGAGTTTTGTTACTGCAAGTGTCTAATTGTCAGATAGTGTGAATAAATAAAGAATTCAATTCTGTTGTCTTTTACAGTCAGAGGTTCATTTAGAGAGAAAATTCTAATCAACAAAAAAGGACCCTTCACAAATTTCCAGTTTCAAAAAATGGACTCTTCACAAAAGGTTCACAAAGGGTCAAGAGTGGTTTGTAAAATTGTTTCAATCATTTTAGAATGGAATTTGCCATATGTTGGGCCAATTTTAAAAGTTATGAACTTTGGTTGTACTAAAAGCCCTTCATTTTCACAAAATTCCATTTGATTTTTCACAAAATCCCCAAAATAGAACCCTGGCAGAAAAACCTGGATGAACCCCTGGACCCTGGTACAGTTAAATATCGTCAAGCTGTTTTAGGCATGAAATAACAGATGGATCACCAAATTTAATTTGTGTTTTTACCAATCAAAAACAAATATATTATAGGTGAGAAATAATGGAATTATATACCAATAAATGAGTTTCAATGTAACTAAAACAGTTCTGCAATACGTACCAGCCCCAAGAACATATCCAGCAACATTCCAAATGGGCAAGAGCATAGAAGGTCTGGCTCTGTACTTTGGCAAAAGCTCTTCGAACTTTTTTAAATGTGCCTTTTCTTCTTCCCACATTTCCTTGATGACCGGGCCAACATTCGTACTGCCCAGCACTGCCATTTGTCCAGCATAGATGCGGTCAGCACCAAACTCTCCAGCATGGTCCACTCTAAGAATCTTGTCCTGAAGACTGCGACGGCGGTACACGCCCGTCTCTTGGAACGCTTTGGTGGCTAACCCCCTCCGGAGTACACAGAAAGTAGTGATAGGAATGGCAGCCATCATTAAATCTAGGGAGAGAGAGCTTTATAGGATTGTTTGATTTATATATATCTAAGTTGTAATAGATTGATAGTAGGTGAACATTATACTGAGAACTTTATATCAGTTTAGACACTTTAAACTCAGAAAATTTTAGTTTCAAAGTAGTGGCTAGTGGTGAACTAATTTATAAAATAAACTAGTTCATTTATATTAAAAGGAGATAAAGTATCACATTAGGGTTCAATTCCATAATCTTTCCCACTATATTTTGCCCAGGTGTTGTCACCAAATATTAAAATTTCATAACTAATCAGAGTAATTGGTTAAAATATAGTTATTATTAATGAAAACCAATAAAATATTTGTGATATTTGAAAAAATTTTGTGATGATATTTAACGGGACAGTTAACGTAATTGAGCAGATCAAAGGAAAGAGTAATAACTTTTCCCAAATAATGCAGATGATAATGCACAATAAGAGGAAAATCAAAAACAGTCCATTTTTGCCAATCAGCAACCATAATTTTAGCAACTTTGTTTGCCTGCTTTTAATAACTTTCAATCAAGTTTAAGGAAACCAATTGGGGCAATTTATTTTAGTCCCAAAAAATTTTCTCCAAATGGGACCCAATTATATTTTGAAGATCATTTCAAAACTTACAAAGCAAAGAAATACAAGATGGGATTTTTAAATTACAAACCAAAAATTTACGCTTTCGATCGGAAAAATAAAAACAATATCTGCTTTACAATCAGAGAAATTAGTTTTTTCCTACGAAAGAAAACTTCGTAGAAAAATCTTCAATGAATTGAAATGTAAACAAAAACAATCAAAACGTAAACAAAACAAACCTAATAACCGTGTAATTTTTTATATTTAAATTAAAAACTTACTTAAAATTGAACGTAATAAAAATATCCTTTTCTTACTTTTATTATAGCCTCAAAAATAAGATGAAATGATAGAATATTAACAATGAAATGATTATTATTAATGCCTCAAACTTGTTACAAAATTGCGTTATGTAAGTAACACGCATTCTTAAAGTTCCTGAAGCGAAAAAGCATTTATCTACTAGAGATCAAACTACAAAATCCTTTAAATTTGTGCCTGTGACTAAATGAAAAACTTATTTAAAACTAATGGAGCTTAAATTTTAAAATAAAAATGTTGTGAAATTATTTCTATCCAATCCGAATCCAGCTGACGCAATTTTTCAAATCAGTAGGAGCCGTTTGATAACTGTGAATTGAAAGCATTGAGAGTCTGTTTTAATTTTTTAATCCGCAATCCCCAAAATTACTAATATTTTTTTGTAAGTTCCACAAATCTAAAAATAATGCTCTGCTCCTCTTTTATGAAACACCCCATTAATCTTACATATCGTTTTTAGGCAAACAACGTATGAAATTATCTTTCTGCATTTTTATATGATGAACATTTTTGAAGAGCAGACAATTTTTTTCTTATTTTTAATTAGCTCTTGTTAGTTTTTGTTTTTACTTTAATATCTTCCGTCATTCGTTTCAATTTCTAGCTGAAGATGGCGCTCCAGTGTTTCTCCGCAATCGATCGGCTCCCTTGGCCGAAATACAGCTGCAAGGTTGAAAACCTCGCCATGCCATTACCTGCTCAGAGTAAAATCTTTTTGACTGTCGCGCGCATAACGACTCCGTAAATTTCTGAGTTTTTTAAGGTAAGTTCCGCTTTTCTATACCCCGTTTTGAACATCGAAATGTCTTGAATATGAACTCAACTTCAACAGAGTCAAGTTTTTTAACGAATCTGATGGATATATTGGGACATATTGGAATCACACTTTCAAATTGTTACAGCGCAGTCGCAGAAAACAAAATGGCGATTTGTGATGCAACTAGGCAGGGCTGGCACTGAATGGCAAAAATATGAATTATTTCTGATACTCGGAGCTTCAAAATGTGTATATTCGAACTTGAACGATGTCCAACGTGTATAGCAGTGCATGTAGGGTACTCACCATGTGTTGTACTTCGTGAATTTACTGTGTCCTCTCGGGAAGCTGACCTCGTACTTCCAACACCGAGGAGTGATCTAACAAGGGAATTTGGCGCAGACGCACATACATAGTGCTCAATGGAGGTGCTCAGTTTTCCGGATTTAACATCATAAATAAAAGCTCAGCTGTAAAGCCGAAAAGTGGGCGTTTGCTGATCAAGAAGATTTTAATTTACTCTTGTCGAAATTCATTGAATTCTCATTTGAAATACGTTTGAATATGCTGGGACAAGTAGGCATAGCCAGCGCTTCGTACTTGCATTTAGCTGGCTACGTATATACAAGCGACCGATCGATAATGAATTTTGGCAATCTGCGATCGAAAAACCGGCATTTTCTGTGTTTTAAAAAGGATGGTTAATTCAATTTCCCCTCCACGCCAAGTTCTAACTATATTTCTTCAGTTATTTCTTATTAATAACTCAAATTCTCCATTATGATGCTCCAGTTATCAGGTAACTACTTCCTCTTATCTTAGTGCTGAAGTTGGTTTTAATTTCTTAGTTCATTGTCAATGTCTAAAACAATTTCAACTTTTAAGGTACAGGCAGAACTAAATTTCGCAATACTAGACGTCCTTGACTAAGCGAATACCAGATCGTTAAAATTGAAGAGGCAACAAAAAAATTCTGAGTTAAACATATTTCACTTGTAGATTCGACTGACATCATCTGCTTTAGTATTAAACTAGTTTTGCTCTAGTTGTAAAAAGTATACTGAAAATGGGAAAATCAACGTGTTAGATTTAAAAAGTCTAATTTGCTTCTAAAGTTATCTAAAAGATCATCGATTTTCTCCAATGGTAAAAAAACTCTTACAGTCTATTTAATTACTAGTCCATTTCTAACTATTGTTGAAGGGTCATTGGTCCCTTGCACACCCATTTATTAAATATTAGAAACTCCTTTCAATTATTTCAGCATCTTTGTGTTTAAAGGTGTTCACCTCTATGGTGTTCAATCTAAGGAACTCTGAAAAAAAGTTGTTTAAACCATGTTTTATAAATGGTTTAAAAGGGAAAACTAGATTTTCCTTTTTAACAGGTTGAAACATTTTCTGAGCATGTTACGTGTTGTAAACACTGGCATTTCAAAGTAAACAGTGAAATCAAGAGGTCAATGCTGCAGAGGAAATAATATCTCCCAAACAAATCTGCTTTTTGTTACATTGAACACTACTTATAGTCTCACTTTTGTGCATTTGTACCTGACTTACAAATTTTTAAAAAGGTAAAATGAAAATCTCCAGTGGTCTAAAGATAGTCTAGGGCCCATCCCAGTGGTCTGTTTAAGGCAATTTTACTAACTGTTTTGCGGCACCTTTACAAATTCACCAATTGATTAATAGGTACTTTCACAAAATGCATTTTTGAAAGAAAGTTCTCTAGGAGCTATATTCTCTTAATTGTTCAATATCCATTATAAACTTAAGTTGGAACAGCTTTAGAATAAGTCCACTTTTGGCGACCTTGGCGCCGGCAGCCGTATTTGAAACCCGTCCGCCATGTTTACCTACATTTTCACGGCCTGTCGGCCATGAAATACCGCCAACTTGACGACCGTTCAAAAAGTGGACTTTATTCTAAAGCTGTACCCTTAAGTTTCATGGTAGGGGAGAGCGGGGATGAATGGGACAGCTCAATTTTTTTATACCTAAACTTTACTTTATATTTTTTTATTTCAGCCATAAGATAGTAGTACCTAGACTAATAAACAAATTGTGTTCATTGACATCAGCTTCCATTTTTGAATAAATAGGACTACTAAATGTGTTTTCCCATACCAAAAGTTACTTTTATTGTTTTACTTCCATTATTATTTATTAAAAAATAATTTAACTAAAGCTATGAATTTTACAGTGTGAAATAAGAGTACTTATATTAGAATAGTTTCCAATTTAAATGGAGAAAATCCATGGATTTTTTCCTAGTCTAAATTAGTTTTTCAAAAATAAGTGGGTACGGGGATGAATGGAACAGTTCCCTCAACACTTCATTTCCCGTTTCCAACATTTTTGGGAAAATTTGCTTCGAAATTAATGAGGTGGGTAGAATAAAAATGTAGGTTCCCAGGTTTTTTTTCCAACCTTGTGTCAAGCATTTGTTCATAGAAGAATGTGATGGAGAAGTTGACGTATGGGGATGGGGGGAGGAGGTCAAAAAGGGAAAAAATTAGCATGCATTGACCTAAGCCCATTAACAGCATCAAGTGAATTGCAAAAAAAAAAAACTGGGAATGGCCAAAATTCAGATTCTCCTTTCTGAATTATACTCCTTATTTATAATTTGGTACAAGATGAAAATTGAAAAAGGGGTTCTATTGTAATTATCTCTCAGCATTGCATGCATAACTGTTTAGTAGTTATATTTTATTAATTTACGTTATTGTATTTTAAACTAGCCCCTTGATTTTAATATGCCCTCTTTGGTTCAATATTATTTTATTGTTTTGCATGGATTTTTTTCCCCATTTTCTTTTGTTTTCCTCCACAGCATTAAAGATCATAGAATGCAAAAGGTTTCAGTTGAAGATCTTCCCAAGATTGGACTTCTTGTGTCTGGTTGGCATTATTTTTATTTCTTTAACACGTTATTCCCTTTTACTTTTTTTCTTTATCTTACCTGATGAGTTTTAAATTAACACAAAATGTTATTTAATCCACCATTTACAATGTAATTTCCTGATTTTTTTTAACTGAATGAATCAATGTGTGTGGCTTAGCTAGCTTGGGTATTAGGCTGGGTCGAAAAAGACAAATTTTCGAATATCGAAACGCTTCAGGTCTCAAAAGTTGCGTCTTGGCATGCTGATAACTGGAAAAATAATCAAAAAATTCCTAAAAATATCCCTGAAGAGCGCATCGGGCCTAAAGTTTGAGAAAATTGACAAAAATAACCTTAAGTTGAAAAAATTCCCGAATTTCGTAAACTGTGATCATAAACTTCAAACTAAGTGTAAGTATATCCTTTTAGTTGTCTGAACTCAAATAAAAATATCTGAAAAGTTTACTTCATTTTTGAAATCCGAAAAGGAGGCCTAAACGTGGTGAATTTCAGTGAAAAACCTAAAATTTAGCACTTGTAAAAGAAAGACACTATTGAATGTAAAACCCAAAAAATGAGCTTTTTATTGATGATATAACTTCTTTTATACCTTTTCATCACCTTTTGGTCATTTTATATAGTTCACAATTAAAAAAATTAGTTACATGAAGACACAAAAAATATCTCCTGTGAAGCATGCCTAAATACATTACCATACAGTAAACCCCATTTAATCGTAGAAAATATATCTTATTAAGTCTGTGAAATAGCTTTAAAGTTGGGTTTAATCTGGGATACAAGAAATCTGGATACAAGAATCTGGGATACAAGATAGTGTGTGTAAACATTGTTGCTTGTAGGAATCCTTCTCCATCTTTGTTTTTAATAGCTAACTCCTTCATAAATATCACACATTTTTCGACAGCTTACTGGTATCAAGAATAGCTGAAAAAGATTATCGTGGTATGACGCTCTGTCCATATTTTATGTTTATGTCCACAGCAGCTTCGTTACTATCAGCGTTACAAGTACATTTTATGTTGAATCAAAGAAGGTCGTGATATGAACATATTCTGTTGTAATATTCTACTTGTCATTTTTAAATTGAGTTTTCTTTCAGAAATGTATTATCCTAAAACGAGAATGACACATATAAGCATCTAGACTAGAGTGTCTTAATAACTCAAGATCTTTTACAGCAAGATCGAAGAACACTCACCAACCTGTAGTGCCTTAGAAAGTACCTCTGATCTTATTTAAGATCAGTATTTAATCCATAGAATATTCACTTGAAATTCCTTTGAAAACTATAGTAGGCAGGTGACAGCCAGTTAGTTTGCCAATTGCCCCGTTTTGAAAGTTAATGGCCCATCTAAGTATTGAAGCAAGAGTCTGAAAAGTAGCTCATAGCAATAAAAACACTATACTATGTACGCTGAATAAGACCCTCACTGCTAGGAACTAATGTCGATTGGTGTTCTATCACAACCTACTTCTACCCCTCCATCAATATAAAAAAACTGTTTATTAAGGGGCGGGTTAAAAACTGTTATGCCTCTTGCCATTAAATTTTATGCAAATACATTAGGTTGATTCTCTCCAGTGGACAAACTGTGTGCCGTGCCCTCTTCCTCACCCATGCTGGAAAACCTAATTTCTAAATTCCTAATTTCTGAAATTCCTAATTTCTGAAACCTATTTCCATGAATAAAATGTGAACAAAGCATTGTACCACAATAATATTTCTAAACCATTCTTGCCACAAGTAAGCTGTCGAAAGATGTGTGATATTTGTGAAGGAGTTTGCTATTAAAAACAAAGATGGAGAAGAGGAGAAGGATTCCTACAAGCAGCATTGTTTTCACACACAATCTTGTATCCCAGATTTTGATTGTAAACCCAACTTTAAAGCTATTTTACAGACTTAATAAGATATATTTTCTACGATTAAATGGGGTTTACTGTATGGTAATGTATTTAGGCATGCTTCACAGGAGATATTTTTTGTGTCTTCATGTAACTAATTTTTTTAATTATTCACTATATAAAATAACCAAAAGGTGATGAAAAGGTATAAAGGAAGTTATTTTATCAATAAAAAGCGCATTTGTAGAGTTTTACATTGAATAGTGCCTTTCTTTTACAAGTGCTAAATTTTAGGTTTTTTCACTGAAATTCACCACGTTTAGGCCTCCTTTTCGGATTTCAAAAATGAAGTAAACTTTTCAGATATTTTTATTTGAGTTTAGACAACTAAAAAGATATACTTACACCTAGTTTGAAGTTTATGAACACAATTTACGAAATTCGGGAATTTTTTCAACTTAAGGTTATTTTTGTCAATTTTCTCAAACTTTAGGCCCGATGCGCTCTTCAGGGATATTTTTAGGAATTTTTTGATTATTTTTCCAGTTATCAGCATGCCAAGACGCAACTTTTGAGACCTGAAGCGTTTCGATATTCGAAAATTTGTCTTTTTCGACCCAGCCTATTGGGTATGGGTATCATCCCCTCATTATATGTGTCCCTTTTTTAGACATAAAAAATATGTAAATGTTTTATAACTTGTAAAATTAGAATGTTTGTTTTGTCATTTCTCTTCAAATACACAGTGCCCCGATTCTTAAAAAAATGATTTTTGATTGTTAAATTAGGTTCAAAAGCTTAGAACAACCTTTGAAGCATTTAAATTAAATTTTTTTAGTTAAATGTATGCCCTACTACTATGTTAAATAATAAGTTGTTTGGCCATCAGTCATCACCAGAAAATGTTTTTCAAGAATGCACTCATTGTTGGTTTACTAGATTTCCATTTTTAGTTTCTCACCCCTCTAATTATCACTGCCTTTGTAGGCCTCTGCAGTGAATTCCTTTAACATTTCTGTATTATGTGTTTTACTGGAGCAGTTTTGGAAAGGGCAACAGGGGTGATTAACTACAGAAAGTAACCAACTTACCAACTACTCTTAGCAGCAGCCAATCTACCAGACTTCTGTTCTTGGCAACCCATTGCCCTTTCACCTTGGAGAACTCGTTCCAAATCTGTACCAATTTATTTATATTCAGCTTGCACAATTTAATTAAATTACAGGTTTCTACTAAACTTTTGAAAACTGTTTAAAAACAAAGCTTTTTGAATAGTCTGCAAAAAATTTAACTTTTGAAATAAATTTACTCTCATGTGGCCTGCAACCCATTTTGTTGTGTAGGCTAGATTAGAATTACATTCTATTAAAATTGGATTTTTACTTTATCTGTGACTAATAAGAACTTTAATTGAATTGTTTTAGGGGACATGTCTTTTGAAGGCACAGATGTAGGGGACACAAAAGTTCTGCTGACAGCTAAGCAATTGGAAGGCTTACCGAGGGATAAAGTTTTCTTGTTCAGTCGGTAAGTTTCAAGTTCTTTTCTGCAAATTCTGAGTAGGAACAAAGCAGGCAAATGCCCTCTGGGATTTTTCCTTTAGTTCACCAGATATTGATATTTTTAACTTTTAAGTCATGAAGGCTAATCAGGGGTCTGTTTAGAAGAAATTTGGGTCCATTTTCGGACCCTTCACAAAATGTTTCATTGTTAAAAAGGACCCTTCACAAAGTATTTTACCTTAAAAACGGACCCTTCACAAAGTATTTTCGCCTTTAAATGGACACTATTTTTCACAATACTGCAAATTTGTGAGCTTATTTTCACAAAAACAGGCTCCTGGTTGAAAAGAACTATTTTAACACTAACTAAAATTCACAAAATTATGAGTAGATTTTCACAATTTTTAAAAAAACGGACCCTTCACAAAAAGTCTAGACAGACCCCTGCTAATGAAATCTTGGAGCAAAACTAAATTGCATGAGTAATGAATTTTTTAAAGAACTCAAACTTACCTAGGGAATGGTTTGCCTTAATTTGAAGATCACCTCAATGATATCTAAGCTTGGGTCAATTACCACGATTCTATTTCCTTAAAAGCTTTCCTGAGTTGTTTTTTATTTTAAATCAATGTGGGTTTTTTTCTGGTTAAAATAGGAAAAACTTAATATATTTGGATAGAAGGCTGTGTTTTTCAAATCTAACTTAGTATATTTGTAATAATTTTTATGTTCAATAGTTTACTGATGGTTCTTCCCTTAGGATGAGCACAGGCTCAGCAATCAGCACAGATGTGACGTCTACAGTGAATCACTCTATCATCCCTGATGATATGAGTGATCCTTCTTCTTCATTAGATAGTCCAACGTTTGAAGACTCAGACCTTCTCGGCTCTTCGAATGTCGCTGATGTCACTGCGCAGCTTGCAGCAGCCGGTAATTAATTTTTATTACCTTTGATAAGTGGAACCTTGAATGCAATGTTACTATTTAAAATTTTGTTTAGTAAATTGATGGTTTTAATTGTTTAATTCAGTGTTTCCCAAAAAGGTGGTACAACCCCCAAGGGGGCATTAAAGAATTCCAGGGGACGGTGATGAGTGAAAGGAAATTGGGGGTGTTGACTACTTTTAAAATATTGCTTATTGGTATTCTTATCGTTAAAAAAACATTTTAAAAACCCAGGTAAAAGTAGCTTAAAATCTCTTTAACATGTTAAAATTCAAAAGAATAATGCCATGATGTGTTTTTCAAGCTAAATGGGTATTTAAAAACTTGAGTGCTCATTTGTGTGTTCAGCAAAACTAGATTTTGCACACAAGAATTCACTTTCTCTTAAAAGATAGTTCAGTTAAGTGGCAATATATTGAAAGTTATTGTTTATAGAAACTAGGGGGCTCTGCCCCCTGCTCGCTATCGCTCACCAACCCCCGGAACTGCTTCGCAGTTCTTTGAAGATCGCTTCGCGATCTTAGCGAGCAGAGCTCGCTTGTTTCATCTCAACCATCCAGTACAACCTGGAACTTATCTGCTTATAGTCTGTTCATTTAGAATTGGCGCCTGAAACAGGATCAAAAACGCTCAATAATGCTTAATAACGCTAATCAGACAACTCCAGTGATCGATTTTTTACAGTATTTTAACTACTTCTGCTTAGGCTGCCTTGTCATTGCAGATGAAAATTTTTTCGACGATAATTAGAATAATTTCTTCTAATACATTACGTCTCAGGTGCTAATTCTAAATGAACAGAGTATAGTTAATGATCATTTAATATCGAAACTTTTTATCGCTCAAACTTTTCAATAATTTAATTCGGATCATTACCTGGAAAATATCAAAATAAAACTATTACTGAAATATTCCTTTTTAAATTATCAATAATTTAATGGATAGGGGGCTACCGCCCCCAGCTCGCTTACGCTCACCAACCCCCGTAACTGCTATGCAGCTCTTTACAGATCGCTTCGCGATCTGTAATATCTGCAATCGATCTTTAGCAGAGTAAAACAAACCCCGAAAATCCTCTTCCTTCCATCGGCACAAATAACACTCAAAAAAGCTAAATTATTTATTTCTCTAGTAGTTCAAAAAATATCGTAGTATCTTTAAAAGATTATAATTATTAACCAAGTCTATACTATATCGCTAGCAAACTTAGAGCAAAAATGTGCAACTCAAAACTTTTAAATTTAAATATCCGTGCTCGCGACAATCTAGTGAACAGGCAAATATAAAATTTAAAAACATTAAACACGTCTGATAAAGACCTACTAAAACTATGAAAAAAATGAAACTTTGATGCTTAATAATTCCAAAACTAATTAGAATTTTTTAAAGAATTAAACGCCAATCTCTTTCTAAAAAATAAGAATATAAGTGTTTAAAAAATCATATTGATACCGTGATTAGTTTTCATTTTAGATAGAAAAAAAACAAAAAAGTGTCAAAAATTTCGAAAATTAAAAAATTAATTACTTTAAACCTAATTCGAAAAAAGGGTGACGTAGTGCACATCTTCATACTTCAGAGTATTAGGCTGCAAAAAAACATAGTTCTGCTACTAATAGATTTCGCTGAACTGGATTACGCGGCTAAAAAAGAAAAACTTCAACTTTGACCTTAAAAATATCCCAGTAATAATTATCACATCAGTTAGTTTTTTGTTCGAGAATGTGCCCCAAATATTCCTCTACAAACATTTCAAATTTCATAAATTTCTATCAATTAGTTTTTGCGATATGAGAGTTCAAATAGTTGAAAAATTAAATTTTCTGAAACAGCGGCGGCGGCGGTGACAGTAACTTTTTTTTAATATAGAGAGATAATTCATTGAATGAAGCATTTATTTCTTGTCTTTTTAGGTACAATTGGCATGGCTGCTGCAGCTGCTATTGCCACTGCCAAGAAGCGAAAGAGACCTCATTCTTTTGAAACGAATCCTTCTATACGAAAACGTCAACAAACAAGGTTATTGAGGTACTATGACTCTAGGTTAATTGTAGTAGAGTAGTCTTCAATATGGCTATATAGTCCTACTAATTTCTACTGTTTCTTTGTGTGACTCCTTTTTCTTGATGGTTCTATATCAGGGGTTTCCAACTTCTAAGTACTCAATTACTTTGGTGCCACTCTTCAGTCCTAGGGATGGAATTCTGTCTTCCTAAAAATTCCATGAACAGAATTCTGTCCCAGGTTCAATATGAAATGTAAAATCGGCCAACCTATTGGAAGAGATTATTACTGAATTTCAGTACATTTTGCCAAATACAGTAAAATCCCGTTACAATGAATACTGATACAACGAAAAATCCCGTTATTATGAAAGTCCAGAAAGTCCCCAACCGTTTTTATTTGAATTAGCGATAGTACGGTTACGAAGAAATTTTACGGTCCCATGAAGTTCGTTATAACGGGATTTTACTGTATGTCTGTTTTGCAAAAAATTTCAGTGTATTTTTTCAGGACCTACTAATTCACTATTTGATAAATAGGTACTTTAACAAATTCAGTTTTAGTAAATAAGGTACCTTCACAAAATACATTTTTGAAAGAAAGTTTTCTTGGAAGCTATATTCTCTAAATAGTTAACTTTTTAGTCATTCTAGACAATTTTCTTTTGTTTTTAATGTTTAAAAACTACTTAGATGTTATTTTAACTTAATAATAATAAAGACATTAATGCCAGAGATATATTTTATATTAGATATATTAGAGAAATTTTACGGTCCCATGAAGTTCGTTATAACGGGATTTTACTGTATGTCTGTTTTGCAAAAAATTTCAGTGTATTTTTTCAGGACCTACTAATTCACTATTTGATAAATAGGTACTTTAACAAATTCAGTTTTAGTAAATAAGGTACCTTCACAAAATACATTTTTGAAAGAAAGTTTTCTTGGAAGCTATATTCTCTAAATAGTTAACTTTTTAGTCATTCTAGACAATTTTCTTTTGTTTTTAATGTTTAAAAACTACTTAGATGTTATTTTAACTTAATAATAATAAAGACATTAATGCCAGAGATATATTCACCATGTCATTTTCATCTAATAAGTTTTGGAAGATATCGTCAATTAATGATGACTGGAAAAATTTGATCTATGTATGTTGTTCTGTCACACCTTATATAAAACTATACGTTAAGAATTTTGCTATGTAGTGTGTTTCAGTAATTTGATACAAATTCCCCTTTTAGGAAACTCAAAGCAACGATAGACGAATATACAATAAGGGTAGGTCAGCAAGCTGTTGTACTTGTTGTGACTCCTGGCAAACCTCAGAACAACTTTAAAGTTTTTGGTGCTCATCCACTAGAAAACGTGGTAAGATTTCAATAGTTAGTTCCTAAAATCTGTTTTATAGCTGTATGAGATTTTATATTAATTATTTTACAAATTAAAATTTATCATTTTTAGAGGGAAGTGGCTTATTTTTTAAAAGGCAATTTGAGGACTAGTGCTTTTGGTTAAGATTACCTTTTTTTGTTGATTGAGATCAATCCCTTCCTCTCCCTCTCTTATATTCTACCTTTGCATAATCTTTCCAAACGTATTTCCTTCCTAGCTCTTTGGCTTTTATAGGGTTGTTAATAGAACAATACTTTTATTTAAATACACTGCACTGAAGTTAGTGGTTAACTTAATAAGATGCATTTAAGAGACCTCCTACTTCAAACTGTTGATTGGCTGCAGGTTCGCAATTGCAAGAGTGTGATAATGCAAGAGCTGGAACAAGCTCTGGCTCAGCAAGCACCGCCACAAACACAAGATGATCCAACTCTTCATGAGCTACCCCCATTGGTAATTGATGGAATACCAACGCCTGTTGAAAAGATGACTCAAGTAAGCCACCCTTCTTTCACCCCTAGACTCGACTTATTGATTTAAACATTGTTGTTTTTCAATGTCACTTAAGCTTGTTTCCCCAGACGTTCACGGTATTGTTTGTTTTGCAGGCTCAGTTGCGCACATTCATCCCCTTGATGTTGAAGTATTCTACTGGTAGAGGGAAGCCTGGTTGGGGAAGGGAATCAACGAGGCCGGCGTGGTGGCCAAAGGAACTGCCTTGGGCCAATGTCCGCAGTGATGCCCGCACAGACGAAGACAAGCAGAAAGTAGGCCCTTTTCTTTTTATCTTGGTTAAGCAAGTGCATTTTTTCTGCTGGGTACTCTTAGTTTTTTTGTGAAATGAACTAAAAACAATTTATATCTAATGTCTATGAACTAAATTTATTATTAAAAATTTGGGGGATATTGAGTAATGTGGGTTGATATAGAGTTTTACCGCCCCAGTTTTATGGTTCGATAAATAGCAGAACACAAAGAGGCTTCTTCAAAGCACTAGTGGTCAATTAGCGCTCAAAAGGAAGGCCCTCCTCGTGCAGGGGAATGAGCCTCCCAACCACATGTAGAGCTCCTCTATCTACCTGGACCATAACACCAGAGTTTGTAAAAGTCTCAAAACCTACAGTTTCTATGTGATTATCAAAAGCTATTGGTGAAAAGAAAACATCTCTTGGTTAAGTATAGTTATTGGAGCTTCTTTAATATGCATCATCGAAGCGCTGGTTATACAGTAGCAACCAGCTGGGATTTTTTAGAAATGATAAACAATATCTGAATATGTCGGTAATATTATCATAATAAAAAAATAAGTGTTTATAAAATCCGTTTGAAAACAATTTTCATCTAAAGGCATAAGTATTGTGTGCTGGTAGCGGTAGTGAGCTGCTGTTGGAGTTAGCTTGTTGTTGTTTAGAGCAACTCAGTTATCAATGGTTAAGGGGGATTAAAACTGTATTTGAAAATATGCTAGGAAGTTAGTTTCCTACTGATGAAGAACATAGTATAAGAGTCAATTGTTTTTCTAACACAGCCCAAACACCTAAAAATTACCCTTTTCCTCCTTTCAGGTCTCATGGACGCATGCCTTGCGGCAGATAGTTATCAACTGTTATAAGTATCATGGCAGGGAGGACCTCCTGCCAGCCTTCACCAATGAAGATGATAAAGAAAAAACCAAAGCTACCATACAGGCACATACATCCGCCATTGAAACTCTGACTGGAGCTCAGGGGGTAAGTTTAATTTCTTTAACTCGGTTTATATAATTTTTTTAATTCTAGAATTTTCACAATTTATATATACGGAGCTGGAAAAAGTTGTACCTAGTGATGTAAAATTCTCGGTAATAATCTTTTGGAGAATATTCTTGAGAATATTCTCGAGAATATTCTCCAAGAGGAGAATTTTCGAGAATATTCTCCTAGAAGCTACTAAAATAAGTTTTTTTTTGGAAAAAAAATTTAAGAAAGTATATATTAACTTCAAATCAGGAGAATATTAAAGATTATATAACTTGAAGCCATCATAAAATTTAAAATGTTTTTTAAAATCACTAATATGCTTGAGAATATTCTCCTAGAAACTACTAAAATAATATTTTTGAAAAAGTTTTTAGCAGGTATATAATAACTTCAAATCAGAAGAATATTAAAGATTATACAATGAGAAGACCATCATAAATTAAAATAAGTCAAATTTAATTTTAAAATCACTATTCAGGGGTGCATCTAGAAAGAAATTAGGGCCGAAAACGGCCCCTTCACAAAATTACGACCCTCAAAAACAGCCCCTTCACAAAATTCCAATCCTCAAAAATGGCCCCTTTACAAAATTCCAATCCTCAAAAACAGCCCCTTCACAAAATTCCGGTTCCCAAAAACGGACTTTAATCAAGCTATAAGCACTCGCTATGTGTAATTTTATTAAAAAAATTATATATTTACAGAAATAGGACCTTATTTTAGAATGAAAAATTATTTTCACAAAATTCAATTCCGTTTTTCACAAAATTCAATTCCGTTTTTTACAAAATTCCCAAAAACGGTCCCTGGCAAAACATCCTGGATGCACCCCTGCTATTAAATATGAAAGATAACATGTTTGAAAGGTAAATGAGAGTAACCAAGATGTATTATATTAGCTAAAAATTTTTCGACTGTTAGTGTTTTTGAAGAAAGTTATGTACATAGAAATGTTTTTCTGGAAATAATTTTGTAGAATCCTAATGAGAATATTCTCATGAAAACATGAGGAGATGCAATTATACACGAGTGAAAATTTGAAGATCCTATATATTTCAGGGACACACACAAGTCTTAATAAGTAAGAAATATAAACTGAATTGTAATTTTGAGAATATTCTCATGATAGATTTTTCCTCAAATGAAACACTTCAGGAACTTTCCATGAGGAGTTTTGCGGTGGGGGAGTATCAAAATTTTTTTATTTAATACTGTACAACCAATGCCTCAGATTTGATATTTTTATTTTTAAAGTATGGGAAAAACTAAATTTCGAAATCGGATATTGTTCCATTAATTATGCTTTGACCTTGATCAATTCTGTGCGCGTCACAAGATCCCAACAACATATAGCTATTTTTACCGAATTTTATTGAGAATATTCTCATGAAGGGGAAAATATAAATGAATCTGAATTTAAAATTATACAAACAAAAAAAACTAGCCAAATTATTCTTTCAGAAATAATTTTTATTTTTAAACAAAAAGTAAAGTGAACTTTTTGAACCCACTTTGAGAATCAATATTCTCATGATAAATTAATTATATATATTTCCTGTAAAATAAATATTAAAAAATTGGAAATATTTTTCTCAACAGATAAGGGGCCATTCATTAATTACCTAAGGGTCCCGAGGGGGAGGGGGGTTGGAAAAATCTCTACATACCCTTACTTGGGGGTGGGGGGTCAAACCAATTCTTACGTAAGATTTTCTAAGTTAATGTAAACAAATTCCAATCAAATAACTATTGAATAACCCCAGAAAAAATTTTAAAATGCTGCTGATCTCAGTATATTATCGAAGCTTTAATTTTTTAAAAATGAGGGTATATCAGATGCATCTTTTTTATTCGAGTTTAAACTGATCAAACGAAATAAAATCTTACGTAAGAATAGGGGGGAGGGGTTTTAAAAATCTTACGTACCCTTACATGGGGGTAGGGGGGTCAAAAATTGCCAAAATCATCCTTACGTAATTAATGAATGGCCCCTAATTCTAATGTGATGTCCCTTTCTTTAAAGAATATTCTCCTGATTTTACAAAGTAATATCAAAATTAGCTAAATATCAGGTTTAAAAGGTCCTTTAGTTTGACAACTATTGCTATTGGTACTACAATTGCTTTCTCAACAACTATATGGACAGAATTTAGACTCCTCTTTTTCATAACAGTATTTTCTCCCATTAAAACTTGCTTCTAATATACTTTAAAAAATATTTTTTACCAAATGAAATTTACTTATTTATTAAACATTATGCGAAATAATGAAATTACAGTTCAGAGAATATTCTCTAAACTGAAGATGACTTTTTAAGGGTAAGTTTCATCAAAGTTATTATTATTTTTAGGTTTTTAACACTAATACTACATGGCCATTTCATATTATTAAACATATTGACATTTATTTCCATTTATCTGTCAAAAAACAAAATATTCTCGATTATTCTCAAAATTCTCACCCCTGGAGAATATTCTCAGAATATTCTCGTTCTCCGAGAATATTCTCCGGAGAATATTCTCACTTCACATCACTAGTTGTACCCTTCCCCCGAACCTAATAAACTTTCCCCACACCTTATGAATTGCTCCTATGGAGCTGGCAGGGCTTCCCCCGTACCAGGTTCATAGGTTCAGGCACTTTTTCCAGGTCCGAATATATATACCATAGAGGCCAATTCTCCCGATTTTTTTGGGAATCTCCCGGATTTCACTGTTTTCTCCCGATATCCCAAAACAGTATTAAATCTCCAGAGTTTCTTTATAAATCAGGTTTGAGGATTTTCCCGGCATTTTTTCGATTGGGAGTTTCTAAGAAACCGGTTGATAATAGCCTAGGAGCAAGCAATGTTTAAAAGATATGTTGGCAAGCTTTTTTGTGCTATGTTTTTCTGATAAAATTTAATAGTTAAAGTTAATAAAAAAGTTTAAATGATATTTCTGTTGTGAGAATCCTTATACAGTATTATTTTGAATTTATTTTTACTCTTAAGTCTTAGATAAGTACTGTATTTCTAACAAAATTAGATGTCATATAAATCTCCCTAATTTGTGTGAACCATCTCCCTAATTTGTTTTCAAATGTTGGCCTCTATGTATCTACTAAGTTGAATCACTCATTTACCCTTGATATTTCAGACTCTGTACGCTCAATCACTGCCTGCACATGTGTACCCGACAATGGTGCAGACCATCAGCAATCCAGACGGCACTGTCTCTTTGATTCAAGTGGACCCCACCAACTCTGTAGTGACACTGCCAGACGGCACGCAGGCACAGCTTAGAACTGTGAGCGCAGTAAGAATTCAATTTCCTTTGGTTGATGATGGAAGTCTGCCATTTTATTTTGGAGGAAATTAAAATGCTTTTAATATGCTAGTTCAAATTTATAAGTGTATTTAGCATAAATTTTATTTGTAATCATCAAAAAGGACAATTTGAGGATATCAAATAACAACAAACAAAATTGAGGACAAAAGAACAGAATAACAAATATCATTAATAAAATATGGTTGTATTTTTTACTAGCTACACTGTTTCAAAACAAAAACCCTTTATTTTAATGGATGTTAAAAAGTCTTAATTTTTAGATAATGTGGCAAAAAATTAAGAATTATTTGTTTATCCCAGTCATTAAACACAATCATGACTATAATAAGCATGTGCGTGATGTTTCATTGCACGGAATGGCGAAGTTTCGACAAGTCAAAGGAATCCAACTGCACATTGGCAAAATTAATTTGATTAAATTTTTATTTGAAAATTTTTTCTTCCATAATCTTGTCCAGAAAAACAAAATAATTTTTTTAGAAGGATTGTTTTTCAAATAATTTAATAAAAATGTTAAATTTTTTTGGCCTTAAATCAGTGAATCAAACATGTTGATTTATGGGAACAAAATTGCTTTTAATTTTTAAAAAGTTGTAGTAAGATGGAAGGCAAGAAAATTGGAGCACATCAGCTAAAATCCTAAATATGGGCCTGAACACAATAATAATATTTTAACATTTAATTAGTTGTGATTAATCCAATACTTTAATCTAAAATTTCTACCAATGAATCTTGATTTCGCCCATTACTGATTGTTGCTTTTATGGTAGGTTCTTGGCCAAAATGCAGACGGTGAAATAACAGCAAACGCGCAGGTGAACGGAACCCCGGTTAGCATTGACCTGAATGGAGAGGCTGGTGCACAAGCGGTTGCCACTCTGACTGAGGCAACCATCAATCAAGATGGACAGATAATTCTCACTGGAGAAGATGGAACCCAGAGTGGTAAGAATTTATTCTGTTGGTATTTCATGCATTGCTAATACACACCTCATAAAAAGGCAGTTATCTTGGAAAACTCCTTTTTTCCAATTTGATTATATGACGATGGGTATTTTCTGGGTTCTGTGTAAATATTATACAGGGTTCGTACGGGGCCTTGAAAACCTTGAAAGTCCTGGAATTTCAAATTTAATTTTCAAGGCCTGGAATGTCCTGGAAAAAGCGAATTTTTGTACTAAAGTCCTGGAAAATCCTTGAATTTTAATTTCTAAAAGGCTAAAAAGATTTCAGGGTAACAACTAATTATGTTAATGTCCGAAAATTCTATGACGGTCCAGAATTTCAATGAAAAAGCTCAAATTTTCATACGTTTCCAGACGTTTGCCTGTAAAGTTGGCATATTGACGGAAAGGATTAGGGCAGGAAAAACAACTTGACGGTTGGTTCGCGATCGCGTTTTTCTTACTTCGCGTCAAAATCCTTGGTTTTAAATGCTTGTTTTTGGAGAAAGTGTTCATTTATTATAGTTCAAATGTTACACCAATATTTAGCTGGCAAGTTAAAAGGTTTATTAGAGGAATTTCTTGTTTTTTTTTAAGGAGGGCAAATAGAAATTTGTACTAGTTTGAACTTGTGAGTTTTATACTAGGTGTCTGTAGATAATAGGGTATATGAAAATTGTAAGGCAAATTATATTATTTAGGCATTATTAAATTTTTTTCAGTAAGAAAGTCTTAACAAAATCTTACATAAAAATAATTTTCGTGGGTTGAAATAAAATTTCTTGAATTAAAAATTTTTTATGTCAGATAGTTTTAATTTTTCATTACCTGCAATTCACACATTTTTTTCAATGCATTAGAATGGCTATTGATAATTATTCAAAGTTTTATTGAACATATATGGTAGGTTTTTATTTTCGAGATTCAATCTGTCATAATAAGTTCATGTATTTAAAAATTACTTGAAAATATTTTTATAATATTCTATATCTTTCAAACACTTTTTTGTAACCGGAAACTTGTATAAAATTTGCTATTATTAAACTCTTTAAGAGATAAAATTGTACAAAATGAAAGAAGTACTACCTAAAAAATGGTTTCAAACCATATATCAGTCAGCCTTGAATTTTTCATCAGGTAGCCTGGAAAAGTCCTTGAAAATCCTTGAATTTTTTTCCTCAAAGTGTGTACGAACCCTGATTATAGTTCACTCCTGTGTAATTTAACCTTTGTTGCAGCTAAAAGTTGTGCAGGCCTGATTTTGTAAATAAATCTCTTTAAGAGGTCCTGTTGTTGATCCTATTGTTAGAAAAAATTACTAACAATAGGCAAGACATTTAGAAGCTTGATAGTTAGATAATTTATGTTCACATGCATTATGGAACCGATTCAAACTTACTTTTAAAATCAGTTAAATTTATCAGTACCACATCTTTTGAAATAAGCTTAGTTATATTGTAAACAAAAGTAATTAATGCCTTTTACACCCTTTTAAATCAAAATTCACCAAATCGTTCACTTAGAATAAAGTTTAGGCTAATCTTAATAAAAATTCCCACTTTAAGTAAACACGCTCTTCATACCAATAGCATAGAAATTATATGAAATCTATTGTCAGTCTTTTTTTAATCAAAAGAACATTTTATTGATCTTGGCGTAAGGAAGCTCTGATCATTCAATACCCTTAAACTTTTCAGCATTCCCTGTGTCCGGTATGGTCTCCATCCCAGTGTCCATGTACCAGACGGTAGTGGCCAATATCAGTCAACTCACAGATGTCCAGGCTCATGGCATCCAGGTCGCAATGGCTCCCATGGTCACAGAGTCCAACTCAGAGTCACCAGTCAACGTTACCTCAGCATCTGAGAACGTGAACGTGCTGACGGCTGTCACGTCTTCATCAGCACAAGTCTCAGAGCAGAGTTAATACCTCAGTATTTGTGTTTCTTAGTCAACTGTTTTTCATTGCTATTGGGTATGTCCCTTGCTTTTTTTGATAGAAAGTATTTTTTGTGGCTATGAAGGCTATCTAGCAACCTATCTAAATGTTAAAGGCAGTTGAAATGTAGCTAAAATAAATTGCAATTGTTCAAAATTCGCGCATCTGGATTTTTACTGTGAAACCTTGTATAACTTTCTCTGTGGTCTTGAAAAGGTCAAAGCTAGCATTAACAGCTTGTCTGCAACAGTATTTAGACCCCTACTGCGTTGTTATAGACTAGGGCAGGGGTCCCCAACCTTTTTGTACCTAAGAGCACATACCAGAATATCGGTCGAATGGGGGCACCATTTATTTTTTCAAGATAAATTTATAGTTGGTGGACATAATTAATAATACACACTACATATAATGCACAAAAAAATTAATTTAACATAATGAATATATAATTAGTATTAATATTCTTTTGTAAAATAAATTACTACTAAATTGCTTGCAAAACATACAAAGTATGAAAATTTTTATAAAATACAGTCGAATCCGCTTAATGTGATCGCAATTGTCCGAGATTAAACTGATAACATTATCCGATTGATAACAATAAGCGATTTTACATCAAAAAGCAGCAGAAAGTGTAACTATATTGTTTGCTTTAAAATCAAAATTACGTACTCGTAATTAGTGTATTTAAAACAATTTTACACTATGTATTTGACAACTTAAAATTTTTAGGGTAATATAAGAGTAGTTCAATTAATAAAAACAAAATTATCGCTTACTTTAGTAGGAAGGTCTCTCTTTTCTGTGAACTCCATTATATTCTTCCAATCTAATAAACCACCTATTTTATAATCTGAATTCCAATAACCAAGGGAAAATTAATATCTCTTATAAGAAACAACTGCAAGGCGCAGATGGTTTCTTACAAGTATGGATTCGGGACCCCCCCCCTTTAACCGTTTTCTTCAATATTTGTGGAATCTTTTGTTATTCTTACTAATGAGTTTGAGAAAAATAAACGCCAGATGCTAGGGTGGGGTAGATGTTTACTTGTAAAAATTGACCTTCAAAACGAAACCTGATAACGGACGTTTTTAGGGGATATGGACCCTGAATTTTCCTATATATTCCTGAATTTTGATAACATTAAGCGGTGTGTTGATCAAAAGTTGATCACATTAAACTATTTATTTTACATTAAATTGAATAGGAATGATCGGGACCTGTCGATTTCGATAACATTATCCGATTGATAACATTAACCGTGATCACATTAAGCGGATTCGACTGTATATAAAATACATTGCATTTCACTTGCCAGCGCTTCATAATTGGGAGATTATGATGAAATTCTTGCCCACAAGCTATCGTCAAGGTGTCCCTCTGTACGTTGTGATCTATATTTTTTGATTTTATTATATTCATTGTCGAAAATGTTTCACATAAGTGTGTGGAACTAAAAAACTACATTATTTCATATGCTGCTCTTTTTAAGAATGGAAATTTATTTCTATCAACTATATTCCAGAATTTCTCATCTCATCTGATAATAGTTTTGAGGATTATGTCATTCTGAAGATCCAAAATTTCTATTCTCGCCTTACTTGAAGAAATTCTGAAATGTATGTTGCTATTTCATTTCTAGAATTTTATGGGATAGTGGAAAACTGAAATATTTTATCGTTGGGCACAAGCAGCAGGCGCACCTAGACCGATCAACTGGCGCCATGGTGCCCGGGGGCATAGGGTTGGGGACCCCTGGACTAGGGCTTTCCAAACTTTTCATTTCATCAATCTGGAACCCCCCTTATACAAATTTTCTTTTGGCAACCCTTATCACTATTATTATTACCTGATCATAAATGTAAAAGATTTTCCATTAGTATGTTCATAGCTGCCAACTCTTCCGGTTTTTTATATCCGTTTTTTAAGAGAATCTGCCCAAATAATTCAAGCAGCCTATTTTTGTAAAGGCCAGAAATGTTTTGAAATGGTGTTTGATAACAATTTTCTAAAAAAGGCTAAATCTTGCACATATCAGGCCTTAAGAATTAACATTAAGAATAATATTTGAAAGGAAATAAATTTGTATTGATCAGAAATTAGTTTTTTAATGTATGTGTAAAGATGGGTAGTGTTAGTATGCTCATTTGATATTAAATGTATGTTTTCCTTTGATTTTTGTACTGAAGGATATCCATTTATGCTACCTATTAAGTTAGGTGTAGTAACCTAACTTTAAAAAACACTACCAATAACATATGTGTACATATGCATATATTATTTTTTTATTGCAAAAGCACTTGACTTTACATCATTGGCTCCCATGCATCAAGGATGCATGAGATTGGAGCATAAACAAAAACAAAACCACTGAATAATACAAGAACAATAACTTAATACAAGAACAAATCCAGCATAAATACTTGCAAAATGTGAACTAGACAAACATGAACGAGAATCAGTCACTGGATGCCAATTGCATCAACTCCCTAGCTCGCCAATATCGACTGTATAAGCAGTCTTCATTCAATGAAGAACAACTTAACAAATGATCTTTGTCCATCTCAAAGTTCTGGTTGCACAAAGTGCACATTGGACTGTCATATATACCAATCCTGAACAGATGTTTAGCGAGGCAATCATGACCAGTCTCCAGATGGAAAGCCGCTACTGCAGTGGATCTAGGGGAGTTTGGAATTTTCTTTATTGAACATGCCCATTTCTTATTCTTGATTTCCTCTATTAAACTAATATCATATTTTTTCTTCACCACATTTTTTATAATTCTTTTAATTCATGAAAATGGTACTCCGTCATTACCTGTCTGCAAAATTTCTGTTCCCTTCTTTGCTAATGTATCAGCCCATTCATTACCATTGATTCCTACATGAGATGGGATCCACTGCAGAACAACAGTCCTCCCCTCAGAAGCTAGAAGATCAATATTTCTTCTGCAGGAGCGATAATTTTTGACTCTGCGAATGCATATATTATACATATGCATATATTAGAGAATTCTGTTAAAGTTTCCTAGACCATGGTAGTGTTATTTTAAGTTCAGCCTAGCAAAATTTGAAGAGTGGCACCCATGCCTTTAATTTTTTCCATACATCTTACTTACAAAATATGTTTAAAATGAGTCAGGATCACACTGAAGCATATTTATGTGAATAAGTTGAAACAAAATTGTTTTTTATATTGTGGCTTAATTTGCCTGGAAATAGAATCTTAAGCCCCCTGATAGTTTATATAATAAATCAGGGTTGGCCGGTTTAAACCAAATGTTTTTTTTGGTTTTTTAGAAATTATAAAATATTTTCAGGATTTTTTTAAAGAAAGTGTTATTACGTATATAATCTTTTGCACAAAATTAAAAAGTCAGATTTATCAAAAAATTTACATTTTAAGGTGATTAAATATCAGATCTTTTAATTTAATGGTTTTAATTATTGAATTATCTCTATCTAAACTTAATTTTAAATGCTTAAGTTAAACTTGTTATATGTTGCAAGAGATGGTTTATTTATTAATTTCCTTTAAAGTGAAACATTATTTCAAAGAGTAAAGATACACAGAAGTTATCTGTTTTTCACTGATAAAAGATGGCTTGGATTTTAATTAATTGATAAAACCAATTTGTCTTATTTGTTAGTCATAAAAACCAGTTGGTTTTTTTACTTAATTAAAAAACCATCAATTTCTTTAATTATAAAAACTAAAAACCAGTTGGTTTGTTTATAAACAGATAAAAACCAGTTGTTTTTTTACTAATAAAAAACCATTGATTTCCTTAATCAGATTAATTATCTCAATCATTTATCCAATTTCAATTAACATTATTTGCTTACTTTTCACTTTTATTTATTTAAAAAATGTTATTTTCTCTTTCTAAAGAAATTAACACCGATTTTTATTCACTACAATAATATTAATTTTCAAATTGGAAAACTTTAAAAACAAAAATTATTTTTAAAACAAATTAATTTAATTTTAATTAACTAATTAAATTAATTAATTGAAATTTACAAATCATTTATCAATTATAAACAAACCCTGAAATAAATGTCTCATTTACAACTCAATTTCAAACATCACTGCTAAAATTTCTTATTCTGAAAAATAAGTTATAAAACTTGGTTTAAACCAAATAAACCGGTTTTTTTTAAAAACAGGTTTTTTGCCAACCCTGTAATAAATATTTTAAGGGGGAAATATAAAACACATTTCAATGTATTTAGAAATACTTGCACATTTATCTGCCTTAAAATAATATTACAATCTTATTTTTGGTTTAAAAACTTTTTTAAAAATTTCAGATCAAAATTTAGCTGATGAAAAAAAATTTTATTGTTCCATACAGGATCACATATAATATAATAGCTAGTGTTGTAATATTTTTTTATATTGGATTTTGAAGTTTTGAACTTATTTTCTTTTTTAGAGGAAAAAAGACCTGGACAAATCCCCTTCAGTCAATTTGGGATAGAAGTCTTTGTCCTGTACATAAACCTAAGTTTTCACAACTGTACAAAACTTGTCTCGTCAGTATTTACTATGTTGAAGTACTGTGATTTTTAACATCTTGCTGAATTAACTCATTTGATTGTACCCAAAAATCATTATCATGTACTCATTGTAGCTGTATTTCCATGTTGTTCCCATTTTTGGAGTCATTTTTTGTATTAAAAAGCATAGTCGGAAGAGAACTTGTACAGGCATCCAATCAGATTTGTATCATAACAAATTAGTTTTATTTGTTATTGTTTATAAGAGTTTGCTGACAGTTATGTTGATCTCATTACTGTAAGGTAGTTTTTAAAGGGAATGCATGCTCAGTTGGGACAAAAATGGCAGATGCAATTGATGAAATAATAACTCTAAACTGGATGTGTTAAGTTCCTGTTTTCTGAGCTTTCTTTGATCAATCAAGTTGTGATACTAATTCAGTTATTTCTGTTCTTTCCTCACTTGGTAAGCTTCTGTAGAATTTTTTTTAGAATTATTTAGTCAAGATAACACTAATCAAATTTTTGATTGCTGTATTTGATGCAATGCAGCGTTTGGGAGTTTCTTTTGTTTGAACAGTTCAGTTTTAACCACCAGGAGTGTTGGCACATTTTTGTGTTAAATGTAATACTTAATCTGTTTGTTTTTAATCTTTGTTTTGAACGATTACAATATTCAATGAAAAGTAAAGCCATATGGGTGTGTTTAAAGAATCTCTGATCTTTATTTAGTCTTCGACATTAAGAAGTTTGTTTTTAGTTTTATTCTACGATTCATCAGGAAATTTCATTGACCTTTTTCCAGTGATGCTTAAAGAATTTAAAGGTCAATGATTAAATAATTTTCTGAAAAGGTATGGTCAATTTATTGTTAAGCAATATTTTAGCATTTTGTCATGGCCCTTGCAACGAATTCCAAAAAGTTGTTTATTTAAATCATAAAACATCTTCAGTAAATATAAAAATGTAGCTATAATATGAACACACATGCTATTGTGAGCTTGGGTGTATTCTTTCCTTATCAATGAAGTTAAATTGGCTTGGTTAATAATGTGTACTAGTTATTGTCATTGCACTGCCATTTTTTAACATGTGATAGTTCTGTTTTTGCAGCTTAGGTTGCATTTTGTTTCTGTTAAAAGTATCTGATGTAAATTTTACGCATTAGATTGATTCTAGTCGTTTCTTTGAGTATTGGCATTCTGCAATACCACAATACTTGTTGAGTTTCTGTGCTTAAATTACGAGTTGTTATAAGGGTGTTTATTGTTTGTCTTATGTATTACCCCTTTTGATTTGATTGTTGAATTGTAATAATTTTGTTGCTTAGTGTTACCAAGCTTTCTCTTGGGAAAAAGTCCTTGAATTAAGTTCTACCCTATCAATTTTAAAGTTTAAAATATAAGTAGGGGACAATATAAATGGACTGTTTATTCTTAAATAAAAATAACTAGAGAAGTAATGTGAAAGTATAAACTAGCATCAACATCAAGTACCACAAAGCCCTTCTCAATAAGAATTATTTGCTTTCAACAAAGATAATTGTCTCCTATAAAAAAATTGGGATTTAGGTATATCATAAACTTGATAATGAATTAAATATTATTTTTGTTATTGTATATAGTTATTGAATTTGTTTTGAAAAGTTTAACAAAATTATCATCTGCCCGTTGATTTATGAAAGATGCTAGTTTAAAATGGTTGTACACAATTTCATATCAGTGAATATTCTTGGTACTTCAAATTTGACTCCAGTGTAATATTTAAGCATAATGGTTTAACCACTGAAACAGTTTTAGTTAGTGAACTACCTGTTTTGTCATCACCCATTTTGTTACTATTCATCCTTTTTATGTGTACTCTAAATCAGAAGTTTCAATATAGCTCCTTTAAGTTCCAAGAAGAAATTTACTATAAATCATCTAATTGCATATGATATTCTAAATTATGTGCTTGAAGTAGCAATTTTATTGAATTGTTTTACATCAAAGAGGACTTGCCTGTGTTCACCCTGGTATCTAGATCTAAAAAAAATTGCAAATTCTTGATTTTATTTTTTGTGAATTAATTGTGTTGCATATATGTGTTTAAGTATTAAAATATATTTCATGCAGAAATACATATTGTGGCTATAATTTATAAATTACTGTAGAACCTGAAATTTATGCTTAAATAGAATTCATACAAAGTTGAAATGTTTTCTCCATCATGGTTTTACAAAAAGTTAAGAGTAGTTTTCAGGATTTTGAAGATTTAGTTTCAATTCAGGTGGAGACGATAAATAATCTTTTTAGGTAGCTTGTTATCCTGACTTTTATATTTCTATTTATAATGACTGCATGAAAGAATAAACACTTGTACAGTAGACATTCCTTTAAGAAGTCAGTTCTTATAGTCTTCTGTCAACCGTCCCTATTCAGGCCCTGCCTCCCCAACCCTGGAATTTTGGACTATGTATACCAAAACAAGTTAAAGCCATGTTATTTAGGGTCATACTTATGAAATTCTTCTGGGGGAGGACCCCCTTATTTTCCTTGAAACTTTTTTCAATTTTTTATAATGTGTTCATCAAAATTTAAACCCTACCTCAGAATGAATGTCCAAGATTTGGACTATGATGTACCTAAAACAAGTTAAAACCTGTTTTCAAGGATCATTTCACAAAATTTTCTGGGGAGGACCCCCTATCGTACTTGGAACATAATTAACTACAATTTTTATTACATTAAATTCTCTTGGATACAAATTATTCCTAAAAATGTAAAGGCATGTTAAACCTGTTAAATATGCATGGGAGGGGCTGAGGAATAATTTTGGGTCATGCAATGCATAGGGCTTTCCACTGACATGAAATTTCCCAGCCAATCATGTTGATGATTTTAAATAAAACTTATATGACTCAAGGCATTGAGGAGAGTACAATATTTTAACTACAATTCTGCTGTAACTGCTTTGCTTTGAATATGGCCATACAGTGTTCCTTATCAGTTGTAGAGGAATGATGCCCTTTTAAAATAATATCCTTTTCAGCTTAAATATTTTTTACATATCAAGTCCTATTTCAAACCTTTTTTTAACAAACACAAGTTGAAAAATACAAGAATATTTTTTTTATTGGGGAATGGTGAATTAACTCGTGTTTGCAGATGCTGTCTCTTGCCAATTGCTGAACCCACTAATGTTTAATGTTTTCTAGCAACTATAAATTATGTTTGTATGGTTTCTATCACATTCTGTCAAAATTAAATTATGATCCATGATAGCTAGCTTAAGAATATTGTGAAGTAATTCTATATTGCTATAATTTTTTTATTGTTGAACAAGAACCGGTTCAATTTTTAAAACCTTGAATGCTATGGTATATCTACTGAATGTGTATTTCATTTTTGAAGTTTTGTCTTCAAGAAAATGTGAAAGTTTTTAAAAAGGAGATTGCTATGCGTCAATGTGTACAGTGTCCTGTGTACTACAAGCAGTGCAGTCATAGAACTTAGTGTAAATATAATAGATTCTGTGAAAATTAATTTATGTGAAACTGTTCTCAAGAATGACTTTGTGTATGTAGATTGTAATAAACGACATGTAAAAGAAATAAATATTATTGAAACAAAATTATTTTTATTGTTACCATTATTTCTATAATAGCAGCATAGTAATTACAGACTACACTGAAATGAAATTTTTTATATGTATTGGAAAATTTGGGACCAATTCCAATTACACAACTTTTGTTAAATTTTAAGTATTTAAAAGTAGGATTAGTATTTACTTTATATTTTAAGCAGATATTTGTTCATTAAATGGAAAAGAAATGTGTAAAACAAATCAACTATTTATTATAACCTTAAAACTTAGTTTGCAAAATTTAAACTTTCCCCTATTTCCAAGTTCGTGTAAAAATGAGCATGTTTATATTAGTATTTAATTCCTAAGGCAGGAATTTTTTTTCATGGTTTTTTATTCCAAATTTGCTATGAAAAAAGTTCATTAAAAACAAAGCTCCTTATTTTGGTAATTGTGTGATAAACTATGAACAGTTTGGAGCTTAGTTCTCTTGAGTGGAATAGGAAAATTTTTTAAGAATAAGGAAGTTGCATGTGTCAGATTTTCAAAAACAAACAAGTGTTCCGTATGGTTTTTTGTATGGTAAAATGAAATATCTAGTCAGTTTTTCAAAAAAAATGTACAGGTAATTAAATATTTTAATTTAAAAGTCGAGAAAAAAACACGTGACTGAAAACGTTTATTGTTTAAACTATAAGATGACGTCAACAATCATACCATCATCTCCATTGCTTTACAACAATGTTTAGTATAAGATGACGTCACATCCAAACTCTTGGCGTTTTCGCGCGCTTTTAAAAAGGGGATTTTTGTTAATTTTTTTGACAATCAAAAAATTTCTCGATCGGCCTCAAATTTTGGGTAGTTGCTTATTTTTGCAAGAAGAATCGATTAAAAAAATAAAAAAAAAATCATGCAACTTCCTCATTGACTCTTAAAAATAAAATTATATATAAACTAATTTTTTATGTATGTGTGCCCCCTGATCAGCTTTCTTTAAACCCCATCTAAGAAAAACTGGGGTCACCCATATTTTTATAACTGATTGAATTTTTAGAGCACCTTTTAACAAAATGAAAACATAAAACGGAGGAAAAGATTTCATGATAAAAAAAATATGGCATTTTTATGCTCTAGAGCAGTGGTTCCCAACAGGTGGTCAGCGGACCACTGGTGGTCCGTGAGGCCATCGAAGGTGGTCCGCGAGAGTATTTTTAAACATATCCAAAAATGTGTTTAAATTTTTTAAAAACAGTTTTCTTATCACATATCCCATGAAGTAGTAAAAACCATAAATGAAAACCCAAAAATTATTCGTCTCATAAATAAAAATTGTTAGGTTCTCTTTCTCTCCTATGATTCATGTCCATTTAACTCACGTTATTCAACTGATGTTTATTACTATAAATAACTAACTATAAAACAAAAATTTTAAAACAAAGTAGAAACGAAATGTGATTATGATGCGAATAAAATTAATTGAAACTCAGAGGCGCCAGGGTGGGGCAAATAAAGAATGGAGTGTTCGGACTTTTACATGGTTTGATACGAAGCGAAGCGTGTACGTGTACGTACTACGTGTTGAAAGATACTACAAATTAAATGCTAATAGGAAGAGAAAATTTCTGATGCAAGCGAAAAAAGTTTGTTCTAAGATCTAAGAAAAATTTATCGTCAAAAACGCGAGCTTTGAACGGATAAATCATTTTCTTTTTAAATTGCTCCTTTAAAATAACTATTTATTGACTTTCGATCTTTCGACGTGGTCTCTTTTGAAAGAACATCAGTTAACCTCGCGTACATACTCGCCTTAATAATTTCTGCTGCTACAACTCTCAGTCAGTGCATGTGCATTGTGCAGTTTACTGTTTTGTGATAAAGAATTCCTGGTCATCTCATTTGTCCTGTAGTTTAAATTCCGAGATAAGTACTTTGTTTCAAATTTAAATCTACTAACAATATAACGATACTGTTGTTGGGTGTGAAAAAAATGACTCTTTGATACTGATGTTATTTAAACCTAGGATAACTTGGGTCTTTGGGTGTATGTATGCTCATGAACCTTTCCAGGGCTAATAGATCAACGAGCGGACCTGAACAATTATTGTCATTTGTAAAGTATCATCGTCTTTATAAAAGGTTTATTTTTAATAATTGGATTTAAAATATTGTCATGATAAATTTTCTTTAAAGTTTAATAGATTAACTATATACAGTTCCATTAAGATGCGTATTAAGACTCTGTTTCCTGCACTATTAAGAAAAAAAATCAAAATTTACATCCTCTGTGAGAAATGAGTGCATTGAAAAAAGTTAAATTTTTTAAGATAAAGTTGGGAACAGGGATGGTCCGCCAAGGTTCAAATTTAAGTGAAGTGGTCCGCGGACATATTTGAGTTGGGAACCACTGCTCTAGAGGGTAAAAAATAGGTATCGTTGAATATTTGTTTTTTTAAATAATACAGCCTGGCGTGCGTTCCAAAAATAAAGTACACACGTCCTCCCGTGTTACATGGGCGGGTCCAAAGGGACTATGCCCCCCCCTCCCGAGAAACCCTCACAAATAGCTCAAGAACCACTTTTATATGCTAAAATTCAACAAAATTTTCTTGGGGGAGAACCCCCACCAAATCCATTTTTATTGGGGAAAATCATGTTTTCAAAGGCAGAGCCATCCCCAAAGGGGATGGGGGACTTCCCTCCCCGCCTTCCGAAATTATCATGATGGTACTTTTTTTCTCTTAGAAATTCTAAAGAGTACAATAAGTGATCCTCTTTAGGTGTTACAAAGGGAGAGGGAGAACCCCCAGACCCCCCTTTTGTTTAAGAGAAATTACCTGAAATAACCTTTTCATACTTATATAAAGTTTCGCATTTAATTTATTATATAATCGGAAAATACCTTCGAAAAAAATTGGGCACCAAACACCTCTCAACACAAATATCTGGTTATGGTCCTCAAAAATTATTTCGTCCGGTTTTCTGTTTCGTTTTTTTTTTCTCAAAAGCTTGTCATGTCCCAAATATCATCTGCTTACAAACACTCTTTGCAATGCTAAAATTTCTGAGTGATCTAAAAATTTGGAAAGTAAAAGTAACATGCCTTCCGATATCACCCTTGCCATATTAAGGGTCAAATTTCCAAAAATGTTAAGGGGGGACCTCAAGACTACCTTTTGCGCTTGCCCCTACTCTAAAAAAAATTCTGTTTGCGCTGGTAAGCAGAGCAAAGAATCAAAATTCCCAAATCAAGTCTCTTGACCCGCATGCGATTTAAGGTCACCAATTTTCCTTTTTAACTTTATTGGTATTGGATAAATTTACCCCAAATGGAGAACTGCAGCAAATCTTAAATTTTAAATATTCAATTTTAATTTATTAAAATTTATCTCCTGATTCCAAAAATACGCTTGTCTTTCCCCACAAAATTTTTTTAAGGTAATTATGACATATTTTAATACAGAAAGTTCCTAACAATGTGACGTCACATGTGCCAGTGGAAATGTGGGAAACACCGTTTTCATCGATACACTAGTCTGAAAAAAAAACTAGTGCTCATTGTTTCAAAGTGGGATTATAGCAACAAGCGGGAACAAAGCACATTCACGTCACAAGCTGTTTCAGCTCAGACACAAAAGAGTCTATTAAATTCATTCCTTTCGGGCTTGTAGGCCGTGGTCTAAAATAAAATAAAAGGTCCAGACGTCTACCATAGAAGGTCCATTTCCGCCCGACCCCCCACCGGCCAAGCAGGAGATTTAAAGAGAGTTCGCCAAGTCTACTTACTAACGGCCGTATTTTGAAGCCTCTGGCAACCTCCAATCCAAACCAAACTTATTGAATCGGTGAACTAATGTTTTATTTCCACTGATGATGTCGGACACAGCTTCCGACGAAACGTCTGGACCTTTTATTTTATTTTAGACCACGGCCTACAAGCCCGAAAGGAATGAATTTAATAAATCAAACCGGCTGTGAAAGTCTTCATGCTTACAAAAGAGTCTGTTTTTAATTGAAAATAACTTAAAATTAGGGGCTTTGAAAAGCAAATGAAAACATTTTTTGGAGGTTTTAGGCCATTCTGAACACATTAAGATTAAAAAAATTTTTACTGCAGTTATCCATTTTTTACAGCTAACTGCCCTCCACTCGGAGGAAATCTTTCACTTTCAGCGGATTTAAAAACAAAATTCAGGGGTCAGGGGCTCAATTTTTTTGCTGAGCAAGGTCATTTTTCACTCTCTGGGGGCTGGAAGGGAGAAATCTTGCAGGGACTTTTGAAAAGATTTTCAAGGGGAGCAGGCTGTCCCAAACAAACTGGAGTGACGAGGGAGCCATGAAAGTGTTCTAGAGCTGTTTCCAGAACAGCTGTTTGCGCATGCAAAAAACAAGCTTTAACAGGATCTCAGGCGTTTAATATTGATTGTATTTACGTGAAACTTTGGACTTAAGGGTTTTCAACTATGATCTCTTAGATAATAAAATCAAAAGAAAGGATTTAGCAGAGTTTTCAAATTTTTTTGTGGTTTTTTTAACTTTTTTCATAATAAAACAAATTTTAAAGTGAAGATTTTTGAAATAATTTTAAAGATAATATTAAACCACAATTTTTGAGACCATAATTAAATTTTTACCAATAGTAGTTATTCTAAAAATTGAATTTTTCTATGATTTTTTGGGGTGTCGCTCCATTTTTAACTCCCTGGGATTTGGTCTGGGACCCCCAAATCCTATGTGATTCTGACTCGTCTAGGTGTCTACTATCATCCCTGAAAGTTTGTTGCACCATTTCAGATACACCCTGTATGTTTTTGCTTAATGTGTCTTTTCCTGCTGCTCTATAAAAAATACTACAAAGCCTCACTCCAGTTTCATCGGAGGTTTTCACTCCAGTTTGTTGGATCGTACGTGATCTTATTTACCTACGTGTAAAGCGTTACCTTTTAGTATTTCGAGCACTGATTTTGAGTTGCGGATGGCAATGATACATTATTGTGAACAAATTTACTTCCGTCGCCGTGGCATCACAAAACATTTCATTTTCTACCATTATCCGTACACGTGAGCGTGTCTAAATTCTTAAAATCCTCTTCTAAAATCTTATTAAAATGGTAAGTTTTCCTAAATTTTTATTGTATGATAAATGAAAATTGTGTTTTGTTCTTTTCTTTTGTTTTATGGAATATGTCGTGTGGGTTATTGTTTCAGATGCTCAAGCTTGTGCCCTAACTCAAGCTTGTGTTAGGGTTAAGCAGTCATCCTAAAAATGAAATAAAATCAGTAAAGTTCGTTTAAAATACTGTCTGTTCCGGATTGTTGTGTTAATTTGTGTTTTAAAATTTGGTACATAAAATTGATTTACCTTCAAAATTCCATAAGTAGATTTTTCTATTTACCGTAGCCCAATTGGATTAGTGTTGACTGCTAATATACCTAATTTTTTCTTTGAAGATCTGTTGATCCATTGAATCACTAGTTATAATCATGGTACTGTGAAAGTAATAATTAATTTCGTATTTCAAGGATATCCCATCCTGGTAATTGTTACCTACATTCATTATGTGTAAATAATAGAACAGGGTTGGCCGGTTTAAACCATTTGGTTTAAACCATGGTTTTTTTACCAAAAAAACCAATGGTTTTTTTGGTTTTTTAGAAATTATAAAATATTTTCAGGATTTTTTAAAGAAAGTGTTATTAAGTATAATCTTTTGCACAAAATTAAAAGGTCAGATTTATAAAAAAATTGACATTTTAAGGTGATTAAAAATCAGAAATATTTTAATTAAATGGTTTTAATTATTGAATTCTCTCTAAACTTAACCTTAAATGCTTAAGTTAAACTTATTATATTTTGCAAGAGATAGTCCATTTATTAATTTCCTTTAAAATGAAGCATTATTTCAAAGAGTAACTAAACATACACAAAAGTTATCTGTTTTTCACTGATAAAATATGGCTTGGATTTTAATTAATTAATAAAACCAATTTGTCTTATTTGTCAGTCATAAAAACCAGTTGGTTTTTTTAGTAAATTAAAAACCGTTGATTTCTTTAATGATAAAAACTAAAAACCAGTTTGGTTTGTTTATAAACAGATAAAAACCAGTTGTTTTTTTTACTAAATTAATAAAAACCGTTAATTTCCTTAATTGGATTAATTATCTCAATCATTTATCCAATTTCAATTAACATTAGTTGCTTACATTTCCCTTTTATTTATTAAAAAAGTTAAATTTTCTCTTTCTAAAGAAATTTGCTAAGTTCTTAAATTAATCCATATATAATTAAGATAAATAATTTGATTATTTCAACCATTTATCCAAGATAAATTAACACTGATTTTTATTCACTACAATTATATTAGATATTCAAATTGGAATATTTTAGAAACAAAAATTATTTTTAAAACAAATTAATTTAATTTTAATTAATTAATTGAAATATACAAATCATTTATCAATTATAAACAACCCCTGAAATAAATGACTCAGTTACAACTCAATTTCAAACATCAATGCTAAAATAACTTATTCTGATAAAAAAATTTGGTTTAAACCAAATAAACCCGGTTTTTTGCCAACCCTGTAATAGAATATTACAGAACAGCTGTAGAAAGTCCACAAATTGCTGAATTGCTGTGTGTAACCATGGCTCACCCAGCAATGTGCTTAAGTGTTGTCAATATTGAGCTGTGGTGTGGGGAAATATAACTAGTGTAGGACTCTTTCTAAAAATGTTCTAATATTGCCAGATTGAGATTTTTGCCTTCACATTACTTTTGAGCTTCACATAATTGATGGATGAAAAAATTTCCCTTGTAGACCATCAAGAGGCGTAACCATGGCCGCAACAAGCATGGTCGTGGACACGTCAAACCAGTCAGATGCACCAACTGCGCCCGATGTGTCCCCAAAGACAAGGCCATCAAGAAGTTTGTGATCAGGAACATTGTTGAAGCTGCAGCTGTCAGAGATATCCAAGAAGCCAGTGTTTACGAGAGTATGTTAAGTTTTTAAGTACAATGTTAGAATTACGAGGACTTTTCTATAAAGTACTTTCAAATGGGCTTCATTCGGCTCATGAAAAATTCCTGAAATTTGCTTATTTTTTCTAAGGGCCCTTTATGCTACTAAAAGTTGTTAATTCGGTACTTATCCATCATAACCGGCGCAGGCAATAAAGTCGCCAATAATGATAGAACCAAGGCCAAGCGGAATATCACCACTGGTAACATTTTGTGTATGGAAACTTAACAATGCATGTGATCAGAGTTAAAAATTTCAGAGGGGGATATTGATATTTTGGGAGGAGATATGAGGTATTGTAGTGGTTTCGTATGGTCAAAAAAGGAAAATTTCTGAGTTTCGGGCGGGGGTTATATCCCCAAATCCCCCAATCAATCAAAAATATGAATGCATTTTGCAGTCATAAAAATGGTTTTTTTGCATTTTTCCAAATTGAATACGGCAAAGTATAGAATATCTAAATGATCATTTTTTTATATGAGTATTTTTTTTTCAGCATATGCCTTGCCCAAGTTGTATGCAAAGCTTCACTACTGTGTATCCTGTGCTATTCACTCAAAGATTGTAAGGAACAGATCAAAAGAAGGACGTAAGGATAGAGCACCTCCTCCGAGGTTCCAGAGGCCAATTGCCGTAAGTTTTTTTACATGAGTATGAGTTAAATAGTTTATCTACCCTTTCTTTCCTATTTACCTGAACGTGTTTTCTATGCAGCACATGAAACACTGCTGTATTCTGTGCTACTTGACGATCAATCAACCACCATCAAAGAAGGAATTACCAACTTTGATTGGTAGAGTCCTATTTTGATTGCTGTTTAGCTGCTGGTCAGAAAGCATTGAATACGGCCGTCATTGTATAAAGAAACATTTTAAACATGAATCACCAGCTTATCAAAAAAAGCTAATACACTGCTGTGCAAAAGTTAAGGACGTAACTGTTTTTTCAACGTAACACCTAGTAGAATTATTGTTTATCCATGAAAATCATATCAAAAGATGTTTATTGGATGAGAATACAGGACCTGAGAACTATTTTTAGATTTTCCATTTATGCATTTTTACTTTTTGCATTATAGATTAACTAGTTTTACTAAAAGTATTTTTTAAATTAAATGAGGCCCCTAGTTTCAAAACCGGACATTTGCATTTTGACACAGCTTCGGTAAGAGTCGACGCGGTCGCCAAATGGAATATTACGGTATCATGCTATATTATCACGGCTGGTCGCCCGTTCCGGCCGCCATGTTTTACACCGACTCAAATGATAACACTTAAGTGCGTTACGAAATATAATTTTGTTCTTATTTTTAAATTAAACAGTTACCGGGGATTGAAATATGTATCTCCCGCATGCAGAGCGTGCACCATACCGCAGATCCAGCGGGATATACTGAAATCGTAAAAACTTGTTATAACATCCTTTTACTTGGGTTAATCTTTATTTGAGTCGTGGTAAAACATGGCGGCCGGAAAGGAGACCGGCCGTGATATAGCAGCAACTAGTCTTCCATTTGGCGACTTCCATTTTCATCGGGTCATCAAATGGTCGATTCTTTTATCAAAGCTGTGTCCAAATGCAAAGGTCCGGTTTTGAAACTAGGGGCCTCAAATATCCTACTTAAATTTGGTTTTCCAAGTTCATTTGTTAGAAAATTCATGAAAGCATTAGTTGCAATATAGTTTGACTCTTATTTTAGATTTTTGGGGCCAAGCACAAGTAAATTTGTGGTTTTAAATACCAAACGCTTAAAACTGATACAAAAGTGTCAATACGTCGCTTAAGGCGCAAAATGACATAACTGCATTTTCCCTATTTTGCAGGAGATGAAAAAAACAGTTTGGCTATTAATTAAAGAAAATAATATTATTATAGTTTTAAACCTTCATTTTAGGCCTTTTTGACCGGGGATTAAGATGAAACGCTTCTCTGTGGCGGCGTCCCTAACAATATCAATGAAAGGCGTGCAATTATGTCATTTTGCCTTACGAATGCAGTTATGCTAAAATGACAAAATTGACGATTGCAGCGATTTGAGTTATTTTTTCGCAAAATCGTTGGTGCCAGGTGATCCGGGGCCGGGATTTGCATAAAGATTGATGCATAACTCAAAATGGCCAAAATGTCAGTTATGTCATTTTGCGCCTTAAGCGACGAATAGTCTTATTACTAAACTATTAAAAAATTTTTTGTTCTATATATTTTTTTGAAAAATCCTATATATTTTTATTTGGTCACTTCTACCCCTGCATCAAGGAGAACATTTTCTTAGTGAAGAGAAATTTGGAAATCACCTGGATATTTTTGAGTTCAATCTCTCCTGCTGCTCTAGCTGCTTTCCTACTAATTTTTCTCAGTAATATTATCAAATATCTTTTTCTAAATTTTTTTGTGCAATGGGTTTCGATTTTTGGTGTAGTATTCTCCTTCACCCACAAGTTTCTTTGACAGCATGTTTCAAAATTTTCACTTCAACATTATTTCAGCAATACTTCACTCCTTCAACATTATTTTCAATAGAAAGGTGTGATTCACTTCTATCCTAAATTTTTTTAACTTAACCAATGAATGAAAGCAGCACACAGACCTGGAAAAAAAGTTGTAACCTTCCCCAGAACCTAACTGAAATTTACCCAAACCTTATGTATTGCACCTATGGAAGCTGGCAGTGGCTTCCCCCGCACCAGGTTCGCAAGTTCGGCACTTTTTCCAGGTCGGACAGCAAATATACTGAGACTGGAATGCGTACCGCGCGGTCCGAAACCGCATCACTCCCTTTCCGGAGTGTGTGAATGCAAAGAGGCAGAAGAGGAACTACTTTCCCTTTCTCGCAATGCTCGGACAAGGGAAACATTGTTTTTTTTAATAATATTTAAGGAATAAAGAAGATTTTTTTAGTTTAAATCTTGTGGGAAGTACCATTTCCATTTAGATGGAGTATTTGCATACTTTTAGTACTTGTACAATAAACAGCTTTTGATAAAAAAGCAATTTTGAGTGTTTAATCCAGTTAGCTAGGCATATTTAACAGGGGTTTAAGTGCAGGAAAAACAAGCATTTTTATATTATCATTTGTTAACATACTAATTCTCCGCTGGGACTTAATGTATCCTAGATGCTCAGATAGTTTGTCAATTTGTCAAGCAAGTCAAATATGTATGCATTACCTAATTAAATTATAATAAAATTTTCTGTAAATCTACTTAATTGAATCTGTATATTACTCAAGATTTTCAAAGAACAATATATTTTGCTTAATAATTTTTTATTGCAACATTTTAAAATAACTAAAAACTTCGCAAATATCACAAGTTCATTGTTTTATATAGCAAAATTTTAAGATAAAATCTAGTGTTAAGCATGATTGAACTTAAATGGAGCATCTGTATACTCTTAATACAATAAATTCCAATCCATTTTAAGTATTTAAGCCAGTTAACTGATTCCAAGGCATAATTAACAAGGATCTAAGTACTATCACAAAACTAAGCTGGTATATTTATTTTCGCTACAATTCACTGCATGAATAATTTTGAAACGTACCTGTATTTAAAAAGAAAATCCTTAAAAATCATTATCTAAATTTTAATTAACAAATCAAACAAGGTAGTTTTCCAAACATTTATTTACATTACAGGGCTCCAGCCAACTTTTGGTTGGTCTTAGAGGTAAATTAACTTTTATTCCTGGGTAAATATAAGAACCACATATAAAAACTGTTTTTCATCCAAATGTTTATATATTTTAATATAATATTAGTTTTGTTAGTTTTTGTCTTTTTGTGGCACAGTTATTGTGCATATCTTTCAAAGTTGGATTTGTACCATAATGTTTGATTCGGATATTTATATACAGGTCTATAATTAGTTTAGTCATTTGTGACTGATGAAGGTCTTTACACCCAACTTCATGCTCAACGGGATGATAAAATCTAATACATTCATTGGACAAATGTTCAGAAATTATTAATTTTAACTTATAATTAATATTATTAAAGCTTATTTGTCCATTTTTTCGTTTGACATGAAATGTTTAAAGGCCCTCTCAGAAGCAGAAATAATTAAAAAAAACAGTCATTGAACACATAATTAGTCCACCTCTTTGAAACGAAAGAACAAAATAATTTAGGATCTCTAAAGGTAGATATATGTTTTGTTTGGTGTGTTGGTTCTTTTTGCAACATGGACATACACGATTTACGAGTAATATTCTTAAATATGCTCTTTACAATTTGCAGTTTTTTGACATTTCCTTGGAGTTTTCCGAATCTATTTGTGCAATTGTATGCACTACGCGATCTAACCATCTGATATCTAGAAATAAACAACGATATAGACTAAACTTATTTTAAAAAAAAGAACCGACAAGACCATTAAAACGCGCGCCAACACTACTTCCCAGTACTGAAACACGTTTGTTTTGCCTCTTTGAGTGGGATCTTCGCTCAAACTCCTCCCCTTTCCTGTATTCATAAGTGGACCGGCGCACAGTGGAGTATTTGTGTGCCAAAAAGGCTTAACAAAAAGTTTATTGAACATTAATAAAAATTATATTTTCTAAAAGCTGAATAAATTGTGCATTCATCAGTATACTTGTTTTGGCCATTGGTTTTTTAGTTTTGTTGCTAGCCTCAGTTAAAGTTGAGATTTCGTTGTTATTAAAGGCAATTTTTCATTGATTTTTGGCTTTTTAAGAGGTTTACGTAATAATTTTTTGTGAATGGAAAAATAAACTAATTAAAACGGAATAAAAAGTGTCTGATTACGAATCGTATGAGCTTTATTTACGTATTTTTTAAATTTTAAATAGTTATATTTTTCCTTTTATAAAAAGCGATTAAAATCAAGAATCGGCCAATTTGTTGCCTTTACAACTGCATTTTTTATATTTAGAAAGATTTTTGAAAGGGTTCCCCGCTTTGGCCCGCCCAAATCAAAGTTTACTGATTAAGTTCACACTATTAGAGAACACTTCCAGTTAAATTTAGGGTGCGCAAACCTGCGTTTTTTTACAATTATTTTTTTAAAAACTTACCTTGATAAAACGTTTGCATTGTTTTCTTTGTTATGATGAAAGTTTGCACCTGGCTTCGCGAGTCTTTCGTCCACATTCGCTGGGAGTATGGTTTTTAATTAGTACTTTAAATATCAACTACGCTTTTGTTTTTCTTTTTCTGCTCTTATTTTTATATTGCAAACGATATTTATTCATTTATACTTAATTAAAAACCAAAGTACGGCAACATATTTAACATTTTATTTATTTATGTTCTTGAATTGGTTTACACTTTTTGACAGATGAATTATGGTTTATCTTTATGGTATTTAAAATAAAGAAAAAGATAAACAGTAAGGACAAATTTATTTTCTACTACATTTAATTGCTTTTTATTTCTGTTATTATTCTTGTACACTTTAGGAAAATAATTTAGATCAGTAATTAAATACTATCTAAATTAGATTCTTAAGATAAGCATTTGTATAAAATGTATTTTCTTCGGAACACGATATATATACTACCAGCCGTTATAAATAAATGGATTTGCACTTTAATTTAGTAAAAAGATGTTTAAATTCTAAAACATACTGATAAATTAGTGTATATACTCATGAAATAAATATTTTAAGTCAAATTTGTGGTTTTTATAATCACAAAATTAGAAAAATAATTTTGACACGGATTTTGGGTGAAATACTCCACTGTGCGGCGGCGCTAATGCTTCCGTATAGGAACTCGTCATTCCAGTCAGTATATTTAGTTTAGTGAGCAAATATGCAAACACTCTAATTAATTTTATTTTCCAAACTCGTTATTTTCTATATAAATACATCAAGAATTTTACTTCCTAATTAAAGTATTCCTTAATAATTCTTTTTTTTTTCATTTTACAGGATAATAGACAAGGTGGTGGAAATGCTCCTAGAGTTATGGCTGCGAAATAAAAATTAAAAACTTTTGTCAATTCAGTCTTTTTATTTGTGTTAGCTTGTTTCATTTATACAATTCAAATATACACACAGATATGTTACGGGCAATGTGATAAATCAGGCATTATTAATAATGCCTGAAGTGGAGGGGGTAAATGTGTTAAATTCAATGGAATTTTTCACTTTGCCTGCCTCCACTCTGGACATAATTAATAATGCCCAATTAATCACTTTGCCTGTAACATACATAATTCAGTGACTTAAGTGCATATAGACAATTTGCACATTAAACATAATTATCTCATATAAATAATTTAACCTATTCTTGTTCACAAGTGCCTGATTAAGTGACCTCAAAATTTCCCATCCCTTTTTGTAATTGATTATTATTAATAAAGATGTGGAAACTAAATAGGATCTGATAACTTGTTTTGGTTGTTTAGAAAGTTAGATAATTTCACAAGATTATTTTTTCACAATTCTATCACTTAAAAGATATTAAATTGTTTGGAATAAAAGTTACACGTCCCTGTGAACTTAAAATTAATAAAGCAATTTCTTCCCTTATTGATGCTATACATACATCTATATTAACCTGTAGCAGGGGACGTGGGGTCTCCCAGGGAAAAATGTTTATTTTATCTTAAAGTTAAAGAGATAAATGTTCAAATAACAATTGTACTGAAATATCATATCTTAAGACTATTTTTAAAAAATATAGAAAGTTGCGGAGTCGCTGAGACCCCACGTCCCCTTGTATGTTCCAATTTTTCACCTCCCCTGTTACGGGTTAAAAGGATTCTCTATTTAAAATAATTGACAGAGTTCATATATTTTGATAGACTATAGGTTAGTTTATGTCATTTGGGGGTTCCACTGTTAAGTGAAAAATAGCTGCAAGTCCCTTGAAAATTCTGTAGCTTCCACAAAGCGCTTTGGGTGCAACTCAAAAAGTCTCGCAAGGAGTTAAGACACTACTTTTGAGGGTTAAATTTCAAAAACTTTTCTGGGAGAGGACCCCCAGCCCCCCTCTAAAATTTTCCCCTTGAAAATTTTGCCTCTTACAAGAAGTGTTTCCTTTTTAGTGCTCCCCAAAGGTCTCAAAATGAGCTAAAACACTATTTTAAAAGGCAAATTTTCCTGGGGGGAAACCCCCAGTCCCCCCAATTTGAGTTGACATTGTCAAATTTTGACATTACATTTAATATTCAAATGCAGGGCTCCCATAGGCGACTATTGCTACTATTTTCAAGGTTGGGTGACTATGGCTACTATTTTAAGCAAAAAGGGCTAAAAGTGACTATTTTCAAAGATTTTCTCTACTTTTTTTAAAATTTGGGCGACTATTTCCGTTGGTTTTGTTCTTTTTTTAATCATTAATTGGAATCAATAATGTTGCCAGGTGGATGATCCAATAGCCTTCTAGTTCTTCTTTTGAGTGTTCCAGGGCTCATACTGTTACAAATTGCCTATTTTACCGGCTCCTGCACCAAAACCATATACAGAGACTACTACTACGGATTCCCCGTAGTTTCTACGGATGCTGTCGTTAAACTACGGATGACATCGGAAAAGCTACGGGAAATGGAAATCTATACGGTACGAGCGATCGGGTTTCGTGTTGCTTGCGGGGTATTCTGTTCTTCCCTTTCTTGGACGGACTGAAGTTGAAGTCGGCTTCTTGCGATGTGGAAAAAACAAGTTTATAGTGGTTAGAAGCATAGAGTAGCCGTCGTTCGGTGGATCGCATTCTGTGGAAATGTCGAAAAATAGCTAATTTTCGCGCAAGTACCGTTTTTCCAGCACGTGACGTAGTTGAAGAAGGTTTCTTTTCACATAGCTGCCAAGTTTTACGGATTGTCCGTAAAATTTAAAGATTTGCATTAATATATATATATATATATATATACAGGGCTCGATTTCAGCCGGAACGGTCCGGAACGCCGTTCCGGAACCTCTTTTTCAGAAAAAAAAATTATATTCTATTTCAGGGGTTTCCTAACTACGGCCCGAGAAACCCATTAATCAGGCCAGCGGATACCTTTCTATGTACGAAAAAAAAAGTCCTAAAATGTATTAAAACCCTGTTTTTATTGTCAAACTTACAAAATTTTTCGGGGGGAGTACCCCAAGACCCGTTTTTGTACTTAGAACTCAACTTATCACATTTGTTTTCAGATTAATTTCATAACAGTAAGAATAAAAACCAAAAATATATAAAAAAAAGGCATATTTCAAATTTAAAAAAATATTTTTAATGCATTTTTATCTTTTTTTGCAAATAACAATATTTGTGATTTAATTGTAAGGTTTTTACTTAATTGTTCTTTTAAAACATGATTGTGAACCCCCATTTGAACAACCCACAATCCTCTCCTGGTGTTGATTCTTTTTTTATTTGAAACAGATTCACCAGATCGCTGTGCAAATTTGCAAAGAAAATTTGCGAAAGTTTTTGTATTAAAAAGTATTCGCTTTTTTAGTTTTGATACACATAATTTTACCGTTCCGGTACCTCTGTTTTTAGAAATCGAGCCCTGTATATATATATATATATATATATATATATATATATATATATATATATATATATATATATATATATATATATATATATATATATATATATATATATATATATATATATATTGGCCCCCCCAATATTTTATAAAAGTCGGCGCCTATGTGCATTAAAATTTACGGTTTTACGGATCGACCAGAAATATTTACGGAATTTGTTTGGTCCATTGCAGAAAAAACAACTTTACTATGGTCAGAACTAATTACTTACAAGGAAACATTCTTAGGGTGAACTCACAGAAATGCACGAAAATTTTACAGGCATAAGAAGATGACTCAAAACACTTACTGTGAAAAAATTAGCTGCTGAATTTCAATAGGAGAGGAGTTATTTAAATTTGAAATTTGGGTTCTGAGTTGCCAAACACATTAATTTAGCACCACTTGGCGACTTTCCAATCGGATGGAATGAGAAATTTGATTCGAAGTGTCTAAATCCACGAAAGTTGGCCCGTGCTAAAGTAATAGCGAAATTTGTTAGAGTTGAGTTGTTACTTTCGTGGATTTAGACAGTGCCATAAAATATATAGGGCACTTACAAATGACGTCACAGGGAAAATCCGTGGAAGGCACCCTGAGCAACCAGCAGCCGTCTCCTCTCTGCCAAAACACAACAAAGCGCGCGGCCTGAGTTTGTTTTTGAAATTGGATATGATAAGTGTTTTAATAAATTTCTATAAAACTTTTGATTATTACAAACTACCTGCCTACTTTTAAATACTTATAACTACTACTTTTAATTGCTTAAACTTTTTAATTTTCTTTTAAAATGCCTAATTTTTGCGGTGTTATTGGATGTGGTAGCCGAGGTGAACGCGATGCTAAATCGTTTTACAGATTACCGGGAATACCAAAAAAAGGAAACGAAGAAAGGATAAAATTGATTAAAGAGAGAATGGATTCTTTTTAATTTGCATATAATTTTGTATTGCTTCATGCGTTATTTATTTTAATTTTCCTTCTTTAATTAATTTTTATTCCTGTTTTGCATTTGATGAACTTTTTTTTATTCGCTCATTTACAAGTGGCAAACAGAGAATACGCGGCCAGTTCATTCTACCATTTGGCGTTCTCTCTGCGTTTCTCGCCTTGTAGGGTTACATTTGGCGTTAAATATGACAATTTCCAATAATTTTTTACAGCTTTTCTACTGTAATTCAGCAGCTAATTTTTTTACAGAAGGTGTTTTAAGTCATACTAACCCCTGTAAAATTTTCGTCCAATTCTGTGAGTTCATCCTGAGAATGTTTCCTTGTTAGGTGAATTATCACTAGATTTAATAACCTTTAGTAAATTAACATTGATAAGGTGTAAAAATTTGATAAGAGCTGATAAATTAATAGAGGTTTAACTTGAGTATTTATGTATTAAATCTATACGCACATTATTTGTTGTATAATCAAAATTATGGTTTTCATGTCGTACGAAAAGTTTTACTGATGCAAGTTTTCAAAAGTTGGCAGCTATGTTTTCACATCGTAATTACATTGTAGGAAAAATTTGAGCGTGGCCAGAGGAGCCTAATAAGTTTACTGATACCTCTCAGATCGCGATCTTAAGGATTTCCTAAGTTGTAAATTTTTACTGATGGATCACTCTGAAGCTTAATGCAGTATTTTTTAAAAATCTTTTTAGATTATAACCTGTTTCAGATATGATATCAAGGGGGATGGCAGGGGATACACCAAGGTTAGTAGAATAATACTAGGTTGGCTCTTCACATAGAGATGAAAAATTCAAGGGGCGTGTAAGATTCAAACCAGTGACGTCAGTGGTTTGCCGTCAATTAACCAATCCCTTTTACTTGAGTGAGACTGAAATAGAGGCACTATGTTTTAGGGACTTTTTTGTTTCGGATACAGTGGCTAGAAGGGGATAGTGTGTCGTTCGAAGATGAAAGCTGAAAAAAAAATTACTCCTCCGCTTGGTGTCGCTGCTGTTAGACGTGCATATAGGCGCCTGCGCATTGCGACTCTCATTCTCAGCGGCTAGCATTTTCGCACATCCCAACGGTTTGGTCCTGACGAGCTTAGTGCGCATGCTCGGGGAGAAAAAAAGGATCTTCTTCGGATAATTGCTAACATTAATTAATCCCCGCTGGTGCAGTGGTAGAGTGCGTGCTTAGCATGCGCTAGGTCGTGGGTTCTGTCCCCGATTTATTGTTTTATTAAAATTTCTAAAAAAAACAGCTAAAATAAGTCCATACGCATGCGCACTAAGCTCGTCAGGACCAAACCGTTGGGATGTGTGAAAATGCCAGCGGCTATGTTATTGTTTACGCCGTGTAAACGATAATGTTTACGTTTGGCCGGCTTGGTGCTGAAAGTCGCAATGCGCAGGCGCCTATATGCACGTCTAACAGCAGCGACACCAAGCGGAGGACCTTCTAGCCACTGTATTTCGGCACGGCTAGCCTGGATTAACTGTGTTTATATACGGCTTGCGCAATTACGCGAAAAGGTAGGTTCAAGAAACTGGGATCTACGATGTTAGCGCCATCTATCTGTCATTCATGGCATTCCACTGGAAAATAATTATTGGTTGGTTGATTTCATACGATTGAAAGATATGCTTAAAAGGAGCCACAGACGAGCAACTTGGTCATCAACCGGGTTGATTATTTTTCCATGGATCGTGAACCTGGTTGAATGTGACCTGCTCGTCTGTGGGGTCGTGGGTAGTTCACAGGGTTGGTAGTATGGTGAAGAATAAAAAAATCATAAATTTCATGATCACGATAATGAATCACAATCATGAAAAATCATAAATTTGTATTTTTATGACTTAGGTAAATGACTAAAAGTGTTCTTAGAACGTAAAAACAAAAATTATACGACAAAAAATATATATAATATAATTATATATTATAAAAAAAAAATAATACGCCCTCCAATCCTTCCAGAATTTGAAAATATCGTTTTGGAACCTGTGTTAGGATTTTTCTGTGTACTGCGTATTTTGAAGAGCCGAAGCAAACCAACCAACCAACCCTAACGAGCCACTACGCGCGGTACCCCCTCAAGCGGTAAAAACTGGAAACTTCCGGCGCCGTCGGCCGTGTGGAGATATTCGGCTCAACAGGTTTAGTTGTACGACTTTTCAATGTTAGGAGTTTTCCCTTATAATGTGATGCACCATCTAGCAAAAAACTCTCGCATATCTGGGCAGAGAGCGATACAATATTGCGATTCCGGCATTTATTACATTCAACCAATTTAAATGCATACGCGTTATAGGTAGATTAACCCTTTATGTCCCGATGGGACTGGCAAGTCCCACTTCCCAATGTTCCAAATTCGTCCAATTTTCGTCATGTAAGACCAAATTTAGTTTACTTATAGTTGCAGTTACGTAAACTTGACATATTTTGGATGAGGATGAGGAAAATAATTTAGGGCATAAAGAGTTAAAGTTACAATCGTCCCTTGGCGGGCCAGACTCTAATTCCTTACCTATAGTTGCACAGCTCGTACCAAATATGTTAAGTTTACGTAACTTCAACACGAAATAAACGAAATTTGGCCATACATGACAAAAATTGTACAAGTCTTTAACATTTGTGCTGCTTGGGTTACGCTCTAAAACTCCAAACAACCAACTAAATCTTATAATATTACGATGATTTCCTCGTGACATTTTCTTTTGCAGTCTATCAGCCTATAACGCATGCTTGTTTCAATTATTGGTTTGGTTTTGATTAAAATAAACACTTGCATAAGATTTTTACATAAAGCATTTAAATTGGTTGAATGTTGATAAATGCCGGAATAGAACAATTGTATCTCTTTCAACCCAGATATGCAAGAGTTTTTTGCTAATTTCCCCCCGTGATTTTAACCCCTTGAACCCCACTTGCGACTCCCTGAAACACTTATCTGAGACACCCTGTATAAAACTCTAATCCAGCAATAAGAAAATAAATACAGAAAAAGAATGTATTCGTGGTGATAAAAATATTGCTTTAATTTCAAGATTTATTTCCATAAGAAGAAAACCACTTGCTTGTTTATATTATCCCTGTGTTTTACTTTTCTCCCTTTCTACAAAAGAAAAATCTCAGCGATTTTCCTTAACTATCCTGATTGGCCACTCACAATCGGTCAGTTTGGTAGGAGGATTACTTTCAAACCAATGGCGTCACAAATCTGAACGCAAAATGATAGCTGATGAGCGCCCCCGGGGATACACCCCTAAAAAATCGGACTAGGTGCCTAAAACAACCCTGTTTTTAGGGTCAACTTCCGAAAAAATTTTTTGGGAGGACACTCAGACCCTTATATTCCTTGTTTTTTTTACATTACTAGGGGGCTCTGCCCCCTGCTCGCTATCGCTCACCAACCCCCGGAACTGCTTCGCAGTTCTATGAAGATCGCTTCGCGATCTTAGCGAGCAGAGCTCGCTTGTTTCATCTCAACTATCCAGTAAAACCTTGAACTTGTCTGCTTAGTAAATGATCATTTAAAATCGAAACTTTTTAACTTATCAATAACTTAATGCGAACCATTACTACCAAAATATCAAAATAAAACTGTTACTAAAATATTCCTTTTTAGTTTACCATTAATTTAACCAAAATGTTTTCAAAAATATCCAGCAAGTCTACTAATTATCATCAACCATCTTAGAGAAAAAAAATGCCATTAAAAAACTTTTAAATTTATAAAATGCATGTGTGTATCTAGTGAATCATCGGGAATAAGAAATCAGATTCATAAAATAATCGCCTGTTTCTCTAGTGAACGACCAGAAAGAGAAGAAGAAATTGAAACTTGGTATCTTAATAATTCTAAAACTAATTCGATTTTTTTTGAAAAACGAAACGCCAATCTTTCTATAAAAAATAATTGTATGCGTGTTTAAAATATCATAGTTCTACTGTGATTAGTTTTTCTATTATAACGAAAAAACCGAAAACGGGTAAAAAATTTCGAAACTTTAGAATTTAATAACTCCAAAAATAATTCGAAATTCGAAAAAAGGGCGACGAGGTGCAAAACTTCATACCTAAGAGTATGCGTCTGCAAAAAATCATGTTTCTGCTGTAAATAGATTTTGCTGGGGGCGAACTCGCAGCCGAAAAAAATAATTTTCGACTTTGTCATTAAATAACTCCAGAACTAATTATCTAATTAATTAGGTTTGGAAACTGAAATGACCCTCATACATTTGTCTACCAATGGTCAAAATTTCATAATATTCCTTCAAATAGTTTTTGCGTAGTGATAGTTCAAAGTGTTCAAAAATAAAATTTTCAAAATCAGCGGCGGCGGCGGTCACTGTTACTTTTTTTTAATACTAGGGGGCTCTGCCCCCTGCTCGCTATCGCTCACCAACCCCCGGAACTGCTTCGCAGTTCTATGAAGATCGCTTCGCGATCTTAGCGAGCAGAGCTCGCATATTTCATCTCAACCATCCAGTAAAACCTGGAACTTGTCTGCTTAGTAAATGATCATTTAAAATCGAAACTTTTTATCTCTCTAACTTATCAATAACTTAATGCGAACCATTACTACCAAAATATCAAAATAAAACTGTTACTAAAATATTCCTTTTAAGTTTACCATTAATTTAACCGAAAAGTTTTCAAAAATATCCAGCAAGTCTACTAATTATCATCAACCATCTTAGAGAAAAAAAATGCCATTAAAAAACTTTTTAATTTATAAAATGCACGTGTGTATCTAGTGAATCATCGGGAATAAGATTCATAAAATAATCGCCTGTTTCTCTAGTGAACGACCAGAAAGAGAAGAAAAAATTGAAACTTGGTATCTTAATAATTCTAAAACTAATTCGATTTTTTTGAAAAACGAAACGCCAATCTTTCTATAAAAAATAATTGTATGCGTGTTTAAAATATCATAGTTTTACTGTGATTAGTTTTTCTATTATAACGAAAAAACCGAAAACGGGTAAAAAATTTCGAAACTTTAGAATTTAATAACTCCAAAAATATTTCGAAATTCGAAAAAAGGGCGACGAGGTGCAAAACTTCATACCTAAGAGTATGCGTCTGCAAAAAATCATGTTTCTGCTGTAAATAGATTTTGCTGGGGGCGAACTCGCAGTCGAAAAAAATAATTTTCGACTTTGACATTAAATAACTCCAGAACTAATTATCTAATTAATTAGGTCTAGAAACTAAAATGACCCTCATACATTTGTCTACCAATGGTCAAAATTTCATAATATTCCTTCAAATAGTTTTTGCGTAGTGATAGTTCAAAGTGTTCAAAAATAAAATTTTCAAAATCAGCGGCGGCGGCGGTGACGGCGACGGCGACGGCGGTGACGGTCACTGTTACTTTTTTTTAATATAGAGAGATGCAAAATCTTTAAATTAAACACAATAAAAAGACTTCAACTTGGCGACCGTGGCCGTTCACGAAAGCAGTCGCGGGATAGTCCACTGAAAATAGAGTTGAACCTCAAACAAATTGCAATAAAAGGTTTCTCAACGGTTTTCACTTAGAAATGACCTCAATAATAACATACTAAAAATCGGCCAAAATCGGCCGGGCGGAAGTTTAATTTTCTTCAAATTTAAAAAAAATGGCCGAAAAAAATTAAAAAAAAACAATAATATAGACATGTGATACATGTTTATAGGTTATTTTTGAGTGCTGAAACCGAATATTGTATTTAGTTTGGAAAAAAATTTGAAATTTCAATTTTTAAAATTAATTTGAATAATTAGCTATATGAAAAAATTAAAACCCCCCTAAAAACCTAACAAAAACATCAAGAGATAAATCCAACATTTTTCATTTAGAAATGACCTAAATATCAACATACTAAAATTTAAAAATTTTACGAGTTAAAGAAGTTAAATTTTTTTTCAAATTTCCATTTTTTTTGCGAAAAATGCATTTTTTCTTCAAATTCATGCCAAAAACTTTAGAGGCATTTTTCGGTGGATATTGTCCACAGATAGTTATATAATGGAAAACCGGTGGAATTGACCCTCAATGAATTAGTTAATTATTTTAAATTCTGATGTAAATATGCCAAAGTATTACCTTTTTTCACTTTTTACTATACATTTTACCAACTTCAAAATTTTAAATAAAATAATTAACTAATTCATTGAGGGTCAATTCAACCGGTTTTCCATTATATAACTATCTGTGGACAATATCCACCCAAAAATTACCTTTTCAAAAGCCTCTAAAGTTTTTGGAATTTGAAAAAAAATGCATTTTTCGCAAAAAAAATGGAAATTTGAAAAAAAATTTAATTTCTTTTACTCGTAAAATTTTTAAATTTTAGTATGTTAATATTTAGGTCATTTCTAAATGAAAACCGTTGGATTTATCTCTTTTGATGTTTTTGTTAGGTTTTTAGGTTTTTTTTTTAATTTTTTCATATAGCTAATTAATCAAATTAATTTTAAAAATTGAAATTTCAAATTTTTTTCCAAACTCAATACAATATTCGGTTTCAGCACTCAAAAATAACCTATAAACATGTATCACATGTCTATATTATTGTTTTGGTTTTTTTAAAAAAAAATTTTCGGCCATTTTTTAAAAATTTTAAAAAAATTAAACTTCCGCCCGGCCAATTTTTAGTATGTTATTATTGAGGTCATTTCTAAGTGAAAACCGTTGAGAAACCTTTTATTGCAATTTGTTTGAGGTTCGGCCCTATTTTTCGTTATTTTCAGTGGACTAGGACAGGGGTCGGCAACCTGCGGCTCGCGAGCCGCATGCGGCTCTTTCGATGTAAAGTTGCGGCTCTCCAGTTCCATACCAAAAAACTAATAATTTGTTATCAAAACCCTTTAAAAAATCAGTAATATATTCTCAAGTACCTAATCAAATCCAAATTCCAAACAACTTCGGGGGAGAACTCCCAAACACTTCTCAAAATTTTGGAATAAGTGCTGTTTTCCCTTGAAAATTCTGTGACTTAAAAGGAGTGATCCTCATTTGGTCATCATAGAAGTTCTAAAAAACGAATAAAAAAATAAAAAAACAACTTTTAGAGGAAAATTTCCAAAGTTTTTCTGAAGTTGGACCCCCACCCCCTCTCTAAAGTTTGCTGTTTATTATAATTATACTAGTATTTTTCCTTGAAAATTCTGCCACATAAAAAATGAGAGGTGCTCTTTGGGTGCAATCCAAAAAGGCCTAAAAATGAGCTACAACGCTATTTTGAAGGATAAATTTCCTAAAAATTTTTCAATTTTTCTAGGAATTTACTTTGTTTACAAAATTTTGAAATTAATTTAAAATGTGTTTGTAAGTCATTTAAAACTTAATGTAGAAAAAGTACCCGAACCCGAAAGAAGGTACCCCAGAGAAAATGGTTTGTAAAAAAATGCTCCCCAACTAAAATTAAATATAATATATACTATAACATTGAAGCAAAACAATTTAGTGGCTCTTTAAAAACTGGAAAATTTTGTTAATTGTAACTTTTGGATCTTCCGTTTCAAAAGGTTGCCGACCCCTGGACTAGGAGGTACGGATACGGGACAGTCCGCGACGCGAGCAAAACGAAACTTTCGCGAGAAGTCGCGATCTTACGACTATTTTTTACTTCCTACATTATTTCCGAGAAAAATGGCGATTTATAACGAAAAAAAGTCGAAAAGATCGCGATTTTTCGCGGAAGTTTCGTTTGGCTCGCGGAGTGTTCCGTTCCTCTCGTGACTTCTTTCTTGGACGGCCGCGGGTGCTATAAAGCGATTGTTTTCTATTAATTAATCCAACTACTCTTATATTTCTTCGTAAAAATTTTAAGTTGCCAAGTGTCTTAGTGTAAAAATAGTGTTTAAATACATTAATTACGATTACTCGGACAATGATCTCGGACAATGAGGTATTTGCATGAGTGAGGGATTTGCTTGATTTTATACTTTTTCGATACATTATGGTCTAAAACTACCAAATTTCTGATTTTTAAGTTCAAAAATGTGTTTTAATAATTTAAAATTCAATTTTATTTTTGCCAAAACGTCAGAAAAGTCACGTTATCAGAAAACGGGCTTCTATTGGATGTGACGTCACAGCGCATGAAAACCATTGTGTTTTCTGATTTCACGTGATCAGAAAACGGGCTCCTATTCGATGTGACCTCACAGCGCATGATTTGTGATTCGAAAGTGTTTTCGCGCCAAAACAAAAAACGAAATTTCAAAAATTTATATCTCAGAAACTAGGCTACGAAAATACATGATGTAAACGCCATTCTTCATGGTTTTTTACCTACTATTTTAATAAAATTTAATCCCAAAACGTGAGAATACCTCATTGCGATCACATTAAAAGGACTCGACTGTAGTTAGAACCTTATTTTCCGGGTCAAGTTTCCAGAAATTTTCTGCGGGAGGACCCCGATACTGCCTTCGTTACTTGTAAATTTGTTATTTGAAATTTTTTTATAAATCGTAAAAATGTAAATCCTACCGAAAACTTAATTAAATTCTTTAAACTGTAGTTCCGTAATTTGGATTAAGTATACCAAAAACAGTTGTAAACCTGCCTTTTAGACACACATTTACAAATTTTGTTAATTCGAACACGATTACTCACAAATTTTTTAATATTATATTCGGCGAGAAGATTCAAATTTGGTTTAGAAAAAATTCTTTGTCCTCCAAAAACCAAATCCTGCATCCGCCACCGCCGCACCGCCTACCCTGCTTGCCCCCCTAACAGAACCCTGGCCGAACTGCGCATTCCCTAGAATAGATTTAAATAGAACAGATGGTTCATTCCGGCAGATAGTGGAGGACTAATCAATGGTCACCACTTTTTCCGTAAAAATCGGCTAGGCTAAAAGCTCTCCCTCCTCTCTTTTGAGTTGCTTTCCTATACTTTGCTGTTGAGCCCTAACAAGGGCGAAACCGGTCCACGGTTGGAAGCGACGCTTGAGAGCTGGAGTTTTCTCACACAATCCTCTAACCAGAGGTTACTGGTGAAGAACTCTTCTTTTCAATTGAGATTCTTTTAAAAGTTTTAGTGTGCACCCTGGAATAAAAGTAGTGATAAAAAATTACTCTCTTGTTCGGTTATTTAACTATTAATTAACTTGATTCCTCAGGCGTGAGATATTTGAAATTTTATAAAAGACAGTTTCTTAATATTAATATTAATGGAACGATTTTTTGGAGGAAAATTCTGAAAGGATATACGAGAAATAAATACTTTTATTACAATCATTAGAATCTAAATACTAATTATGGGAACATGGATGTAGCATTGATCTGTCAAATACTTTTATGACATAAAACTTGTTAACCCATTAAGGACGACTTTAAAATAATGAAAATAAATAACTTTTTCTTTCATATTTTGTTCATTTGGACCGAATATAGTAAGAAATGCCCATTTTCAGATTTTTAAAAAAATAATTTTTATGATTTTTTAACTGGCAACTTTTCTTGCCAACCGTCCTTAGTGGGGTCCAAACTCTGACAAATGAAAAGTCGAAAAAACTAATTAGAATGTTTACGATTTTGATAATAAAATGTTTTCATACATAATTTAAAGAAATAATCCATAAATAAAAGTGAATGGGTACTAAATTGTTAATAGGGGGTCCAAGAAAGGGTATTTCACCCCTCCTGAATAGGGCCAGTTCAGTTCAAATATTGATATTCACCTATTTTCAGGCTTTAAGAATAGCCGAACTAGTACTTTTTAAACGCTTTTATTCTACTTGCTTTTGGCGGCGTTTTACGGGTGGAATTTTAAAACTCGATTTTCGGGCACTTCCCGATATGTCAGGGCCCCGAAACTTTACACATCGGTGTAACCCTCATGACACTCCAATATCCAACCATTATCTAGTCAAACAACCAAAGGATTAAGTTAATTAACGAGTATTTTTAATTAACAGAAAAACCAGAATTTGAGACCTTTCCCAAGGGGCTATTCTCCCTAAACCGTGCACAATTGTTTATAAGGCATAACTTGATCATATTCAAAAGTCAAAACGAGAATTTCCCAGTAATTACGATAATTATAGACGATTAATCACTTTTTTTCTTTCCGGATTCTTGTACATAATATTTCAGGCACTTCCAAACGATATAAAGTTCTGAAACTTTGCACCGTGGTGGAAACTCGATGACAATGCAATATTCAATCATCAACTAGTCAAAACCTCCGTAATTTAGGTAATTAACGAGTGTTTTTAGTTATCCTTTTAATTCATATTTGAGACACTTCCGTGAAGCCAATGGCTCCCAAAACCTGTAAGATAATATACTAGGTATATAACTAAAATATTTAATCTTCAAAACGTGATTTTTTACCTTCCAATTAACAATTAAGATAATTAGCGATTTAAGATAATAACCGCGAGAAAGAAATCGTCAGAAGAGCGAGAAATCGCCGAAAATAGGTGTCCCATCCCGAGGAATGGCAGAAGAAAAATATGTACTTTTATAATTTATTGACAACTGAAAAGACTGGATGGTACTGTTTGCTCCTTGATACACACACACTAATTCTGAGTTTTTTACGATTTTTTTTTTATTTTATTGAATGCTTTCTTTTTATTGTGAATCTTTTGATATCGATGGATTTCATCGGCGATTGAGCGGATGCGAGGTAGTATATTCTTTGTGCGAGGTATTTTTCCCGCTCAGCCAGCAAAATTAAATAGATTTTAATTAACTTTGGAGTTGATTGTCCTGCTGAGTCGTCAGAGGATTGTTCTACTTTGTCAGATATGTGAAACATTTTTGTTATATACATGAAACTAAAATTCCATCCTGACATAACATTAAATATGGTTGAAATAAATACATTTTTTCTTGTGAATTTTTGTTAAAAAATACCATGACTAAAAAGTAGAAAATAAAATAAGTAAAAAAAAGATTTTTTAAAAAACGCTTTTATTGAAGTGTTCTAAAAGGTCAAAAATAATCAAATAATTTATTGGGAAGTAGAAAAAAAACTGATTTTCTCATCACTAAAAATAAAAGCGTGGGCGCTAGTAATTCTTAATTCACTATTTATTCTAACTTCTTTATTCTATGTTCTATGAGGTTAAATTTACAAATTTCTCATTCATTAGTTTTGAGTGGGATGGATTCACTTTAAATTCTCTATTAGGTATTTTTATTTATATAAAGTTATACATAAATGCCGACGTAATGGCCTAGTGGTAAGAGCATCTAACTGCAAAGCCGTACGTCTGGGGTTCGAATCCCCGTTCGTCAGGGATGTTACTGTTACTGTCCTGTAAAAAAATTTAAATTTAAAAAATTACTAGCGCCCACGCTTTTATTTTTAGTGATGAGAAAATCAGTTTTTTTTCTACTTCCCAATAAATTATTTGATTATTTTTGACCTTTTAGAACACTTCAATAAAAGCGTTTTTTAAAAAATCTTTTTTTTACTTATTTTATTTTAAGTCGGAATGGTCGGAACCCTTTGATTTTTGTACTTTAGCTAGCTTCCAGGTTAAAAAAGGTTTATTTATATCTCCCAGTCTGGAACATAGGGACTTTTTTACCTGCTAGAGTCTTATATATTCTCAACTTTCATTTTTTTTGGATACCTTTGGTTATATGTATATAATTTTTTTGCCTTCCGAAGCCTTTTCTCTTATTGGAATTCTACGTTCTTTTTAGTCATTCTCTATCAAAAAGTCATCATAATTACAGTATTCATCTTTATGGCTCCAGATTTCGCATATTCCCCCCAGAAAATGTTAAATATTACTCATTAACTCGATAAAAACTAGGTATTAGCCCATTCAAAATGGGTTAAATTACTCCAGTGATATTTTATTTTATTTTTTGACTACTGTAAATTTCCAGAAACCCCTTTCAAGGAAAATAAATGTATCCAGAAATGATTTATTATGTGATTGAACCAATAAATCTGTTAGGAATCGGTAAAAATCTAAAATCTATTAAAAAAAACCCCTACAATTATGATCCAATGGAAACATTTCATCATGCTAAAGTATCAATAAGATCTACATATATGATAAGAACAAAAAAAAGCATTAAAAATAATTAATTTACAAAAGCTTCTTATGAGTAACTCGTAAAAGTTTTGACCACACATCAGACGATTGGCAACAAAAGTTGCTAGTAGAAGAAAACCCTTGCTATTGGCAATTTAAATACCCCCATTCCAACTGTAATTGGTAATAATATTTAGAATGGGATCTTGTGAATATGCTTCAATAGAAACAAGTCATAAAAATAACCAAAACATTAGATTATTTTGGCGTTTTCCAAATGATCTCCCAGCTATCTCCAAAATGTAGTGAAACGCTCTCATTCTAACAGCGATTTTACCCCCAAAACGGCATGGCAGGTATAAATTTCTATTTTTATCTGAATAAATACATTCTTTAGAAGCTGTTGTCATGCATTTAAACTTTTAATGTCCTCTATTAGAGTCAGTAAAAAATGAAATGTCCCTTGGCAAATTTTGTTGCCAACCGTCCTTAATGGGTTAAAGAAAGCTTGTCTATGCAAAACAACTTACTATTTATTGTATAATGAAAAATTATTTTTGCTTTAAAGCTGATCAATTTTAAAATTGATATTGTGTTGTGGTATTGAAGAAAACTTTTTTGATAATTTAAATACATTCTTACCAAAAAAACTATAAAAAAATTCAGGAATTTCTATTAAGAACATTTGTCCCAAATAAATGCTGTGTGCTTGGGTTTTTTCCCTAAAATATATAATATCCTGTAAATGTATTTGAAAGGTTAGTTTTTTAAAAGTAAAAAAACACAATAGAGTTTTACCTGTAAAATTAACAAGTAAATGATAAAAAATTTTTAAGGTCAGCTATGAGAAGGTGGTAAAAAGGTCTTAACAATCGCTTTTGTATTTAATAACGTAAAATGCTCTTACCTTGCAGTGTAAATTGTAGAAAAATTTGATTAATTCCTTGAAGCTAACATCATTACAATTTATAAAACAACACTTTTATTTTTTCTGCTTATCCCGAAAAGTTTTAAAGATTACCTAAAGAAACAGAAAAACTTTGTTTCAAGAAAAGAGATATTACTGAAAAAGCGTACAAATTTGTCAATATTAAAATAGCTTCCAATCAAATCTTACACTAACATCAAATGAGTTTTAAAGGTTAAAATTATAAAACTACGAGATCTTCAACAATTTATTTCAAGACCTATACACTATGTGTTTATTTTTACAGTTTAAAACTTAATATTCGCTCAGGTGACATAACCATTATTTCACATAAGAGCGGTTCTTACTCCATAAAGTAGAATAAAAAATAACGACCCTCATAAAACACAACATGAGATTCATTTGAAATATTCAAACTGAATTCCTTGCGGGGTCAGGACGACATTCATTCGAATCAGTTCGATTAGGGGACGAAGAGTCCTTTGAAGGGGATGATTGGTCATCACTGTTCCGGACACTATCAGACGATAGATTCGATGGAATCGGAATGGGGGGGAAGAGGTCATTCGAATAGGATAGAGTAGGTTATTGAGATTCTTTTGTGTTAAGTCATGCTCTATTGATGCTGTGCTTTGTCCATTTCTACGTGGAATCCAAACAAAAGGTTAAGCCGCCAGAAAGTCTTGGAAAGGGTTTGGAAGGACATCAAAGTAAATTTCGTGGAAAGACAGCCTAAGGTAATCCTTTAGGGTTACGGGTATATCCAACCCGTCTATTGCCTCATCCCCAATGCTGTTAGCGTCGCACATGCATTTTCGCACCTGAACGCGGGATAGATGTTTGAGAGATCGAGGTTGCGTGACTTGGGGAACCTCGAAAAGGGTGTTTCGCTCCTTGTACTCATCACACACTTCCTGGAGTTTGAGATATCTTCCTTTGAAGAAGGGTGACAGCAGGGTGGACATCTCCGCGGAAGAGATGTAGGGGAAAGGCACCGCTCGCCACAGCAAGTCTAGGATATTCCGGTCATATCCGCGGGTCTCGTCGAACACAGCCGACAAGAGCTCCACTGCCATCTGCAGCCGCAAGCTGCCCGAACGGCGGATGCGTCGGCGGATTTCGTTCCTCAGCAATTTTCCTTTGATCTGTGCTCTAAAAAAAAATGTAATTATAATTATCAGCGGTGCTACTGACTTCAAAATATTAGAGAGAAATGAACCTTTTATCCGGAATCTCATATTCCGACAAATCATATACGAACGACTCCATCTACTACGACGGTGAAAAATTTCTTTCAAAATTACGTTGCTACTATTCACTAAACACTCACACATAATAAATTAACTTTCCTCGCAAACATTGAAAATGTTTACTATCTCACAATTATACGGGTTTAAGAGCTTTTCTTTTTAAATAAATTTTCATTAGACTGCTTCAGTACCATCGCACAATTACGAGGAAAAGAAACAACATGTTATCTTTGAATGCAATTTTACATACATTAGATTTAGATCTTTGGAGAGATCTGAAATGCACTGACTTTCCCTCGTGTTAGGGCCGTATTCACGAACTTTAAGACGAGAGAGACACGAAACGCTGACGATGAAATCTCATGGGCTGTCTCAATCAAGCGTTTCCACATCGTTTCCTTTGTGCTGCCAAAGGAATGGATGGCAGCACAAAGATGATGGCAGCACAAAGGAAACGATGTGGAAACGCTTGATTGAGACAGCCCGTGAGATTTCATCGTTTGCGTTTCGTGTCTCTCTCGTCTTAAAGTTCGTGAATACGGCCCTTAATGTCCTTGCTTTTTCCCGCTTCGAAAAGGCGTTTAAGGCTCGTCTTTATTGTAATAAAGTTAAAAAAGTAATGTACCATATTGTAGTAGTTTTAATAATTGAATCGTCAGTTTGAAGAAGGGAATAAGTCCAAAAATCAAGTTTTGAGAAAATCGAAAAAAAGTAATGGAATTTTCATTGTATGGACATCGATTTCACAACTTCAAGGGGCGATATCTCCCTATAGGGGTTAGTTATTTTCCCCCTCTTTTCACCCATGTGTAGGGCAAAGCTTGGAGATTGTTTTGAGCACAAAAAGTCAATTTGTCATTTTTTGGACTTATTCCCTTTTTCAAACTGACGATTCAATTGTAAATAAACTTCTTTTGTCTTATGTCAAGCCTACGAGGTCTTTTTTTTTCATTTAAGCGAGGAATGTTATTTTATTATGTGTGAAGGTGTTTCGACTTCAAAAACTATCTTTATAAGTTATTGTTGTTTCTTGGATAAAAATTATTTCACACTTTTAGGCGCATGTTTTAGAGGAAACATGAGGGGGTTTAGCAGAAGTTTCCCCGCCCTTCGATTTTAAGGGACACCCACCCAGTCAACACACATTTTGGTGCCGGGAATATTGGTAGCAGTTTTTGTACATATTTATCTGCTGATTCAGAAAATAGCAACCGTTTTTGTGCTACAGCTCTAGTTTTTGTGATATTCTACAATGGCTTTTTTTTAGACTTTTTACTATACGTTTTACACAATACGGTGATATAAAGGTATCTCAAAAAATAAAAACCTCACTCTCAGAGGATTTTCCCCATTTCAGCATCTGTAATCAAAGTTTCAGAAATAAATAATAATATCTAATTTGTTCAGTTAAAGTTCAAGAAAATTGCTGCATAGGTCGAAATTTGAACGTAGGCTTTGTATGTTCATATGAAAAACAATGAAATTATATTTAAATAACTGGGGAAATTTTTAGGCGAGTTTAAAAAAAATTGAGGAGTTATTGTCTTTCAGGGGAGTATAGTTTTAGTTGATGCGATTTGCAGATCATAGATTAATTATTTAGGGAATTAAAAAAGGGAAATTTTAACTCTAAGCTTATTGATTTTTTTTCAAAAATACAAATATTTTCATACGTAAATAAATAAGTAATGCACAAGTTTCTAAAATTGCTACTCATACTCACTAAAATAAAAATATGCCTAAAATGTGGAAAACACCTAAGCAGTTCAATGATCCCTAAACTGTAAAACATTTGTAAAAAACTAAATTTTAAGGTGTGTATCCCGAGAAAGCAAATATTGCAGCTTAGGTTTGGAATCCCCTCCTCCGTTCTTCCCGCATGGCCTGTTGCGGAGCCTCACGCACGTGGAAGGCAAAAAGAAATCAGGAATACATTTTTAATGCTAATAACTCATGCAAAAAAAACCCCACAGTTCTCAAACATGAATTTTGCGCCCTATAGTAAATTTGGCGTCCGGGGCGGGCGCACCCCCTTTATCACGGCTCTAGAATAACTTAATATAAATTCATCAAAGATTAAAAACTAAGAAAAAAACATATTATATTAAATTTTAGTTTTTCATTTGACTACCTTTCTTCAAAAAATTCAATGACAGACTTAATTTTATCAAAAAAATTCACTGCAAGTAAGTACTCTGAATACTGAATACAGACGTAAGAAAGTGAAACAATGCCATTTCAAACAGTTTGGTCAGGATTTTTCCAAAAATCAATGTCTCGAATGAAATTTCGGACATTTTTGCACCCCCCGGCCTAGACAACTCTACAAACCCCGGGCGTATGGTATGGTAAGTAGGGTGTCCCTTATTTGGGCGTTTTTTCAAAAAGTCAGGGAAACTTTTGCTCCACCCCCCAATTTTTTTCCATTTGGTACCCTAAGACTGTGTGCAAAATCTTAAATCGATCAAATAATATTAAAAAGTGCCCCAAACGGCCTAAAGTTAGAAAAATTTGACTTTTTTTAAATTTTTTTGAAAATATATGAAAATATGTTTAAGAAATCCGTTTCCAAATAAGAAGGCTCTAACACCTTTAAACAATCACATTTGACCGTTTTTCATTACAAGTTAGTCCAAAATGCCCAGTTTGTAACCTAGTCATCACTCAGAAAATCATCAAATTTGTCTATTTTATACTGAGAATAAAAGAATCAAAAGGCAGTGGTAAACGACTTAAACCCGCAAAATTCCATTGCTAAACACCATTTTTAGACTATTGATGTAGATATAAATTTTTTGGAGCTCAAATTAATTATGGGTGGTTGCTTAATTACAGACGCCATATTGGATTGCATTAAAACTAAAAATAATTCTGGAAAAAAGATATGGGCATGTTTATGTTTGATATCGGGTAATGGGTGTTTGAGGTTTCTAAACTCAATTAAGGCTAATAAAATTATCTTAGACAACTTTTTAAGCTCTTAATACGCAATTATAAGGCCCAGCAGATCTCCTAATACAAGTGCAAACAATGGTTTCAGGACTATAGATATGGTAATAAATTCTAAACACATGAAACTGTCAAGAGAAATTATGGAAACAAGTTAAAGAACAGACTCCAGTGTGTCCACGAGTATTTTATTCCATAAGTTAACTGAAAAGCTGAAGTTGATACAAAATTAACCCACTATTCATAATAATTGAGTTATACTCTCAGAAGGTAAGCAAATTAACTTCAGCTTTTCAGCTAACTTACGGAATAAAATACTTATAGACACACTGGAGTGTAATTTTTAACTTGTTTCCATAATTTCTCTTGACAGTTTTATATGTTTAGAATTTATTACCATATCTATAGTTCTGAAACCATTGTTTGCACTAGTATTAGGAGATCTCTGCTGGGCCTTATAATTGCGTATTAAGAGCTTAAAAAGTTGTCTAAGATAATTTTATTAGTCTTAATTGAGTTTAGCAACCTCAAACACCCATTACTCGATATCAAACATGCCCATACCTTTTTTCCAGAATTTTTTTTTAGTTTTAATGCAATCCAATATGGCGTCTGTAATTAAGCAACCCATAATTAGTTTGAGCTCCACAAAATTTATATCTACATCAATATGGTCTAAAAATGGTGTTTAGCCATGGAATTTTGCGGTTTTAAGTCGTTTACCACTGCGTTTTGATTCCTCTATTCTCATTCTCAGTATAAAATGGACAAATTTGATGATTTTCTGAGTGATGACTAGGTTACAAACTGGGCATTTTGACCTAACTAGTAATTAAAAATGGTCAAATATGAATGTTTAAATGTGTTAGAGCCCTATTATTCGGAAACAGATTTTTTTAACATATTTTTAAAATTTTTCAAAAAAAATTAGAAAAAGTCAAATTTTCCTAACATTAGGCCGTGTTAATATTATCTGATCAATTTAAAATTTTGCACACAGTCTTAGGGTACCACAAGCAAAAAAAATTCGGGGGTGGAGCAAAAGTTTCCCAGACCTTCGATTTTAAGGGACACCCTAATGGTAAGCCTACTAAAAAAGCAACTCAAAAGTATAAACTACTTAATATTACCTTGATTCTTCATATTTTAAGAGCCATCGTACAAGCCATCGAAAGTAGGGGGGATGAAATGTGTACGGAAATCCATAGTGGATGAGGGCAACACATCTACCCTTGATCAGCCTCAAGGCTGACATCAGTCTCAGGCTGTCGCGAATGTCCCATCCAAATCCAACTGACCGGTGGTTTGGAAAGCACCTCAAGACGACACTCCTGTAATAAACTGGTACGATTTTCAGGAACTCGCTCATTTCCACATCTAGTGATTCTTTACACTCGGTAATGAGTAAAGAAACTGTTTTAGGTCCGATGGATTCCGCCGAGCGAAGAAGTAGCGTGAAGGTCCGCCTGAGAAACATGATTCTCTCTCGCATATCGGGAGTATCTCTGTGTTTGAGCAACAACGCTCGGTACAGGAGTCTCAAATTTTGATAGTACTTTCGCCTCTCCTCTTCACTCATTTGCTTGTAGAGCTCCTCGAAAAAGTCGAAACACCAGGGGGGATACGCGGTAATCGGGTTGCGGATGAGGACCGATTCCGGGGACACTCTGAGGGTGAAATCGTGTAAAAAGTAGGGCTTGGTGTATTCCTGAAAATCACTGAAGCGTTTCATGAGGACAATTTTCCGAAGTAGAACGGCATTTCCGTAAGTGTTGTAGCAATTCAAAAAGTAATCCATGACGTTCGAAGATCACCGCACCACTTGCTCGGACTTAAAGCAATGGGGTGAAGGTATAGTCGTAAAGTGAGTGAAGCTGAATTTCAAAGTCAAATGGTTACGAGGTGGGCAAAGCCTTTCACGGCTATTGATACAGCATCATCTATTGAAGAAATGTACAAATCTTTAACTATAGGGCAGAGTGCCTCAATGTGGGATAGGTACCATTGGTCCATTGGTAACTCCCGACCGTCACGTGACATTGACATACCGAAGAACTGGTTTTCCCCACTAGGCCGTCTATCCGAAGGCACTTACCAACCTAGAGGGCCGTTCCATTTTATTCGCGGGTGGGGAAGGATAGAGTGAGGAACTTAGCGTTTTTTCGGGAGCACGTGTTTGTGCGTTCATTGAAAAATGCATTCAGAGTTGCTTGATTTAAATTGTGATTTTAATCATGAATAAAATCATTAATTTTAATCAAAATTCTTAACTAATAAAATTCATGGAAATGAATTAACTGATGCTGTGTGTAAAATTGGTTGGATTATTTATAATTTAAAAAAACTGCTTGTTTTTTATCTATTGTTCTGATATTTTCTTTATGCTTAATAGCTTAAGGACTATAGAAATTAATACATAAAATAGATTAGAGTTGGATTTTAAGTAATAAAAAGTAAGTATAATGATAAGTGATTTATTATTAGAAAAAATAACATTAACTTGTTTTAAATTTATTTCAAAAAGTATAGAACAGTTAATTCATTATATCAGAGTTGCCCTAAAAGATCATTTATTAAAGAGTTGTTATTATATTGTTATACAAAATCTAAATAATTTTAAGTTTTATAACAATTTTTGATTTGATATTTTATTTCATTTTAAAATGAAAAGCTTATATAGCTTCTATTTACAAATTTTTGTTCTTAATTCAAATACATCAAGAAAATCTACCATAAAAAATATTGCATCTGCCAGGGCACAGCCGTATTAACCAACGCGAGCCGATCCACAGATTATTCACTGACGGCCGTATTAACCATCGTGGTTTAACCATGGATTGAAGGATTATCCGCTGATCCGAAGTAAAACGCTATCAACCAGCCCCAACTAACGAATAATCATCGGTTTTTTCACCCAAAATCTGACCACCCAACTTTGGTGGGTTGAAACCATTGATCGGTGGTTTATTTTTGCGAAAATGGACATTTAAGAAGAATTTGATCACAAATTATATTTATATTTGAGTATATTTGCTTTAATCATCAAAATAATGGTTGCTTAAAGTGTAATAATAAAGAAAAGCTTCTCATGAAACGGGTTTTAAAAGTCATAAACCAGAAGGTTTAGAGTTCGCTCTCGTTTTGATAGATGGCGCTCTTAAAATACTTGAGGTATTAAATATTTAGCACGGCTCTTACTTAAGTTTCAAAATTTTCCCCTTTAAACTATTAATTCCTTTAAATTCTTTCAAAAATAGTCTATTTTTAGAGAGGTGAATCAATATTTTCAGATACGTGTGAGTATTTTTAAAATATTATTGAAATAATCTCATACAGGGATTGCATCAGATAACCAGTTTTGTGAAAACAATTTCGAATGTTAAGCAGGAAATATAGAACACCAGTTCAAGTCATTTTCTGTAATTGGTTGTATAGTTATTATTAGTTGCGATAGAAATGTTTTAAAGCAGGTAGATAATTTTACAGGAAATAATTTACACTGAACTATGAACTTTCAGTCAACAGCGCGGACAGCCGGGCTCGATGCCTGGCGTCATCGCGGTCCAATCAGAAGTGGCGTTACATACAAAACTGTGGTTTGAAGAAACCATGATTGTTGGATGTTGGTCGATAAGGTCCAAATCTCGTCATCGGAAAAACTTCGACCATGGTTTGTACGATCAGTGAATGATCTGTGGATCGGCTCGCGTTGGTTAATACGGCTGTGATTGTACAAACCATGGTCGAAGTTTTTCCGATGACGAGATTTGGACCTTATCGACCAACATCCAACAATCATGGTTTCTTCAAACCACAGTTTTGTATGTAACGCCACTTCTGATTGGACCGCGATGACGCCAGGCATCGAACCCGGCTGTCCGCGCTGTTGGCTGAAAGTTCATAGTTCAGTGTAAATTATTTCCTGTAAAATTATCTACCTGCTTTAAAATATTTCTATCGCAACTAATAATAACTATACAACCAATTACAGAAAATGACTTGAACTGGTGTTCTATATTTCCTGCTTAACATTCGGAATTGTTTTAACAAAACTGGTTATCTGATGCAATCCCTGTATGAGATTATTTCAATATTATTTTTAAAATACTCACACGTATCTGAAAATATTGATTCACCTCTCTAAAAATAGACTATTTTTGAAAGAATTTAAAGGAATTAATAGTTAAAAGGGGAAAATTTTGAAACTTAAGTAAGAGCCGTGCTAAATATTTAATACCTCAAATATTTTAAGAGCGCCATCTATCAAAACGAGAGCGAACTCTAAACCTTCTGGTTCATGACTTTTTAAATCCGTTTTATGAGAAGCTTTTCTTTATTATAACACTTTAAGCAACCATTATTTTGATGATTAAAGCACATATACTCAAATATAAATATAATTTGTGATCAAATTCTTCTTAAATGTCCATTTTCGCAAAAATAAACCACGGATAACCCACCAAAGTTGGGTGGTCAGATTTTGGCTAAAAAAACCATTGGTTAAGCATTAGTTGGGGCTGGTTGATAACGTTTTACTTAGGATCAGCGGATAATCCTTCAATCCATGGTTGAACCACGATGGTTAATACGGCCGTGAAAGAGACGCTCATCTGATCAACCTACGATACTACGTATCTACCTTCCCCACCCGCGAATAAAATGGAACGGCCCTCGAGGTTGGTAGGTGCCTTCGGATAGACGGCCTAGTAAGCATCGGTCTTTTTCTCCCAACCCAACCCATAGCACTAACAACCAATAAGAGAGAAGCGGAAAAAAGCGTTGCCAAAATGACACAACATAAAGCAAAACATCATGAATGAACACTATTGATCCGATATTTCACTTTACTCACTATAACTTAAATAAAAACGCAAAATTGATATAAAATGTCGATCAAATTAGTTTTAAATTTTCATAAACTTTGAAGTGGTGAGTAAAAGGTTTTGCTACTATAAATCGAAATTTTCTGAAAATGTTGGGGGAAGTTGCCCCTATAACCCCCCTTATATCCGCCCATGTCTTCAGTAATTCCTGTGACCGTCAGTACACTAATGAGGGCTAAAATATTGTCACAATACAAAAAAACAAAACCATATGACTTTTTATCGCAGTTTTAAGTCTTAAAAATAATACACTTTTGACTTTAGAATGAAACTACTTTTGAGGGAACAATAATGGGAATCCGATCAAAATGGCAGCTGAAAGCACAACTTCAATACTCATCATAGAACCCATGCTGCCTTCTATCAGAGTGTTCTTGCAAAGTATAGGGGAAAGTCGCCCAATATGGGACACACTTTTTTGAATCGAATTTATTTTTTCCTGAAAAATGCTAAAATAAAACTTTAAGTGGCCTTATACAACTTTTTCAATACTAATTCGAAATCAAGTTTGATTTTTTATGAAAAAATTAATTAATTATACAAAAAATGCATTTTAATTAAAATTCAGAAGTTGCATAATATGCGATACGGGTCGCCTAATATGCGATACAAGGTGTTCCCAATATGAGATAGTCTCATTTTGGGAATAAGCATCAAAATGGGAATAAACTCTCTTCATAATATGCCTAGTTTAATGTGCAAAATATACAAAGCAACTACTTTTTAGCACAGAATGACTAAATAGAGTTACACTAATAGAGACACACTAAAAATTAAGCAAAAAAGGGATTTTTTCCACAAAAAATAACAATAAATTGACTTTTACTAAAATTAATTAATTGTTTATAAAGCAAATCTTGCAAAACAAATAATTGTTTTGAATGTCTCCACAATCTTTATGGTACCATAGAAAACATTTCTGGCAAATAGCCCATTTCTCCAGATGGGAGTCTTCAGACAACCGCAAAAAGCAGATAGGACATTCTGGATCTGTTAATTTGGAAGAATCTGTAAGCGAGTTTCTAGACGCAGATGCAGTAGGTAATTTTGCTAAGGTTATTAACTGAGAATAGGTTCCTGATTGAATAGATGATTTTATAAATACCCCTGAAGTTTCCAGCCGACTCTTTTTCTTCATTGAATGGGTGAGGAATTTTATTTCCTACTGCCAACTGGTAGGCAATACGTTTTATGTCGGTAATTCTTAATCCAAAATAATGGTCGGACATATTTATGCAATATTTGGCAAGTTTGAAAAGACCGGCTTTCTTCCAAGTTTAGATTTTATAAGATCTTCAATGGATCTTCCGTCCTTGATGAATGACTATAGAAGGAAAATATGGTCTTAAAATTACTATTCATACACTGATAACAAAAGTTAAATAAGGCTTTCTGCATTTTTGATAGATTTTTAAACCAAACAAGGACGGATTTCATTGAAAGACGACTGGGACGGATTTTAATTTGATCAGAAAGTCGTTGTTTTACAATACAATTACATACTTTCCTTCTGATCCTAATAAGGCACTAATTCCTTGCAGTAAACAAATCTGAAAAATGAGTTCTCAATATGAGATATCCCATTTTAGGAACCTTGAGAATATCCCATATTAGGATTTAGCTCTTTTTTTAAAAAATCTGCCAAAAAAAATTAATGGGCCGAAAAATTTAAAAAAAGATGCATGAATATTAAAATTTCGATCAATCTGAAAAGAAAAAAACAAAAAATTTTAAAAAACAAGTTCCCGTTTTTGCTGTACAGGTCCTCCAAAACCTCTCCGAAAAGTATTAAATGTTCTTCAAAGTTATTTGATGCTCGTGAGAAAGGAGTTAAGTCCTTACCTTCCTAATTTTACCTGTGGTTACAATTAATAAGTCTAAATAATTAAGAAATGCCCCTCATGGATCGTGACACTTTCGGATTTTAAAGATAAGGGGGTGCGCCATATTAGGAACCTATCCCACATTGGGCGACTTTCCCCTATCGTCAGTATATTCGTAAGGATGGTTATTCTATGTAATTTTAAAGTTGGTGGGACCTGTAAGTACCGTCAATAGATAAATGGTTAAGGTGTTTGAGGCCATAGACATCCGGTCCACTGGTAAAGCCACTGGTAATCATAATTTATAAAATAGGGTCTAAAAAAAATTTAGGTCATGACCAACGGGGGGTACGGATCCGGGGACCCCCTTTGGCTACGCCCCTGGTCTAATGGATTGGTTTTATTCAAATAAAGTTCTTACATTTAAAAAATATTAACAACTGACTGTTTTGAATATTTTTTAAACTTGTTATTGGAATAAATTTTTAAATAAAGAAAACAACAATTAGATTTCTTGTCTTTCACGGCGATATACATGGTTTTTAATATATCTGGAATTAAAGTCTCAAAATAATTACAGGCTTTTCAAATTTAAAAATTCTTAAATTTATTTCCACAACTTATATCGTATTCTTTCATACCGTGATTGATATTACTGAACTACTTTTATTGAAACAGCTTTGCATTACTTAGTCAATACCTTTTAATAAATTTGAATGCTTCCCCTATATTTGAAATGCACAAGTGCATATTTGTGGATCACACAAATCGACCTTCTGTCTTGTTATTCCGCTTCGCCAGTGACAGCGAAATCCAGATTGTCGCCAAGAACTACGTAAAAAGTCAGGGAAATGAAAAAACTTCCATGTCACAAGTTCTTTCATCGATTTGTCATACGAATCAAGTCTCCAATGGGGTTCCTTTCAACCTGAGGAACTGGTATCATGGTTTTTTTAGACAGTTTTCAATTAAATGAAAGCCTTTCCAAACATAGAATTTTCCTTAAAAAGAGTTGATTAAAAAAGTGACGGGAAAAAGCGTCTACTTGATGGGTGATTTGAGAAAAGGAAATGCCGAAATTTGAACCTCTAGACTTAAAACTTTGTAATAAAACTGGTAAGAAAGTGGAAAACGAAGTTTAGAGAAGTTTCCGGTATATTTTGATGTAATAGTATTTAGCAACTTTGTTTTAGTGAAAAAAAGTGTCCATCTTTATTACAAGAAACCTAAATAGGGGGAAGTATAATTTTGATTTTTGTATTATGTTTAGTCATACTATTTGCTACTTAAAACGAAATATGGAAAGCTGATAAAATAAATTTCCCCCCATATGAAAATTATTTCGATTGTTTGACTGTCCTATTTAGCACTTTTCACCCTTAATAAAGATAAATATAGTAAGTAAACTTGCTATTTTTTCAGTGTTATTACGTAGTTTTTGTGTTATTTTAGTTAAATGAAGACAAAATAAAAAAAAAATTTGCAAATTTCTTTCTATAGTCTGAAAAAATACTATTTTTACCTGCTAATATCTGGAATATTCACGATATTTTAACGAAAATATTTTCATTTGGGTTTTTCATAATATTGGCAACAGTATGATCTATGAGGTAGTTTTTTAACTTTTTTAATTCGTCGCTAGGGCGCTGTAAGTCATCTCAATAGATTCTCTATGGTCACTTACCTAGCGATTGATCTTACATACTTCCAAGATTCTAAGATACGATCTTTCCAAATGACACCCTGTATATTTGTTTTTATAACAAAAAAAATTAAATTCAAGTAGAATAATGTTTCAGATTTTTGTGTAATGTATCTTGCGCCAAAGATGGCATTAAAATACGCATTTACAGAATATAATGTTTTCTAGCAAAATAAACTATCTTAAATAACCACCTGGAATTTGATTCTCCCCACTATTTAAAGCCTTTTCAGTAATGGATTTTCGTTTATTTGTCTGCGAGATTCTTCATAATGCATCTTTAATTATAGAAGTAAAGATTCCATTCGATACTTTCTCTTTCATAAAATGAAAAAGATTATTTCAATTAGCTAATGCTTTGAATACTAGATCAATCCCTAACATTGCTGTGAGAGAAAAGCCATCTTTGTTGCAGAATAAAACTTTCAAATAAAGCCCAAAAAGTATTAGTTTGATGAAATAATTTCACGCCAAATAATTCTATATACATGTTTTGTAAGCAGTTACAGATAGAAAACTTTAAATTTTTTACCTAATAAATTAACAATACTGAAAATGTAATACTCTTTCTAGTAGTCAGTACTCTATCCCTGTACTTATATACAGTATTACTGCTCCAAGTTTCCAAATTGGTACATTTCAGTGTGGTTTACTGTTTGATAAAAAACTATCACATTTTTATTACCGTTAGAAGACCCCTAACAGACAAAAGGTTTACCAGTTTTTATATAATCTAGTTAAACTATGTATTTGGGATTTTATTTAGACTCCCAATCGTTTGCGCAAAGTAACCCATCTTGTTCCTTTTGACAACTTTTGTCTGCCATCCTCAGTATTGTCTCTGGGTACTCAATACCATTGTCTATACCATTTTTGCCTTTGAGATTTGAATCACCTTCTATGCTTATAACTCAGCTGAGAATTCATAATTTTATCCCAGAATACATTTAAGTTCTAAAACCTGACGATGAATACGATTTTTGGTTTCAAAAAGACGGCATTCAGTGGTATGGAGAAATGCGTTTTGTATCTCTTGGAATCACTAGTAAAAATAGAGGCTTTGTGGAGATATCTTCACCAAATACTTGACATTGGTTATATCAGCTCAAATTCAACTCCCAGACATCTCAGATTTTTACAGACGCTCAAATAAGTGTGAAAGAAATTATTCTATTCAATGGTTCATGAAACGACACAATATTATTTGTAGGATGCATGAGCGTCTATGATATCTTACTGATAAAAGTATGATGTTTTTTTTCAAATGCCGAAGAAATTTTACATTTTTGTTGATAGTTTATTTATTAGTTCTTTTTTGAATTCTTGGATTTTAAAACTTATTGAAATAAATAAGACATACTTTTTTTAGAAGGTAAAAAATCCTGTGCTCTATCTAGTGCTGCTACTTAGTTGCAGTGGCGGCTCGTCCATAGGGGCTGCGGGGCTGCAGCACCCCCAACCAAAATTACCCGAAATTCCAATTTTTATTTGCTTTACAATATTTAAAAGATTATCTATTTCCCCCTTTAATCTTTGTCCTTTATAATCCTTTTTCAATTAATAATTCTCTGCTATGCCGTCTCCCCAACAGATTTCTTTCCGGGTCGATCAGCCCCCGCAAATATACCTAACGTGGTATAAAACACTAGCTCTATCATATCAAATCAAAATATCAAGAATTTAGCCTGCGAATCTGTTAGGAGAAAAGGGGCTGCTTTTCAGCAGCCCCAACCAAAAGAATGATAGCTTTTTCTTGAGAGAGCTGTGAGGAAGAAGAAAAATAAACGATTTCTACTACTAATAAATCACATTGGCTTTTAAGCTTTTCACCACAGTTTTAATTTTTTATTTATAGCTTTTTTCTTTTCAACAGAGAGAAACATAATCTTTCCGCCTGTTTCGGCTTAAAGATTTTTGTTTACTTTTTTGTAGATATTAGTTTCATTTTCTAGGAGATGTATTATATGTGAAATCAACTTAATCTTTGCAAGATGTAATAATCAGCTAAATATTGGTAAGTGACAGGTTTTTGAATATTAATTAAGTGTGAAATCGAAATTTTATATTGTTATCCTCTTTTCTATTTGATTTTTTCGACGTTTTTGTTTCGTAAATGTGATTTTGTTTTTCTACCATAATGTTATTTACTTGTCTTATTTCAATTTTAAATTAATCTAGTGATATTTTAGTGTAAAAATACGAATTGAGTAAATGTATGAGTTTGCTCTATGATATTTTTATTTTCTTGTTAGTTGTTAGTATTCTTTCACTGAATTTTAAAATTTAAAAACAGAATCAGATTTATTAATACTTTGTACTCAAATCTAATTAAGGCTTTACTTAAACACTTTCCAAGTTTTTTTATTGATTTATTTGGCATTATAACGCTTAAAATACGTTGCCAACTTGGTACCGCCGGAACAGCACCCCTTAAAATTTTAGCTTCGAGCCGCCACTGCTTAGTTGTGAAGCGTGCAGTGTTCCTTGAGGATTCCTGAACATTTCCTTGTTTGCCACAGGCTGCTACTCAATTATTTTAACCACCCGAAATACATTCTTGGATTTTTAAAACTTACGTCATTGGGCCCCCTCTCTCTAATAGTTTCTCGTTTTCTCCTCATAATGTCAATAAAGAGTTATTTTTAACGCAGAGTCGTTAAATATGGATTGTGTGTCGACGAATTAAGACGTTTAAGTGAGTAAAGAGAAAAGGGTTGTGTGGGAGAGCCCACAAGTGTCCTTAAATATCGGCACCGAAAAATTAATTTTACCGCCTTTTTTGTTGCTGAACAAAACGGAAAGCTAATCCCCTGGTTTTTGTAAACCTTTTAGCTTTATATTGTAAGGAAAGCTTGTATATAATTCATATTACATCAAAAATTTAATACTTGTGTACAGTAGAGCCCCGATTATCCGCGCAATTGGGTGGCAAGGGTACCGCGGATAGCGAAAATCGCGGATAACCCGAAAAAAGACTAAAAATGATGTGAAAACACGAAAAAAATATTTCAGCATAAAAACTATGTTTTATTGTACTTAAACATGATATGTAAAACTTTTAAAATAGGTGCAGTACAGCAGAAACCTTTGCTCTACATCTAAAATGTCTCTAATCTCATCTAAAATTTGCTCTCATAATTAAAAACTTTTTTTCCTGGCACTCGCGGATAATCCGCACCGCGGATCATCCGCTCGCGGATAATCGGGGTTCTACTGTATTTTATTTTGAAAAAATATTAAAAGTTAATCGTTCTATTTTATAAATTAATTTTGATACCTAATTTTTTTTCATATTACGTCATAAGTTCTATGTTGATGGGTTTTCATTTAAAAAACTTATGAAATATTAGAAATGATTTTATATAATGTTGGATGAAACAGAGTTTCTCATGAATTACTCTTTCTAAAACTTACGGCTTTGTACCCCTCCCCTAATTAATTAATTAACCCAATCCGCCCCCCCAACCTCTCGGTTTGTGGAGTAATAGGGGGATCGGGATTAGGGTCAGAGCTTTATTGAAACAAAAGATTTACAGGCGATTGTACAATAAAATTTGGCAAAAATACAGTTAAAATAGGGTAGAGAAAATTCGTGTAATATTTTAAGCTATATAAAATTTGTAATATTAAAAGCTAAAATTATCAAAATTTCAAAAGAAAATTTTAAATTAAAAGTAAAAAACCATTTAAAAATTAAAAGTCTTAAAAGCTGGGGTCCCGATCTTCAGTGCGGGGAGGTGCCTGTCCGCACTGAAGACCGGGACCCCAGCTTTTAAGACTTTTAATTTTTAAATGGTTTTTACTTTTAATTTAAAATTTTCTTTTGAAATTTTGATAATTTTAGCTTTTAATATTACTTATGTTACAAATTTTATATAGCTTAAAATATTACACGAATTTTCTCTACCCTATTTTAACTGTATTTTTACCAAATTTTATTGTACAATCGCCTGTAAATCCCTTGTACTCCTAAATACTTCTGACGCAAGTTTCCATACTTTAACATCTATCTTATACTTACAAAAAGTTAAGAATAACTTGTGAAAAAGAATAGTACGCCATTTTAAATTACCTTTTACTTTAATTTTTTCAAAACTTCAACTCTGCAAGTTTGCTAAGTCTTTTGACAATGCCTCATCTAAGGATTTTTTAGAGTATGGCTTAAAAAGAATGATGTATTGTTTAACCTTTAAAGATTGAATATGGCTACGTTTAAATTTGAATCTTGTATTAAAAAATTTGAAATGGGATTAGAAATATTTATGTTTAGTATGACTCTTCTAGTCCAATAGAAAATATTTGTGCTTGCTGTGGAAGTTTGTAAAATGTAGTTCCATAAAGTAAGAAACACTTTGATTCCTACTTAATTAATTTCTGAATAATTGAAACTGGGTGTCAAAAATTTGTTTGAAAAGTTAAAATGATATCTTAGTTACATCTTGAAAATCTCCTTCCTAATATGAACTTCCTGTATGAATAGTCCATCAGTGCAACAAAATACACGAATCTTAAGTCAATTCACGTTGTTAAAAAATGCATCCAGAGCACAAGGTTTTCCGCATTCATTAATAAGATTCTACTGGAATCGTGAATGATTTTCCTTAAAGTTTCACTAATAGCACCAATAATTTGAATCTTTGAAATTTCCAGGTGATTATAATAAGGCTTAATATAAATTTAGCGGAATTACCTTCATAGTTTAAAAGATCCATTTTTTGTTCATAGTTTAAATACGCATTCTTAACCCATTCGATTACTTTCAAGATATATCTAGCTGATAAAAAGTTATGATATATGATTTTAATCTCCTTATAACGAAAGAATCCCTTCATTTGTCTTACAGCGCTTAGTACAGATACAAAGCCCTAATGCTCACCTAAACTAGTATTAATGAAACCTTATATGCTATGCAAACAATTGAGATTCTTTTAAAAATTTTAGTGTGCACCCTGGAATAAAAGTAGTGATAAAAGATTACTCTCTTGTTCGGTTATTTAACTATTAATTAACTTGATTCCTCATGCGTGATATATTTGAAATGTTATAAAAAGACAGTTTATCATTATTAATATTAATGAAACGATTTTTTGGAGGAAAATTTTGAAAGGCTTTAGAAGTTCAAGAATCAAATTTATACTAACATAAAATTTAACGAACATGGAGTATATAAATGATGTTGAGTTGGATGATTACCTAAGAATAGAGAGGACTGTAATGAACATCAGCAAATCCTATTGAAGCAAATGTTTGATCCCGCGATGTTTAAAAGTAATTTAACTCAATAGGTTAATTCATCTGCTTTGTTCAAAAAGCGAAAAAAAATTTCTAACATAATCTTTAATTCCAGTGGAATTCAAAGTAGTACCATACCATATAATAAATTTTGGTAGGAACTACTAAATAATACCATCTGACAAATAGCTAGTACAAATATGATATTCGTAAGTTGATATCTGATGAGTAAATAAAAATCATATATCAATATTAAAGACCATAAGAACTTCCGATGTATATTCCCTAATATTAAATTCTTACGCTATAAAACAATATTCAAACCAATTCATATTATTGAAGATAAATTGTTTTTCCATTTTTTGAATAATACAGTCGGAAGTCTTCAGGGTTTTTGTAATGTTACTCGTCTTAAGGAAATTAAAAATACAACTGACTTTTCACATTAAGAAACAAAAAAATGTAAAAGTATAGCGTATTTGTGAAACAATTCGAATTTGATTTGAAGTAAAATGAATTAAGATAATTTTTAAGAGCACAGAAATACATTTAAAACAAAGATGTTCGTTAATTTAACTAGACATGTATCTTTTTCCAAATAGATTTAAGTAGTTCGAATATTTCAATTAGAATTCTTGGAAACAATCGAAAGAATGAATTATTAATGAAAGATTTTCAAAGAATTCTCTAAAATTAAAAGATATTTTCATCAATAGAATACTTCCAACATTTGTTTAATCCTATTTATTATTTTACTAACAACCTATTTTAAATATAGAAACAGTTGAAAGTGTCAAGTTGAATTTTAATGAAAATCTCTAATTTGTCTTAGATTAGAGAAAAGAGATTTAAATGAAAGGATATTTATTATTTGAAGGTATAGTGAATGAATTAATTTTGATTCTAATTTGAAAAGATTTGATTTTCATGACAAATCACTTTTATAAAAATACCCTGATTTACATTCTCTTTGCTCAATATATACGATAAATAAATATTTTTATTACAATAATTAGAATCCAAATACTAATTATGAGAACATGGATGTAGCATTGATCTGTCAAATACTTTTTTGATATAAAACTTGTAAAAGAAAGCTTGTCTATGCAAAACAACTTACTATTTATTGTATGATGAAAAATAATATCTGATTTAAAGCTGATCAATTTTAAAATTGATGTTGTGTAGCTGTATTTAAGAATTAAATTTTTTTTGATAATTTAAGTAAGTGCATTATTACCAAAATAGAAACTATAAAAAAGTCAGGAGTTTTTATTAAGAACATTTTTCCCAAACAAATGCTGTATTTCTATGTATTGATTTTTCCCTTTAAAAATAACCTGTGTAATATTAAACCCCCAATATTAAACCCCCAATATTAAACCCCCTTAATATTAACCCCCCTTAAAATAATCTGTGTAAATGTAATAACATGTGATTGTATTTGAAAAATTAGTTTTCTTTAAAAGTTAAAAGCACAAATGAATAGAATTTTAACTGTAAAATTAACAAGTAAAATGATAAAAAATCTTAAAGGTCAGCTATGAGAAGGTGGTAAATAAGAGCTTAACGATCGCTTTTGTATTTAATAACATGGGATCTAGAATGGGTGAAATGCTCTTTCCTTGCAGTGTAAATTGTAGAAAAATTTGATTAATTCCTTGAAGCTAACATCATTACAATTTATAAAACTACACTCTTATTTTTTCTGTTTTTATTACCAAAAGAAACAGAAAAACTTCGTTTCAAGGAAAGAGATATTATGAAAAAACGTACAAATTTGTCAAATACACTGGTGTTTAAAATTAAGAGAATTTGCACATTTTTTCGATTTCTCCAGATCTACTGGATAGATTTTGATGACATTTGGTATGAACTGAGGTTGATATAACACCAAATAAATAATCCTTCAAAAATTGTAATACACACGCATGCGCAAAAGTTATAACCGCCAGAGTTGAAAGGTATGAAATAGCGGTTCCAGAATAGAGCAAAATAGTGGGTTTATAAGGGGTATGACAGTATGACACCCTCCCATTATCATGCATGCCTCCTTGAGTGATTTTATAGCATGAATAAGGCAGATAATAAAATTTCCTGTTCATTAGGCCTACTTTCTCAGAAACCCCGTTTTGGGGCTCTGAAGGGTATGTGGAGGGGGTTAGCGAGATGCAATTGCCTTAAATAGAGTCCCTCATACCTACTCTAAAGGGGAGAAGAATCTGGCTGCCCATTCCATATGGTGAATATCTTCCGTTTAAAAAAACTGCTGACCTGATGAGCTCCATTAAGTGAAGGATTTCTATCGATTGAAAAGAAATTAAGACCGATAGAACCCCTCAAAAGGTGAACAAAGGTCTCCAAGATATCAACACATTACCTGAAACTGTCAGGGTTCCTCTTTCAGAGGCAGGGGGGGATCTGCAACTTGTCAAAAATATGCAAAAATTGTCTTTAATAAGGTAAAATTCAAAAAGTGAATATTTTCCTCCCTGTTAGGTCTCAAATCAATTAAACCATTGATTCTCGATGCAAACTCATGTGGAAAGAACCAGAATGCTATGTCAGTCCTTTAATGTAGGAGAAACTCACCATTATGGAATCGGAGATTTGGTGCTCTTTGTAGGAATGTTGTTAAGTCTATGCCAAACCCCCTACATCTTTCAAAAGGAGAAAATCATGGTTGAAGGTATTGTGTTGATAACTTGGAGACCTTTATTCACCTTTTGGGGGGTTCTATCGGTCTTAATTTCTTTTCAATCGATAGAAATCCTTCACTTAATGGAGCTCATCAGGTTAGCAATTTTCATTAAAACGGAAGATATTCGCCATATAGAATGGGAAGCCAGATTCAAAGACTTCGTCCCTTTAGGGGAGGTATGAGGGACTCTATATAAGGCAATTGTATCTCGCTACCCCCCCTCCACATACCCTTCATAGCCCCAAAACGGGGTTTCTGAGAAAGTAGGCTTAATGAACAGGAAATTTTATTATCTGCCTTATTCATGCTATAAAATCCCTCAAGGAGGCATGCATGATAGTGGGAGGGTGTCATACCCCTTATAAACCCATTATTTTGCTCTATTCTGTAACCGCTATTTCACACCTTTGAACTCTGGCGGTTATTACTTCTGCGCATGCGCGTGTATTACAAATTTTGAATGATTATTTATTTGGTATTATATCAACCTATGTTCATACCAAATTTCATCAAAACTAAAAACTTTCATAAAACTACGAGATCTCCAACAATTTATTTGAAGACCTACAGTATGTGTTTATTTTACAGTTTAAAACATAATATTAGCTCATGGTGACATATCCAATGCGCCATTATTTCACATAAGATGGGTTCCTTCTTACTTCATGAAGTAAAATCAAAAACATCATAACGACCATCATAACACAACATAAGCTTCATTTGGAATATTCCATTCATGAAACCCTTGAACTACTTCTAACTGATTCGAATTTTTTCGCTCCCAGGATGAATTCCTTTGGGGATCAAGACGACATTCATTCGAATCAGTTCGATTAGGGGATGAAGAGTCCTTTGAAGGGGATGATTGGTCATCACTGTTCCGGACACTATCAGACGATAGATTTGATGGAATCGGAATGGGTTTTCACGGAATGGAAAAGAGGTCATCGTAATGAATGGGATAGAGTAGCTTATTGAGATTCTTTTGCGTTAAGTCATGCGCTTACTGGTACTGTGCTTTGTTTTTGTTTATTTATTTATTGCAGGAGTTTGTTTTATTAGAGTTACCTGAAGATCTAATCTAAATGCAGGGTGGGAAAAAAACCTGTTTTTTTTCAAAAAAACCCAAAAAACCGGGTTTTTTTTGGTTTAAACCTGGTTTTTTTTGGTTTAAACCAGGGTTTTTTGGTTTTTTTTTTTAAAAACCAGTGGTTTTTTTTAACTTTTTTCCTACCCACATAAATATAGCTACTTAGTTTTTTAACTGATATAAATCCATTGAATTAATAGTTAATCAATTCAGCTATAAACCAAGTGATTTAATTAATTAACTAATTAAAATTAATTTTAAAAAAGTTAAAGTTATATATAAATCAGGATTTTTTGCTGCATATAAAAACCACTGGTTTTTATTGCATCGGAAAAGTGATTATATTTTCATTTTAGTAAGATTTTTATTTATTATAAATACAAACCAACTGAGGTTTTTCTAATGGATTCAAATATATGGGTGTTTATATGATAAAAAACCATATTGGTTTTTATTTTAAAAAACAATAGTTTCTTTTCAAAGTATAAAAACCAAGTGGTTTTTATAATACATACTACTTAAATAGCCGGTGCTGAGTGAGTAAAAAAATTGTTTTTTTTGCGCATTAAAATATCCTTTTCTTATTGAACTATATAAACCAAGAATTTCTTTTCAAAGCAAAATATCAAGTGGTTTTTATTATTGGTGCATAGTGAGTTAAAAAATCCATTTGGTTTTTATAGTGCAAGGTATAATAAAATTTCTTGTTCTTAATAAATTAAAAAAAACCATACATGGTTTTTATTGAATAACACCATAGAATTTCTTTTCAAAGCATATATATATATATATATATATATATATATATATATATATATATATATATATTAGGCTGGGTCGAAAAAAGCAAATTTTCGAAATTCAAAAACATAGGGGTCTCAAAAGTTGCGTCTTGGCACGCTGATACCTGGAAAAATATCCAAAAAATTCCTAAAAATATCCCTGAAGAGCGCATCGGGACTAAAGTTTGTGAAAATTGACAAAAATCACCTTGCATTGGAAAAATTCCACAAATTTGAAAATTACGTTTATAAACTTTGAACTAGGTGTAATTACATCTTTTTAGTAGTGTGAAGGCAAATAAAAATATTTGAAAAACCTTACTTCATTTATGAAATTCGGGCAAAAGGCCTAAACATGGTGAATTTCAAAGAAAAATCTAAAATTCGGCACTTACAAAACAAAGGCACTATTGAATGTAAAACTTACCAAATGCACTTTTTATTCATGAAAAACTTCTTTCATACCCATTATTCAGCCTTTCTTCATTTTACAGTTTGAACAATTTAAGAAATTAGTTACATGAACATAAGCATAAAAATATCTCCGGTGAAGAATGCCTCCTTTTTTTACTTAGTATGCCTGGAAATTAGCTGTAAAGTCTGGTTTACAATCAAAATCTGAAATACAAGGGCGTGTGTGAAAGCACAATGTTGTTTCTATGAAAATACGCACTGCTCTACCTTAGCTCAACTTACAAATGTGAGACAGCTTAGTTGTGGCAAGAATAGTTATAAAATCAAATTGTAGTACAATACTTTGTCCACAGTTTAATTTTATCTTTTAATGTTTCCTATCTTCTCAATTAGGTAACTACAGAAAGTCGTCATGTGTGTAAAAATTATACTACTGTAACATATTAGCATTTGGGGGTCTTTCAGAAAAGTATAATATGAAAACCTAATAGAAGCTCTAGATAGTCTCAATAACCCAGGATCATTTACAGCAATATCAAAGATCTCTTCCAGCCTGTATTGCCTTAACCATTTCTGAAAGTACCTCTGATCATTATTGAGATAAGATTTTGACACCCATGGATTTTTCCCTCTAAACTGCTTTGATAAATTATAGCAGGTAGATCTTCACAGCCAGTTAGTTGTTTGAAAATTCTCCCGTTGAAAGTATAGTCCTTCAATTTCACCATCCAAGTATTAAAACAAGTGTCTGAAAAGTAAGTTACTAAAAATAAGTGAGAAATCGAAGCACTTCTAAGGACGCTGAATAAGATCCTCAGTGCTATGAGTTACAGTCAAATATTAATTGGTGTTCTATCATTACCTACTGCTATCCCTCCATCAATATAGAAATTACTGTTTATGAAGGGTTTAGAAAATTTTATGTCTCCTGCAATTAATTTTGATGCTACTGGCTACATTGATGCTATTCAGTGGACATACTGTGTGCTCTCTTTCTCGCCATGCTGGAAAACTTAATTTCTGAAGAGATACTTAATTAAATATGTACAAAGTATTGGTACTACAGTTTGATTTTATAACTATTCTTGCCACAACTAAGCTGTCTCAAGATATGTGCAAGAGCAACTTGTGTAAGTTGAGCTATTAAGGTAGAGAAGTGTATGTTCATAGAAACAACATTGTGCTTTCACACACTCCCTTGTATTTCAGATTTTGATTGTAAACCAGAATTTAAAGCTAATTTCCAGGAATAATAAGTTATAAATATCTTTTTGACTATTAAATGGGGTTCAAGGTATAGTAAAAAATGAGGCATGCTTCACAGGAGATATTTTTATGCGTATGTTCATGTAACTAATTTCTTAAATTGTTCACACTGTAAAATGAAGAAAGGCTGAATAATGAGTATGAAAGAAGTTTTTCATGAATAAAAAGTGCAATTGGGAAGTTTTACATTCAATAGTGCCTTTGTTTTGTAAGTGCCAAATTTTAGATTTTTCATTGAAATTCACCATGTTTAGGAATTTTGCTCGAATTTCAAAAATGAAGTAAGGTTTTTCAAATATTTTTATTTGTCTTCACACTACTAAAAAGATGTAATTACACCTAGTTCAAAGTTTATAAACGGAATTTCCAAATTTGTGGAATTTTTTCAATGAAAGGTGATTTTTATCAATTTTCTCAAACTTTAGTCCCGATGCGCTCTTCAGGGATATTTTTAGGAATTTTTTGGATATTTTTCCAGGTATCAGCAAGCCAAGACGCAACTTTTGAGACCCCTATGTTTTTGAATTTCGAAAATTTGCTTTTTTCGACCCAGCCTAATATATATATATATATATATATATATATATATATATATATATATATATATATATATATATATATATATATATATATATATATATATATATATATATATATATATATATATATATATATATATATATATATATATATATATGGAAATGGAAGTTGGAATGGAAATGGAATAATGGAAGAATGGAATGGAAGAATGGAAATGGAAGTTGTTTAACATTTTTAGATCTTTTATTAATAACAACCTTAAAAAACGTAAAGATCTTATTGATTACAAGGGAATAACAAATGCTATAAATGATCTACAACAGAAATTTATTATAACTCCGGTTGATAAAGCTAGTAATAATTATGCCATAATCTGCAAAGCATTTTATCTAGAACTCTTAGATCAAGAATTAGTTGAAAACTCTAACTATAAAAAAACCAGCAATTATAACATTACCTCTAAAAAAATACTAGCTCTACTTAAAAGACAAAAGATTAAATGCAATAAAATCAAAATACCTTATTTAACCATCTACCCCAAATTTCATAAAACTCCAACTGCTTTCAGATTTATCACATGTGGTTCTGAAACATATCTAAATAAACCTGGAAAAATTCTATTTGATATTCTAAATCTTATTCTGGAAGACATACAGAAAGATGGTTTTACATGGATTATTAATAATAATTTAAAAGTAATTGAATATCTTAATAAAAATACCATACAGTCCATCATGACTTTTGACTTTAAAGATTTATTCACGAGTCTACCTCTACAAAAAATTAAAGATACTCTAATTCACTACTTTCATAACTATAAACATATAATAAATATAAATTTTGAAGATTGGGAAACTTTAATAAATTGTTGTATTTTTAACAACTATATTTATAATGGAGAGAATTGTTATGTACAGATTAAAGGTATTCCACAGGGTTCTATTTTTTCTTCAATCTTGGCTAATCTGTTTTTACATTACTTTGAGCAAAACTATTTTAATCCAAAAGTTGGCATTTTTCGATATATAGATGACATTATAGTAATTAATTGTGAAAACTTCATCAATCAGCAACATGATATATACCCTGAAGAATTAATCTTAAATAGAACTAACCAAAACAACTTAAAAGCAGATTTTTTGGATCTAGATATTTCAGTAGATAACAATAAAGCAACTATAGATGTTTTTGATAAAAGAAACCTTTTTAATTTTAAAGTTCTAAAACTAATATATTGGGAATCGAACATCTCTAAAAAAGTGTATTACAACACAATAAATAGCCAAATTGCAAGATTTAAGAAAATTTGTTCAAGTCGTGATTTATTAAGAAGACAGATAAAAGAACTCTTCAACATATTAAAATCTAATGATTTTCCTGATAAATTGATTGACAGCCTATATCGTAATATTTTAAATACGATTTCTTAAGATTTATGGTATTTTTTCTGGAGTTTTTCCGTGTACAACACATGTTTTTTTAAATCCGCCTTACACAACAAAGTGGGTTTGTTAGCGGTCTTACCCTGAAGACTTTGTTTTATGCACATACACCCTTAAAGAACAACAACACAGTGACGCAATTCATCTGCATTAGCATCTGGGTTTTTTTTTTGTGGTATATCTGGCAGCAATCTTTTTTCGGGTTTTTTGAATTCTTTGGCAACATCTTGCCTTGTTTTTCATTACTTCGAATATAAATTCGTCTTGAAACCATCGTAAGTTTTACTTTCTCCTCTGTTTTCTTTCCCACGGTTCGGACCCCGATGGCCGATATCTATTCCTTGGCGTATATCGCCCTATCGGCCATCACAGAAAACCGTGGTTCGCTGGCACCCGGGGTTCCTGATGAAGTGGGTGCCGGCTAATTCTTTGTTTTTTTAATTTTTTTAATTTTTGTTGTCTGGGTCTGCTTCTCAGGGTAATTATGCCAATTTTGATTAGTAATCTATGAATTTTTTACTTATTAAGGGAACTGATTTGCATGGCTGCATGGCGCCGGCATGTTGTGTTCATTTTCTAATTCTTTAAAAATAATTTAGAATGTAATATATATATATATATATATATATATATATATATATATATATATATATATATATATATGTATATAAAACAAATACATTTGAAATTTAAGATCATATGTACCACGTGTACCCACCATAACTCCCAGACACTCAAAGAAATTGAAGATGTCCACAGGTGCGCCCACGTCATCAGTGGTCCCGGACGCACTCTGTGGACGGCACAGCTTTCTGTAGCACGCGGAAGGACAAAGTCGAAATTCCGCGTGCTGGGACCAGAGCTGCGCCCAAACCAAATCAAAGTAGAAAAAACTGTATGAAAATTGAAACATTTGGATGCAAAAGCACCCTAAAATAGAAAGTAACGAGATGCATCTTACCGGAATGTTCAGGAAGGTTGATCATAATGGCAAAGCCCTTTATAAATTGTCTGTGTGGAGTTTAGTTGTCAAAAAACGCGTAGTGATATTGTGTTTAAAGTACTCAATCAGATTTATGGGAAAATTATTGTCTGACAAAACACCCAAAAGAAGTTCAATCTGTGCATTGAATCCAATTGTATTCGAACATATGTTGCCAATTCTTCTTATTTCATTGCTGATAGTATTAAGATAAATCTTGTTTGATAGGTTCGATTCCCAAAATATCATTTTATTCACCTTAAAGTTAAACAGGTTTCTTTTGTCAAATAGATCAATGTGATTGCAGTTATTGGAGAAACTAATTTTGAGATCTAAGAATTCTGCTTCATTTTCCTTATTATTGGTTTTTTCTAGTTTCAATTCTTTCGGATAAAGGTCCTCATAAAAGTTACAAAAATCTTTGAAGTTGATTACAATAATATCATCTATGTATCTAAAAATTCCAGCTCCTATAAAATTATGATTTTTTTCAAAATAGTGCAAAAAGAGATTAGCCAAAATGGAAGAAAATTTAGAACCTTGTGGAATACCCTTTATTTGCAAATAACATTTTTCGTTATTGTAGATATAATTGTTATAAATGCACAAGTTAATCAGATTTTTCCAAGTTTCTTCATCAAAGCCAATAATGCTTTTAAAGTCATAAAAATAATGCATAAGCACCTCACTAATTTGATCCAATGGTAAACTTGTAAATAAATCTTTGAAATCAAATGTCATAATATGACCAATCTTATTATCATTTATAAAGTTAATCACACTCTGATTGTTTTTAATAATCCATGTAAAACCTTCCTCAAAAAGAAACTTTAAGATTCTATTTAACGAATCAAAGAACATAGAACCAGGTTTATCCAGATAAGTTGAAGTACCACATGTAATGTATCTAAAACCGATGGGATTTTTATGAAATTTCGGGTAAATTGTCAGATATGGCATCATTATTTTATTACAAGAAATTTTTAATTTTTTGAAGAGAGCAAGAATTTTTTTGCATATAATATTATAATTACTTGTAGTTTTATATGTTGGAGAGTTTTTAAGTTCCTTGTCAAGCAGATGAAGGTAAAGTTCTTTGCAAATTATGGAGTAGTTGTTACTAGCTTTATCTATGGGTACAATTATAAATTTATCTTGAAGGTTTTTAATGCCAGATTTAATCTCCCCTAAATCATACACAGATTTGTTGATTAAGTGCCTGTTGCGTTTTATAAAACGTTTAAATTCATAGTAAAGTTTCCATTTCCATTCTCCAAAGGCCTCAAGGGGTGTATTGAATTTATACGATGTCTTAATGCAAAATGTATCCAATTCATTTAGAAAAGTGTTAAGAAGTTTTCCAGTGTTATATTTAAAGACAGGTCTGAATTTCGTTCCCCTTGCCATCAGATCACGTAACATGTAGTTTTCCACTATATCAAGGTTACCTGTAATAATATGATCATAATCTGCATTCACAAAATCAGCATAAATAGGATCCCTGCAGAGACAACTGGAGTCCTTTCTTAGAGTATTAACATTAGAACAAACAGAGTTGTAGTTGAAGATTAGCCTACCAAGAGGCTTTTCATATTTAAAACACCTCTTAATAGTAACATTTTTAACAGGCAAGCATTGATCAAGCTCATTGAAGGTATTCTTAAAATCAAAGTAATCGTAGATTGGATTTTTGAAACTAATAGTGCAGTATATCTTATTTAATTGATTCATTTTCTTGCATTTAATTTTAGAGAGTCTACTTTTCAATAAATCTATAATCAGGATTTTAAAATGTTTGGATTTAAATATGAAGTTATTCAAATTATTTTCTAGGTATACAGCATTTTTGTCACTGAGTGAAAAAATAAAAGATTTTATAGGTTTACACCCAAAATTCTCAATAAATTTCTCTTGCAGGCTATTTACAATTTCATTTAAATTGTTTTTATGATCATCTTGTATTTCAATTCTCCTACTGCCATTACCTCTGCTATGTCTAGTAGTTTTATGATTTCCAGGATGGAAATATGTAGAGGTATTAACGTTACTTGAGCTAATCTGCGTGTTTAGAAAAAAGTCATTGAGACCGTAGGGTACAAGGGTTTTTAAATTTAAAATATAGAAGTTTTCTCTTTCAAGTCTCTTAGCTGTGTCAGGAACAATTTCAATTATGTAAATTTCAGCTCTATCAAAGCCATGCCTAACAAAGTGTTCAAACTCGATATTATTATTCTTAGCCGAGTTATAATTCTTTATATTTGATCTATGCAGGTTAATTCGTAAATTAAGTTGGTTAGAAGTTTGCCCGATGTACTTCATATCACACCTGGAACACTTTATAAGATAAATTACATTGTAGGCCTTACATGCCACGTATTTGCTCTCATCGATCACATAATCCTTTCCCATCTGTGGACAAGTTTTGCATCTTTTGTCCGAGCATACGCTGATTTTTAAAAATGAAATTCTGGAATCATGATTTGAGAAAACATAGTTCAACGAAGGGTAGTTGGATGACGATCCACGGGGATCCCCAGTCCCGGGCTTGTTAGACCCAATTCCCGTGTACCGAGCACATGAGCTTTAAAGCTCATATATATATATATATATATATAATTTTACCCACAGATATAATCTCAAACGTCATTTCTGACACCAAATAACATATCTCTAGAGGTTTTTGTGAAATTTTTGTAATTTGGCTCTGTTTATAAATTTAATGGGCATTAAAGCCTTTGTTTGGCAAAACCTCGCAGTCACGCTTGTTTCGCTTAGATTATAGGGGTTATAGGGAAAGGTTAAGGCCCTATACCATTGGTATTCTATCTAATTAAGCTCTTAATAATGTATTTGGACCAACTTTATCACATTATCAGTCCCAAAATGCGTGTTTAAAAATTTAAAAAAAAATTATATATTTTTTCCTTTTTTACAAACACTAGAGGGTTTGAAATTATACCCTAGAATTCCCTTAGAGGGTTTAAAAACTCATTTACTATCTATTGGGACCAAAAGTAATAGAAAAAGCCCGGAGGATAAAGTTTTTTGTGCCATTGCAATGTTCTAGGTTTCTAGCAATGAAGTCGCTTTTTCACGGACCTTTACTATGAAAATGCTAAATAGCTCCCCATCCGTTTTAGCAAACACTATTCCGTAACTTCAGAGTTGAAGTGTATAAAATTTCCTATCAAATGACACCCTAACCAGATTTCTGGGCAAACGGTTCCAGTTTTATGGGGCGAAAACTACGATTTTTTGTAAAAAATCGCTGTTTTTCTGAACTTTGACCTCGATGAGGCACGGGTTAATATTATCGGATTGAGCTGAAACTTGGCCAATCTCATTTTTTAGCCTATTGGCACATTTTAGGGGGGTAAGACCTAAAAAAAGTTGAAAAAAAAATTTCCCCATGTAACTTGTGACCACCCTAATATATATATATACAGGGTGTTTCAAAATTGCGTTGCACGGCTTTTATTCGGAACCAGCACCACCTAGGGTCATGAAAGTAAGGTCTACCCCTAGGTAAGTGACCCTGGAGAATCCATTGAGATGACTTACAGCGCCCCTAGCGGCGAAATCAAAAAGTTAAAAAAATTAATTTATAAACTAAAGGAGATAGAGCAAAAACCCCAATGAGAGTATTGTTGCCAACGTCAAGAAGAACTCACTGAAAAAAATTTGATCAAAATATCTTGAATATTCGCGGAGATATTAGCATGTAAAAATAGCACTTTTTCAGGGGTCAAAAAGTAAAAAGTTCTCATATTTGCAAATTTTTTTGATTTTTTGATTAAATTTTGTGTTCTTTCAACTAAAAAAACACATAACTACACAATAACACAGAAAAATGTGCAAATATGCGAACTTTTTACTTTTTGACCCCTGAAAAAGTGCTATTTTCACATGCTTATATCTCCACGAATATTCAAGATATTTTGATCAAATTTGTTTCAGTGAGTTCTTCTTGACGTTGGCAACAATACGCTCATTGGGGTTTTTGCTCTATCTCCTTTAGTTTATAAATTAATTGTTTTAACTTTTTAATTTCGCCGCTAGGGGCGCTGTAAGTCATCTCAATGGATTCTCCAGGGTCATTTACCTAGGGGTAGACCTTACTTCCATGACCCTAGAAGGCGCTGGTTCAGAATAAAAGCCGTGCAACGCAATTTTGAAACACCCTGTATATATATATATATTAGGGTGGTCCTAATTAGGGAGGTCCTTCGGTCGCACCCCCCAACTTTTTTACTTAAGGTATGAAATGAATGTATACCAAATATTTTTCAAATATTTTAATATTAACACGTGCCGCAACGCGATTGAAGTTAGAGTACGGTAGATGCGCGGGACTCCGTAACACTGAGGGAGGTATGCCGGCTCGTTGCGCACTTTCCGCCGCAACAGTGGACGCTGCGCGGGCCGCGTTCTCAAAAGATCACATCAAAGTCGGTATCTTCATGTATTTTATGATAAACTTGAAAACCTCCTACACTATGATTATTGCACATATTTTAGGGTGAAATTCATTATTATATGTGGATTCCAATGGAGGTTTTAAGGTAAAGTGGAGGATTTTCCAATGAAGGTTGGGACATAAAACAAAACTTTAATATAATATTCAAAACAATGAAAATTAGATTTTAAATGTTATTCATCATAGTTAAAGGTTTGATTTGAAATTTACACTGAATTTTATAAGCCTAAGCTCATATAATACATTGTAATGTTCTTAAATTAGTGTTAAAAGCGGCCTTTGGAGCTTGCGTTACTGCATCCCATGGACCTAGATTTTTATTTAAACGTTTTGAAAATCTTGGGATGTTATCTATAAATCAAAGTATCCATCAGGTATTAAAAATGAAGTTGTAAGAAACCCCATTGATGGAAGAGACAAAGAAGAAATTCACAAGTTGGCTAAAACAAAGCTCTAACACCAATCGAGAGATGACTACCAAAAGTTTCTATGGTTGACGATAGCACTTTTAGATTATTATGAAGCTAAAATGATTAAATTTAAACAGCCTGGTGCTATCCATCATTCTAGGTGGATGTCTTAAGTAATTTATTGCTTATAGATATTTATATTTAGAAATGAGGGTTAATTTGGATAATCCAATACTACAAGGTATGAGTATTATTGTTAAGCTATACATAAAGGCCTGGTTTGATGTGCAAATGGATCCCAAAGCCACATTTCAAGAATTGAAATTCATGAGGGACCTTTTTTTCTACAAAGGAATTAATGAAAATATAATCTAAGGCAGCATCAAAGAAAAAATGATTAGTCATGGATATGGTTTCTTGGAGGAGACAGTTGCCTTAGCCTTTTTTGATGAGTCTGTCCCCACAGAGCAATTTCCAAATAGTTTAGACTTTAGAGGGAAAGAATCTACCCGTGTGTAAGGGTGGTTGGAAATTAGTTTTGTAGAACTGGAAGGACTCTAAGAAAAATCAAGCCAATTTTGTGTCAAAATTAACCGCAAACTGTTTTCAAAGGTTTTTAAGTTTTCTTCAAAATTTATTTCTAGGGATCCTTTAAAACGTGTGAAGATTATTGGAGGTTATCAGGAAGGATTTAAAGTCGTCAGTAACTTACTGTTGTAAATAATGCTGCAGAAAGGGAAATCAAGCTTTTTGAAGAATATAACGATATTTTAACGCATAATGAGGACAAAATACAATACCTTTAAAAACTGTCAAAGGCTATAAAAGCCAATATCCTTCATGTTTAAGCATTTTATGTTAAAAAAGTATAGAAATATATTGAATTATATATTTTAAATAAATTTAATAATTTTTCAAAGTTTTGAGAATTTTTATGATTTTTCAGATTTTCATCCCTTTTGCGGCACGTGTTAATATTAACCGATTCGGATAAAATTTTTACCAGTTATTTACTACCCCATAAGGAAAAAATTTAGGGGGTGCGACTTGAAAAATTCCGAAAAATTTTTTTCACCATTATACTTAGGACCACCCTAATATATATATATATATATAATATAATATAATTATATAATAAATACATTTGTATTTATGAAAAAACAATATATTAAGAGACAATATTTTAATAAATAAATTACTTTAATAAACCCAAAAGTTTTTCTTTAAAAAATTGAAGATTTTCTGGAAAAAACCAAAAAAACCATTTTGGTGGTTTTTTTGAAAAAAAACCATTTGGTTTAAACCGTGGTTTAAACCATGCCAACCCTGTCTAAATGAATTCTTTTAAATTAAATAAATATATTTCAATATTATAACCCACACATTCAGCTTCTTCTGTAGTTACAATAGATCACTTTCCACATACAGGGTGTTTCAAAAGTCCCTTTCACGGCCTTTTTTTGGAACCAACGTCTCCTAGGGTCATGAAAGTAAGGTCTACCGGTAGGACCCTGGATAATCCACTGAGAGGAAGGATTTATTACATTATATACCAGTCGTTATCTTATTTCGAGCTAGGGACGCTGTATGTTATTTCAATGTATTATCCAGTTCATAGTCACTTACCTAGGGGTAGAACTTTCTTCTATAACCCTTGGAGACGTTAGTTCCAGACAAAAGCTGTGAAAGGGACTTTTAAAACATCCCGTATATTTTCATTTGTTACAGCCATCTGTTTTTTATTTTCCTCAGTCTAAAATCTTATGTATGTGCAATGTATACTTTCTCTATTGCATCATGTATAAATTAATGTATTCAATTTTTAATTTGTTTATTTATACTTCTTGATAGTCCCATACTACAGTTCTCTTTCTTATAATTGTGGTTTGTTTATGATTTTAATATTTTTCACAGTTAAAGGACATGAGGTACCTTTTAAATCAAAATATATTTGAAAATTGTTTGAATTAATCTAATCTCAAATTGTTTTGCTAGTTATATTTTTTCTTGTATATTGGAAACGGAAGGTTAAATTGCCCCGATTTCTCGCAGCAATCGGGGCATTCGGGGCTAGAAGCAATCGGGGTAATCCCCGCATGACCATCTTTTAATCCGCCCATGCCTGTTTTTTAAAAATATTATGAGCAAAATTTAGATTGGTCGTTTCATTCTGTGTATACAACTGGGCTAACAGATGGGGAAAATGAGGAAGTTGCATGATTTTTTTTTTATTTTTTTAATCGATTCTTCTTGCAAAAATAAGCAACTACCCAAAATTTGAGGTCGATCGAGAGATTTTTTGATAGCAAAAAAAATTAACAAAAATCCCCTTTTTAAAAGCGCGCGAAAACGCCAAGAGTTTGAATGTGACGTCATCTTATACTAGGCATTGTTGAAAAGCAATGGAGTTGATGGTATTATTGTTGACGTCATCTTATAGTTTAAACAATAAACGTTTTCAGTCACGTGTTTTTTTCTCGACTTTTAAATCAAAATATTTAATTACCTGTACATTTTTTTGAAAAACTGATTAGATATTTCATTTTACCATACAAAAAAACATACGGAACACTTGTTGGTTTTTGAAAATCTGACACATGCAACTTCCTTATTAAAAGTAGATGGAAATCCTTTCCGTGGTGTGATGCGGTTTCAGCACGCTCACTAGTCACTCCAGTTTGTTTTATAGCTCAGTGATTGGAAAAGACCAACCAATTTTTATTATTGTTTTTGAATGCTTATTAGTTATTTAGCCACATTCAAGAAGGTCAAGCGGTTTATAAAGATCAAGCAGATACCTCTACTATCATCCCAACTTGAACTTGCCAAATTATTGAACGGCTGTGGTCGAGACGATTTCAAGATCTCAGACTGGCGTCCAAATTAAAGCCCTGGATAGCAAAGTTTACTAGCTAACTAAGCTAATCTAAGTAGTAAGCTTACTAAGCTAAGTAACGTAGCTTCATACAGGGCTTTAGTTCAAATAACCTTTGTTTGGTAACGTACTTATTGTTAGATTCAGTCATGATTTTATCGCTGTGTTCATTAAAATTCGAGTTAGTATCTTTTAAGATTGCATTACTATATTTTTTAAAAACTATTTTAGATAAAAAAAATCTTAAGATAGTACTAGTTAAGGAAAAAAAACTACATTTAATTACTAATTAAGAAATCTTTTGGGCAACACACTATTCCAGAATACATTTTATAAAAAATTATTTATCTCAAATATTCAAAATGCTACGAAAACTCTGATAAAATTAAAAAAAACATGATTAACTTGGACGGAGGAGAGGAGTTAAAACTAAAAAAGTTTTCGATAAGATGAAAGGAATTCAAAACTATTCTACGACATAAAAACTCTAAATTCATATTCGGAATAAAGGTTTGCAAAAAACGGATAAAGTTTAACGAAATAAACTGAATAAGAGAAGTAAGTGCCACATCGAAAATTTCACTATAAGAGCAGTAAACAAGTTTTAGGCTTTATGTTAAAAAATATATTTCATGGATTTATATAAATACTCTGTATTATCCCTAAAATAGCATGAATATATTCCCTTCAGTTTTCTTTCATATTTTAATGGAAAAATTCCCATTGAAAACTGGTTATTGGCATTTATTGCGCTTTTCCATTTTAGTTTTCCCCCTTCGTGCGATAGTTCCAATGGTTATTTACCGAACTGAAACTAAAGCGGGAATTTTCCCCCGTGATTTTTTTCCAACTTTATTCTCTTTCCGTTGCCACGGAATGCGTAAAGATACCGCCCTCCCAAAAAGTGAAGAACTTGGTTTTCTGTAGAAGGTTTGGTAGTAAGTTTTTATCGCTATAGGAAAGTTGAAAAAGAGTTTCTGGTAGAAAAAAAATCGATAAGATTTTTTTTCGCGTTATGTATATTCAACACGATGCAACGGAAAGGTTATCGAGGGTATACCATAAAAAAGAGCTCTACATTCATGATTGTTCTGTTCCCAATACAGGGCACATAGCGCGTAGGCTTCTTCACGAGAATAAAATAGTCTCAATGTGACTGGTATTTCCAATAAAACTAAGAGAGCATCCCAATAGTACATCATTCAGAAAAGAACGGGTTTCAATGTAACAGGTTCAAAATGCTATTTATAATAATGTAATCAATTATTTAATTGAAAAGTTATATTCAAGGTGTTTCAAAAGTTCGTTTCGTGGCTTTTATTTCGAACCAACGTGTCCCAGGGTCATGGAAGTAAGGTCTTTCAGTGAGTTTTCAGTGAGTTCTTCATAACGCGTTGGCAACAATACTATCACTGAGGTTTTTGCTCTATCTCCTTTAGTTTTTTAATTAATTTTTTAACTTTTTTGTAAGTCATCTCAATGGATTCTCCAGGGTCACTTACGTAGGGGTAGACCTTACTTTCATGACCATATTTTTTTTTTTCAATTCAAATTCTTTATTTGTTACGTACACAACATGAACATTTTACAGTTGGAACAAACACATACACGAAAAAAAAACAGGAAGACATATGAGTTGCCCAGGGGTCAGAAACCCATAAGGGCAACCTAAAGGAGTTGTATTTAAAAAAATAGATTGAACATACAAATATACAATACATACAGACATTACACATATAGATATTACACATAGAAAATGGATAATAGTGGCATCGCAAGGCAAGCTTCAGAATGACTAGATTGGAAATTAGAGAGCGTTTGTTCTTTTTTTTAAAAAAGTTCTTCAATATTTTCTATTGTAAAAATAAAAAGCTTTAGTAATTTTTTAAACTTAATAGGGGATTTTTCTGTTTTTATGTCATTGGGTAAAATATTGTAAAACTTAGGTGATAAATAAACATAATTTTTATGAAGAATTTCTTTTTTTGCTTTAGGTACAAAATATAAGTTTCTTGAACGTAAATTATAAGTTAAATTTCGTAGGTCAGATTCGTTTGCTTGCTTAGTGAAATAAACTATTGTTTTAAAGAAAAAAAGGTGACGAACTGGTAAAACGTTAAGTTTTTTGTAAAGATCAATTAAAGGGAACTGATTGCTACTGCTTAGAAATTTAATGATTTTATTTTGAATTTTAATTACTGGATTTATATTTTGTAAGTAATCCCCACCCCAGGCCAGAATACCATAGCTTATTATTGAATTAACCCAAGAGTGGTAAAGTTGAAGCAAGAAGATCTTATTTATTATCTTTTTTATGAAGTAAAGTTTGTGTAAAATATAGCGTAGTTTATTTGTTAGGCAATTAACGTGGGATTTCCATTTTAGGTTTGAGTCTACATTTAAACCAAGGTATTTTATTGAAGATACTTGTTCAAGAGGGGGGCAATTACAATTAAGACCTATACAGTCATTTACATGATAATAAAGACGAAGATGCTCAGGAGGCCCGTAGATACTGAAATTGATAAATTTTGTTTTATTTACATTTATTGCTAATTTATTAGATATAAACCAGTGTTTAATGGTCAGAAGATCCTTATTTATGTTATTTTGTAGTATACTATAGTTAGAACATGAGTATAGAATTACAGTATCATCTGCATAGGTTATGATTTTACCATTTAATTTTAGTTTACAGAAGTCATTTATATAGATTATAAAAAGCAAAGGTCCAAGGATTGAACCTTGTGGTACACCAGACTTTATGTTTAATAGACTACTTTTAGAATTTCCCAATTTTACGAACTGTTTTCGGTTTGCTAGGTAGGAAATGAACCAATCTAGTTCACCGCCTCGAACCCCGATTGAAGATAGTTTTTTAATTAAAATTTCATGATTCACACTGTCGAATGCTTTTGAGATGTCTAGGAAAATTGCAGCTGTTTTGTTGTTTTTATCTATACTGTTATATGTATATTTAGTAAATTCTATTAGCGCGTTTTCAGTACTGAGACCCGGCAAGAACCCAAATTGATTATCAGATATTATATTGAAAGTCTTTAAATAATCATAAAGTCTGGCGTGTACAATTTTTTCAAGAACTTTGGAGAAAATCGGCAAAATAGAGATTGGTCGGTAATTAGCAAAATCATTTGTGTCACCAGATTTATGGATAGGTACCACTAACGCTGTTTTTAGGGAAGCAGGGAAAGTACCACTTGAAAGGGATAGGTTTATGATTTTTGTGATGATAGAGATATGGTGGTTTGCAGCAATTTTAAGGGCTTGAGATGTTATGCTATCATAACCAGGGGATTTTCTGTCGTCCAATGATCTGATAATTTTTTCAGTTTCTAGATCATTTGTTTCGGCGAGAAAAAAAGAATTTGATTGACTTGTTAGATATTTTCCATGGTTACTATCATTAGTGTATACAGTATTTGATCCCATATTTATAAAAAATTGGTTGATATTCTCCACTAGCAAATCATTATTTTCAGATAAAGGTATTTTGTCTTTTGCATTAGAGTTTGTGATTTTATTCACAAATTCCCATTGCCTTTTTACATTTTTACACTTTAAGAATTCAGACAAGAAATAATTATGTTTTGCGTTTTTTATTTTTATTTTCAGCTCTTTTTGTAAAGATTTATAATTATGTTCGTGAATTATATCAAAGGGATATTTTTTATGTTTTTTATATAGTTTTTCTTTAGTTTTGATCAATTTTAAGATTTCCTCGTCTATCCAGTTCTTTTTTATTTTACGATTTGGTAGCTCAAAGCAGTGGATAAAATTGATTATAACATTTTTTAAAACATCTGCAAATCCGTCATATAAATAATTCACATTCTCAGAATTTTGATTTAAAGGAAAGGTATAATTTAATAGAAAATTGTTAATCTTATCATATTTTACTCTTGAAATCTTTACCTTTGAAATCTCATCCATGCTAGGATTTACACTGCATGTATACTTTAATTTACAGGCGATCGGATTATGGTCCGTTAAGTTATTGTTGAAAATTACAGATTCAGCACTGATATCAGAACTCCGTAGTATCAAATGATCAATACAGGAATTAGAGAGAGATCGAGTAACACCATCAATAAGGAAAGTAAAGCCTTCTGAACTAAGAAGGTTTTTATACTCTTCTATAGGATTTGAACATGTTAATATATCTATGTTTAGATCGCCGATTAAGAGCACGTTTTTAGATTTTAGATTTTTTAGCTTACTCGATAATTCAAAATTAAAACTATCAATGCTGAAGCTTAGGGAACGATATAAACAAATAATAGTCAAATCAAGAAAATTATTATACAGCAATATTGACTCAGCAGTATTCATAGAAAACAAACAATCACTAAGAATATCTAAATGTTTTTTTACATAAACACCTATACCTCCAGATTTGTTAGAATCTCTACAATAGAAATACGAATCATAATTATTTAAATCATAATTATTTAAATATGAGACTGTGGTTTCAAATAAAAGCCACGAAACGGACTTTTGAAACACCCTGTGTCTATAAGGAATCATACTATTTCATTAGAAGAAAGATACTAAGCTTTAAGTATAATTATCATGCAGCACTAAAAAGTTATTCTGCCAGTTAAATGAAATCTTTAATTCATTATTATTTGCCTATTATGATCAGGATCAGTGTCTTCTATAACGAGAGGGTATGATTGGATGTGGAGAATTAAGGTAAGGTTGGTAATTAAGGTTATTTGATAGTGAATAGCCCTTCAGTGACGGGTGCAAGAAATGAGATTGATGAATCCTGAATCACCAGTATAGAGGGTGTTGGCGGTAGGATGTTGATTTACAGAACTGGTAGAGGAAATTACTAAGATTTACTTTATTAAATTTTAAAGCAAAAACAACTTGTGAAACAGTGAATGAAACATGACTGTACTCGAATGGAACTTAAATTGAGCCTGACGTCATGGCCACGCGGAAGAAAATCTGAGTAAACAGAAAGCCTGCTGGGTTGCTAGAAGCTCTTATTGGCTGGCCAGTTTGAGAGCGAGTTGTACTTCTACGCGTTACGCCACTTTAAAAAATAATAATACTGAGCATTTTATGCATATCGGGATGAAAAGATGCTTAATTTACGTGGATTTAAAAAAACTAATCACACCGGCACACAAAAAATAAAAAGTGGAATGAACTTGGGACCGACCCGCTGAATCTGAATTTCAAGTCCGTTTGGCCCGGTCACCCTCCAGTTTTGAGTAAAATGCAAAAAACCTCAAAAAAAGGCCAAAAATTGCAAAAAACTGCAGTCACAGCAATAGAAAAATTTTTGTGGACCCGGATCACGTATGCTTTTTGTGTATTTCGAATAACTGAATCTAAATCTAAAAGTTAATTAGACCGGTGAACCGTCCAAATTTGAAAAAAAAACGAAATGAACGATGAAAAAATGAAAATGAACCATGAAGTTAGTCACCAGTTGAAGATTATGAGAAAAGTTTGTAAGTATGCCAATTAACTATACTTACAAACTTTTTTCAAAATCTTCAACTGGTGACTAACTTCATGGTTCATTTTCATTTTTTCATGGTTCATTTCGTTTTTTTTTCAAATTTGGACGGTTCACCGGTCTAATTAACTTTTAGATTTAGATTCAGTTATTCGGAATACACAAAAATCATACGTGATCCGGGTCCACAAAAATTTTTCTATTGCTGTGACTGCAATTTTTGGCCTTTTTTTGAGGTTTTTGAATTTTACTCAAAACTGGAGGGTGACCGGGCCAAACGGACTTGAAATTCAGATTCAGCGGGTCGATTTCCATGTGGGTAGGTAGGTCTGGTCCCAAGTTCATTCCACTTTTTATTTTTTGTGTGCCAGTGTCATTATTCAAAATTGAAGCTCTAAATTTCACTCAAAATTCAGACACCTCGAGGGGAACTACTTTCTTTGGTTGTTCTCAGCATATTTCTGCAGGCTCAAGTTAAGCTGCAACTGAGTATAGTTAATCCAAGACTAGTGTTTTTTTATTTATAACTATACTAGTATTTTCTACTTCTCGATTTCAATTCAATAGGTGCTCTAAATGATAACTTATCGTACTTTTTAAATCTATTTAGAGGTAAAAAATAAATTTTTGCCGCTTTTTATACTTCCACAGTTTCTTTTAAAACTTTACGATCCCCATGGTTGTAAAAGATAAATGTTTTAAATTTTAAGTTAAAGGCATTTTTAACCCCCTCAATCGTCCAAGATTACCTTTGAATTCTATGGAAAATTTGGGGTGGTTAGTACTCAAAGAGTTTAAGGAAAACTATTTCTTTTTATAATAATTAGTTTTTAAAAATATCTTTGATAAAAGGTTCTTATCTTTATGTAGTATTGTTTGTTGTTGTTGACTTATTCCTCATGGTCTAGCCGCAGGCTAGACCAAGTCCATGAGCCCAAACGTCCCCAAAAAATCATACACCAGAAGGGGATCAGATAAAAGGTCAACTTTCTCCAGACCAACACAATGCAAAATGTGATCGGGAGAAGCCTGTTCAGAGTTACACCTGGTACACGTGAGATAGGTCTTCTGCCCGTGCCTAAAAGAGAGACACCTGATGTGTCCGCTTATGAGCCTGCTTATGCTGGTCTGCGTGGCTCTATCAGCTTTCATGGCAAGGGCACCACCAGGAGCCAGTCTATCATACCAAGGGTGGGTCGGGGGGACACTCCATTGTCGCAGGTTTGAGGCTCTGATTTTGGAGCAAATCTCAGAGAAAGTCAAAGACTGATTTGAAATTGCCCCATCAGAAGCTCCTTTCTTGGCCAAAAGGTCAGCCTTTTCATTGCCGAAGAGGTTAATGTGAGAGGGCACCCATTGGATAAAGATTTTATGACGATTTGATAGTTGTTTAATTTTATTTAGAATAGACACAGATGTTTTATCGCCAACCTTATTCCAGTTACTTAAGTGCTGGATAGCACTACGGCTATCAGACAAGATCCAGATGTTATCGAATGATGTTAGAGACCCAACAGCGCTGAGTGCCTCATCAATGGCAATTAGCTCCGATCTAAAAACAGAGCAGAAATCTGGATTCCTGATCTTAAGACTACATGAAAAGTCAGGGGCCTTAATGAAGATTCCGCTACCACAAGAGTCGTTATCGTCTTTGCTTCCATCCGTATAAATTTGAATATCTATTTTTGGGATTTGGTTAATGATCTCCAGAGCAAGTTGGTGCAGATAATCAGGCAAGTCTTGCTTTTTGTTGGTATGGTATGTATTCTTTATGTAGTATTCTTTTGATTGAGAGTACGTTGGATTGACAGTTTGCACGGTTTTCACTCAAAGGAACTCAACACTTTTATATTTCTCTTTCTTGTTGGGGAAAGGGTAATAAAAAGTCATTTTTTGGTTAGAATTGGCTGTCAGAAACTGATGGATTTTCTTGTGTAGATAAGTTTAGGTAGACTTTTTTACACAGTGAACTAACCTTACCTAAAGAATGAACGAGTTACTATATTTTGTATATTACTTCTACCTTTTCACCTAAGAAATGTTATTTATAAGATTGTCAGTTAAAAATAGTAAAAAGTAAGTCTAAGAGTATGATATACATATAAAATGCAAATAAAACATCAGAGTACAAACATATAAGAAACTGTATTCTCGTTTTCCATAACCCTATTTATCAAAAGCCGGATGTGGCGGTTTAGTTTTTAAATTGATTAATTTGATTTTCGAAAGATATGTGTGTCGTAGATGTATAGTTCTTTGGGTTTAGTACCGATTGAGCCGTTCCCGATTGAGCCGGTAATAAAATATTCTCCCGATTCAGCCGGTGAGGGTTAAACGAATTCTTATTTTGTGCCGTTTCAGCCGGTGGGTATCTTAGGTTACCCCGATTGGCTTACAAGCACGTTTAGCGGCGACTTAATCACACTATGAGATCATATGTTCATTTCAAAAGTAGTATTCATTGCGCTACTGCTACTTAACATTTTGAAATCATTTCAGACAAGATCATTAATATGTTGAATTTCCCGGGCGATTATCTTGATATTTGTAATTAAATATTACAAACAATATTAGAACAATTAGAGATTAAGGCCTGATAATATGAACTCTCCAGGTAGCACAAGGAACAACGATGCACCAATACTGGTCAGTAACAGCCCCTATCGGATCCAGGGGGGCTAGAGGGGGCTCAAGCCCCCACCCCAAATGAAAAGTTTCACACTATATAATATGGCATTTTATGCACCAAAATGATTTAAAATTCTGTTATTTTAAGGTCAAATTTTCAAAAAATTTTTGGGGGAGGACCCCCAGACCCCCTTAGCACTTGCAACTCTATTATTGCAATTCTATTTTATTAAGTTTGCAAAACCCAAAAAATCTATATCCTAAATTCGGATGAGGCGTACCAAAACGAGTTGAAAAAATGGGGTTTTTGACTTAAAATTCCAAAAATTTTTCGGGGAAGACCCCCAGACCCCCATTTTAGTAGTTGGAGCAGGATAATTCACTACCTTTTCCGTATTAACATCAACAAGAAGATTCAATTTGATTATGAAAAATTCTTAGCCCCAAAAACCAAATCCTGGATCCACCACTGAGTATCGCAAATATCGAAGAATATCGGACATCGAAATCCAGATATCTGACAGTCTTAATTGATAATCCGTAATTTATTAAAATAGAGGGAGATAAGAAATACATTCAAAAACATTTCTAATAAAATTGTACGAAAATTAAGTGAGAATAGGAATTAGACCTATTTACCCCCTTTTTTGGTAAAATTTCTAAAATGATATCCTGGAAATGATTTTGACTAATTCTGGACAATGTTAAATTTAATATATAGCTTTCTCCACTTTCTCTTTAGACCAATTAGAAAAAACAATAAAGGGTACCTTTTTTTCCACATTGACTATTTCGTATTTCAACAACCCCCTTGGTTTAATGGAATAAATACCTGAATCGATGGTTTGAATTCGATCTTAAAATGTTAAGTGTCAATTTCTACAGGTAGTTTTACATCTTCCCATGCCCGCTAATAAAAACCCCTAGCTCCTAGCTCATTAGGGGTTAATTTTCAACCCCCCATTCCTGTGTGATTTTGAGTCGTAACACCCTATTAGGGTTAGGGTATATTAGGATTATGATTCTAAGTATTAATACTTAAAATGATGATTCAATTTGATTGATCATCATTTTAATCATTTGATTGATAGTCTCAAATATTTATAATGATGGACTTACTCTACGTAGTACCCACATTTACGTAGGTATACGTATCAGGGTTGGAAAAAAACCATATAAAACTGGGTTTTTTTTGGAAAAAGTGTGGGTTTTTTCAAAAATCAGTGGTTTCTCCTACATAGTAAGTGGGTTTTTTAAAAAATCAGTGGTTTCTTATCCATAGTAAGTGGTTTTTTTCAAAAATCTGTGGTTTCTCCTACATAATAAGTGGGTTTTTTTCAAATTTTAGTAAGTTCTTTCTGTGTTAAATGTGTTCTTTCAAAATAATGTCAGTTTTTCCATAGGTTTCATAACTTTCTTTGTACTATACCTATAATTATAGAATTTTAATATGTTGTGTATCTTTATTAGCTGATTAAAACGGTGCATTGCAATTGCATTACGGTTTGCGGTCATTATTACGGATTCTATGATAGTCCGATGCTTTACCGAAAAACGACGATAATTCTTAAATAAAGCACAATATATTTTAATAATGGTTTAAAAAGTGATTTTTTCTTAATATATACGTCTATATACACATCATATCCTATTTTCATGAATATACCTTCCATATTTAGTAAGTTATTAGAGTGAAAAAAAAGTTCTCGGTATCGTTAAAAACACAAGTCCGCATTTCGCTTATAAATCGATAATAATTATTTAAATTTTTTTTTGATTTTACTTATGAGTAAAGAACCGTTATGGCAAAGTTTTTCCAGAATTACGGGTTGTCATGGTGATTAGGACGTATTTTAGGATTTCTTGAAGCAGAATGAAGTCTACTTGTCTATGATGCCAATCACTCCATTTTTTCTGCTGATTTCGAGTTCAAAGTTTGTTTACATTTTGTTCGAATTACAAGTGTTATACATCGTTGTAAAGGTACTTAAAAATGCTTTAAGAAAATAAAAATTGCTAAGGGGTGTTCTCCATATTACGGGGCGTGTTTTGGATCAAAGTTTGAAAGCATTGTGTATTCTTTTTCCCAAAGTCATTGCCGATTTATGAAATCCTATAGTATGTTGATCGGGACATTGAGCCGTTTACAACTATATGTCGCACTAAGGGATCGGGTACATATTTCGTGATTTATATTAAGTTAAAGACGTTTCCGTAATACTTGAATAAAAGTATTTTTGCTTGAGATTGGTGTATGAAATTTTAATATGTTTTACCTGGCGTTGAGTGGTTTAAAACGGTGTATTGCATTAGGGTGGGCCTCATGCAATAAGCGCTCTACAGTAGTCCGAAGTTTCTCCGTAATATTCTAATGACACTATAATAAAATTAATAAATCGATCAATAGTCAGCGGAATCTTGTAGTATACTTAAAGATGTGCGTGCATTTTATTCAATTTTCGTTCAGTTTGAAAAAAGTCAACCGCCCTCAAAAAAAATTAAACTTAGTTTAAATTTTGAAAAAACCCATTAAAATTTTAAAAATATCCTAAACTTTGAAAGAATTCTATTTATCTTTGAAAATAATACTCAAATAAAAAAAAATCCTTCATTTTTTTATAACCAGTTTGAAATTTAAACTTCTTAAATTTTGAAAAAAAAACCCATTCAATAATAAAAATTTGAAATTTGAAAAACACTCCCTTGATTACTGAAACCTGTTTTATAGATTTTGGGGGAAAAACACCACTAAAATTAAAAGAAATATCCTAAGTTTTGAAAAAACCTTGGTGGGTTTCAATAAAACCCTGAAAAACCTATATAAAACTGGGTTTTTTCGAAAAAGGTGTGGGTTTTTTCTAGTGATGGGCAAAATCGATAATTTTAGGTATCGAATACTTTGGTATCGAATACTTAAAGGTATCGAATACGTTGGTATCGAATACTTAAAGGTATCGAGTACTTTTAGGTATCGAGTTCTTTTTTTCAATGTTGGGAAATGAACCCGAAGGGACCATTTTTTCTTAGGGCCTATCCATACTCAGATTGAAATTCAGAAAACTGAAAGCGATCCATCAAAAAGAGGGCTCCCGATCCTTGGAGAACACAGTAATAAAACACGTTTGAGGATGGGAGTGACAGCTGGCTTAAGAAGTGAATAAAAAACATGGTCAAACACGTTCTCTTTCAGCTGTGAAATGTTCAGGGCATCAGGGCAATACAGGAAAACTGACTAAACACAGAACGACCTAAACACATTCTTAATAAATCATCTCAGTAATCTCCCTAACAAAGATATTCACATCAATTTATATAACTTCAAAACGCGAAGTGAAACCACCTCGTGATTTACAGTCGATCAACCCATCCCATACATCGAGAGGCGGGCAGAACTTCAAGAGTGCAAGCGAACTGAAACTTTTCGTCTCTCCACGTGGGGGAAAAGGCCTCCAGCTGATGTACTAAGAGAAGTGATTATACACTATAACATGAAATCAATTTGTTGGCAGAAATACCTTATACACTCCCTTTCTCTATCCGTTCTAGCTTGGAGAAAGACAGTTTTATTGTGACGGTTCTTTTTATACGAAGTGAGTGCTTCCTATTCTATATTGTAAAGAATGAAACCTGGAGGTAAATGTTCAACGGTATGGGAGTTTTTTAAAAAAAATGAAGATAAGAAGTCAGTTGCTTGCCTTATCTGCAAGAGAACATTCAAGTTTTCCGGATGCACGTCAAATTTGAAAAAGCATTTAAAATATAAGCATCCTCATCAAGAACATTCTCAAAGCCATCCTTCAACGAGTAGAGAATCCCCAACCAGAGATATATCGATATCAGATGATTGTACTGAAAATGTGGATGACCCAGTTGCAGTCCAAATGATTTTGCCTCCCAAAAGAGCACTAGAAACTACTAATGATGAATTACGAGTGAAAAGATCTCGTCAATTATTATTATATGCCAATTATTATTATATACTCTATTGAAATTAACTACAAATATGGTTTTAAAAATTCCATAATTAAATAAGTATTTTCAATTCAAAAGGATGCACATGAACCCCCGTTGAGCTAAAAGCAGTCTATAAAAAACTAAAAATTAAAGAACGGGGAATTAAAAACAACAGTTTTCTTCTGATCTTTCACCCAACAAAATTAGGTTTAGAATGTTTTAAAAATTTTAAAGAAGATAGCTATAACTCCACCCGTGCAAGCCCGGGTTTATCAGCTAGTAAATTAATAAACGTTAACCCCGAACCACCGCGCCGTTTGGAGCCCCCGCCACAAGCGCACGCGAATTTCAAATAGCTAAAGGAAGGAGTGTGCGAGGCTCAGTGGTGTCCTTAGTTAGGACTTGAATTGAGAAGCGGGACTGTATAATTAAAATAAGCGTTTATTATAGCCTAGACGGCTGCGAGAGAAAAATGGTACACAACAGCTCTTGTTGAGCGTCAAGTAGAAAAAAAAAACACAACGAGAGAAAAGGGAAAAAACCCGTTGGCGCTTAGGGCGCCATCTACCGTTTACACATAGACTTAACACTCCCCCCGATTGGAAAAGGGAGTTTTCCAATGAACTATAATATCAAAAATTGTTACATAATAGGATACACTCAAAAATACAACATAAGACATATTCACTCGTTAAATGGTAACAAACATAACCTATTGATAGGTCTTTTTAGAATACCACAAGAAGTTTTAACTTCGGCCACTCTTACTTTACCATCTTTACCTACCACTACCTTAGAAATAACACCTAACATCCATTTACAAGGAGGTAAATTATCCTCTTTTATGATTACAACATGACCTTCTTTTACATCATTTTTGACAAATTTCCACTTATTTCTCTGCTGAAGATTCGAGAGATAGTCTAGACTCCATTTTTTCCAAATTAACTGGACACTTTTAGTTACCTTTTGCCAACAATTTAGCCTGTTTTCATTAAGGTTAGTTAAGTCGGGTTCCAAAATGGAATTCAGTTCTCTACCTATTAGGAAATGTGCAGGCGTTAAAACCTCCACTTCAACATCATCTGTTGCTAAGGGTACAAGTGGGCGAGAATTTAACATACTCTCAATTTGAACAGTAATTGTCACAAATTCTTCGTAAGTTAATTTCATATTACCTACTACACGTTTCATATGAAACTTAAAAGACTTGACTCCGGCCTCCCAAAGACCGCCGAAGTTCGGTGCTCTGGGAGGAAGGAAATTCCAAGTGATTTCCTCACTAACTAAAACTGATTTAACTTTTCATCTGGTGTGTTGGCCAATTCAGCTAGCCTTTTAATTTCACGATTAGCACCAACAAACGTTTGAGCATTGTCAGAGTAAATCCGAGCGGATTTTCCTCTCCTACCAAAAAATCTTTTTAGGGTACTTATAAAAGATTCACTAGTCATATCATCTACAATTTCTAGGTGAACAGCTTTCGTTACAAAACATACGAATATACATACATATACCTTGTTCAATATACCTTTACGTTGATTTCTATACTTTATATAAAAAAGTCCACAGTAATCAATACCACACACATTAAATGGAAAGTTTCTGTTTACCCTATCACCTGGTAAATCACCCATTATTTGATCCATTGATACAGGTTTTGTTTTAAAGCATTTAACACATGAAAAACAAATTTTTCTACATAAATTTCTACCATTAATTATCCAGAATTTTTGACGAATAAAATACAATAGTAATTGAGGACCAGCATGTAAGTATTTTAAATGATAATACTCTACAATCATACAAGTAAGTTTGTGTTTAGGAGATATTACAATAGGATGCTTAGCCTTATTACTTACACTAGAATTAGCTATTCGTCCACCAACACGTAATATTCCATTTTTATCAACAAAACAATTTAATGAAGACAACTTACTTTTACTTTTTACATTTTTGCCTTTTAGCAAGGAATTAATCTCTTCCTGATACTCACTTTGGGCATATTTTACCAGAAATAATTCAGCATTACCCATTTCTTCACTTGTTAAGTACTCACCTCTTTTTTCTGGATTTCTACAGTTGTGAACAAACCTGAAAACATATGATAGAATGCGAACTAATTTAGAGAAATTATTAGTTATCTTTGAGAGATCATTTTCAAACAAATTTTCATTTTTAGTTAAAGAAAAACATTTATCCGATTCTATTGATTTTTGAAAGTTATTTGTAAGTTGAATAAGGTTATCAAAGAAGTTAGTATTAGAGTTTGCAGTTAGAGTTACTTTAGAAAGAGTTTTTAGTTCATTAAGATGAATGAATGATTTGTGATGGGGTGGCTGCAAGAGCCTGAGCACCGCGACCATTGGTCTATTGTACTATCCCCCTCGATAAGTCTCAAAGGAGACCGATAGCGGAAACAAATTTCAGCAGTTGTCTTGTGGGAATACTAGGCAGCTCCCATGGTTCGATTAAATGGCGGCCAAGATACTCAAATCTGTTGGCCGAGAAGTAGTCGCATTCGCAGAGTATATGAACAGAGCTCTCCTCTGCCTCTTGACAGCCTCTACAGAGGGGATTATCGATTACACCAATGATATTAAGATGTCTTCTGAGAGAGCAGTGGCCGGTCAGTAATCCAACTGCGACCTTTATCTCTCCTCTGCTCATCTTCAGCAAATCCCTAGCTCTAGTCCATGGACGGCTTTGGTTGAGCTCTTTAGCCTGTCTTTGATCTCCAGACATTAACCATCTACTATGAGAATCCTTCATAAGTAGGTTCTTGACTGTAACTCTTAATGTACAGTAGGGTAGACCCAGAACGGGTTCAGGTCCTATGAAGGGAGTTTGGGCTCCCAGTTTTGCCAGTTGATCAGCCGCTTCATTGCCCTCTATTCCACGGTGACCAGGTACCCAGAGAAGAGATATCTTATTTTTTAGGGCAAGTTCTTTCAGGGCATTGTGGCATTCCCACACGATGGCGGAACAGAAACAGTGACTATCCAATGCTTTCAGAGCCGCTTGGCTGTCTGAGCAGATTTTTATCACCGAATTTGATACGCCTCTTTCAAGGCAGTTCAATGAGCATGCCAGTATTGCTGAGATTTCAGCCTGGTATACGGTTGCCATATTTCCAACAGAGAAATGAATCTTAATATTGAGATTATGGCAGTAGGCTCCAGAGCCGGTACCTGATGATGTTTTAGAACCATCAGTAAACCAGACCTCGTTGGCTCTCCCAATTAGTTTTGGGACATCCTTCCACTGTTGTCTTGATGGAAAGACTACGTTGTAGGTAGCATTAAAGCTATACCTCCTTAACATCCAATCTGATCTCATTAGTATTGATGGATGATTCATAACCTCTGAATTGAAACTCTTATAAAGAGAGTCATAAGAGGGTTTCCACAGCTTTAGAAGTTTGAGGCGTTGTGAACACAATATAGCCTCCATCTCTACTTGCTTGTGCAGTGGTAAAAGTCCCAACAATAGCTCAAGGCTTTGTGAAGGGGTAGTTCGCATGGCTCCAGTGATTGTTATTGTTGCCATCCTTTGCAAACGTGTGAGGCTATTCTCAGCAGTTGTTTTACAGGTTTTGTCCCACCAAGCAATTGCACCATAGGTTACCATTGGAACAACTACTCTGGTGTAAATCCAATGAATAGCTCTGGGGGATAGCCCCCAGTTGCTACCGATTGCTCGTCTGCAGGCCCAAAACATTCGTTTGGCCTTAGTGACACATTGTTCAAGGTGTGGATTCCAAGTCAGGGTTTTGTCAAAGATCACACCCAGGTATTTGACTTCATTTGAGTATACCAGAGGTGAGTTAAAGAACTTGATCTCAGGTTTCTCTTTCAGTCTCTTGCGTGTGAAGAGGACAAGATGACTTTTGCTCGGATTAACCGAGAGTTCGACCTCCTGACACCATTTTTCTATGGTTCTAAGGGCAGTCCTCATGACATCGGTTACAACCTCATGATACTTACCTCTAACAACCAGAGCAATATCGTCCGCATAGCCTATGCAGCGTAGGCCCAGAGCGCGAATTCTATCTAGTAGTTCGTCAACAACCAGGCTCCAAAGTAAGGGTGAAAGTACCCCCCCCTGAGGACATCCCTTGCAATTATCAACAGCGAGGGTGTCACCAAGTAGTGTCGATTGGACAGTCCTGGTCTTGAGTAGACTGTCAATCCATGAGTAAATCATTGGATTGACTCCTCTTCGTTTAAGTGCATTAATTATGACACTTGTGGGAACTCTGTCAAAGGCTCCCTCAATGTCGAGGAAGACTGGGACAGCAATTTCTTTCCCATTCACTGCTTTTTCCAGGATCGTCACCAGATCGTAGAGTGCAGTTTCTGTGGACTTCCCAGGTTGATAAGCATGTTGGAAGTCCGATAGGGGATGGGTTTTTAGTACATCATCTCTGATATATCTGTCAACCATCTTTTCCAAAGTCTTCAATATGAAGGATGTTAAGCTTATAGGTCTAAATGCCTTAGCTTCATTATAGTCAGGTTTACCTGGTTTTGGTATAAAAATTACCTTACACATTCGCCAGGCCTGAGGTACGTAGCCATATACCAGGCAGGATCTAAAGATCCTGCATAAGTAAGGGGTGATTATGTCTACACTTTCCTGGAGAAGTATGGGTATGATCCCATCAGGGCCAGGAGATTTATATGGCATGAACGAATTAATCGCCCATGCGATTTTGTGAGGGGAGATGATATTGCCAGCTAATTTCCAGTCCTCTTTGTTGCTGCGCAGAGGGAACTGAGGAATGCTGGGGTTAGCTTCAACATCTGTGATGCAGGAGCCCGGCAAATGCACTCTAAACATTTCGGTTAGAGTGCTGCAGCCATCGCTTGAAAAGGAGCCATCAGGTAGTTTAATGGATCCCAATTGACACGTTTTGTCCTTAGATAGTATCTTAGTTAGCTTAGCTACACTGGATACGTTTTCCAATTGGCTACAGAAATCCATCCATGATTTCCTTTTCTTTGTTTTAATAGCCATATTGTATTTGGTTAAGGCCTCCTTGTAATTGGACCAACCACCGGTCTTCTTAGCTTTGTTGAAAAGCCTTCGACAATTTTTGCGGAGACCACTTAACTCTTTATCCCACCAAGGAACACGTCTTGGTAGGCTAGAGGTCACCGCTTTACAATTTAGGTGGTAAGACTGGAGAATAGACTGCTGCAACGAATCAACAGCTAGCTCCAAGTCTACGAGTGAGGTAAGTTTAAAAGTATTACCTGATAGGAAGCACTTGACGTCTTCCTTATAGGAATCCCATGATGTTAGTTTGGGATTCCTCTGCTCCCGCTGGGAGATTAATGCTGGACCTGTAAGGGTCATAAAGATTAGTTTATGATCAGACAAGGTGATCTGATCAGATACATACCAATCCCTTATGCAGTTAAGGATTTTATTATTGCAAAAAGTTAGATCAATAACCTCACTGCGGTTAGTGGTAACAAAAGTTGGTTTATTACCTTTATTGAGGATGTTGAGGTTATTGCTTAGAAGATATTCTAAGAGTTCCTCACCTCTTTTGTTGCAATCGCTACTGCCCCATAAAACATGATGTGCATTTGCGTCGCAACCAAAAATGAACTTCAGACCATTGGTTGAGCAGTGCTCAACAAATTTCCTGGCTGAAGTAGATAGAGGAATTTCTTCCTCAAAAGGTAGATATGCAGACATAAGGCAGGTCATATCACCGTTTGGACTGATAAGCTTAATAGCAACATTGTCACCATCCAGGTAATCAGCCATACATATAGCCTGTAGTTTTTTATTAACAACTATACAGGCTCTGGGTCTGCTACAAGAGCGATCAGAGAAGAGCACACCACAATTGGTTAGCCCCAGGATTTTCCCGCGGTTAACCCACGGTTCCTGAATTAGGGCTATGTCAACTTTTCCTTCAGCCAATTCCCTGCTCAGTAGAGCTGTGGCAGATTGGCAGTGATGAAGATTTAGTTGAGCTATCTTCAAAGGTCGCTCCATATTAGATGTTAATTGGAGGCCATTTATGAAGGAGGAGACTCATTTAAGAGACGATCCTCCGTTATAGTAGAATCAGTTTTCACTGAGTCAGTATCCGATTGACCTAAAAGCAAGGTACTATCAGTAGATACAGAAGAAATAGATGAAGGTGACTGTGCACCAACAGTACTTACATTGGGGGAGGTGGTACCTGTTACAGACGTTTCCGTCTCAGGTATGTCCTCAACCTCCATTCTGGTAGGGGAAGCAGCTCCACTGGATGTCACAGGTGAAGCACCGACTTCAGCTGCGGGCAGTTCCGCCACAGCAGCAGCCAAGGAGCTATCTTCAACCACTGCGGGCATCTCTGCCACAGCAGCAGTTTCAGAACCACTCCCGGCCGCTGCGGGCAGTTCCGCCTCAGCAGTTTTGGTCGGCCGCTTGTTGGGGTCGTGTAAGATCTTGCACAGACCCTTCCCGAATCCTCCTACGAATAGCTCCAGGTTTCGCTTCTTGATCTCCTCCGCAGATGCCGAGTCGATCTCGAAGATCCACCGCATGTAGGCGTAGTCACCTACAACCTGTTTGTCCCGGACTTTCCAGTCGGCCGCACAGATTCCAGGATTGAGCCGGTCCAGCCGTGACAGCAGACGCTCGGTGTCGGTGGTATACACATCCTTGGTCTTAAAGGCTATCTTCACCGGTTTGGGCACTGCAGAGGCTGGGCTTACTTGCATCTTGTGCCCCCTCAGCTCTTTGCCGTTGAAGCTCTTCTCCAACCATTGCACAGAGCTTTCATTCTCACAATGGAGGATCAGAGCCCCATTCATCAGGGTCACCGCCTGGAATCGGGGGACCTCGACTAAGGGAGAGAGGGTGTCAATGTCATCATCGATCTCCCGTTGTAGATGGATGGCGTCCCTTTGGGTGATTTTCTCACGTGGGTAGCCTTCCAGCATTATGGCCATTTTCCTTGAAGAGGTACTCTGGCTTTCAGGGAGGTCCATTCTTGGCCTCTTCTTTTGGGCGGTCGAAGGTGAGGGAGTGGATCCATCAGAAAGATTTCTCTTACTCGCCTCGATGCCCTGTCCTTGCAGATGGGATCTTCTCAGATTCCTCCTCTGCCTGGCAGTTTGGTTCCTGCGGTTCCCTGTGCCGGGTTCCTTGCAGGGTCCATGTTGTTTAGATGCGTCGTCTCCCATGGTCTCCTTTTCAGGAGGATTCAAGGGTTCCTGAAATACAACGACATCGTTAGGGTCCCTTACCTTCTTTGCAGGAGGTTTACGACCCGTATTACCTGTTACTGGACTGCTGACACCGGGAGCGGGCTTTGAGAGGCCACTGCTTCCCGGGTTGAGTCTAGTCGGGCTTAACCTGAATTCAGGGCGGTTTGCACCGCTTTGTGGAGTGTGGTTTCCACCACCTTGGTTTTGGCGGTTTACACCGCGTGGTTGTGGGCGCTTTCCAGCACCTTGTTTTTTTCCTGACTTACCCATGGTATGGCAGGGGGCTTTTACTGAGGGTAGGTATCCGTCACTGCCTGTATGGACCCTCAGTTGCAGACAGAAGGCTGAATACAACGTGGTTCGCCAGGCCACGAGGTTAACCGTTTACGGCAACCTTTACCCCGGTTGTCATGCATCCCTGGGCACGGTAAACACCACGGATTTGGGTTGCCTTTTCCCGAACTGGCCTATAGTCCAAGGAGCCTTGCGGCTGCACAGTGAACAGACCAGGACGGTTATGCCAAGGACAGTTTAGGCACCCTCCACATTTTCTCATCCGGGCTTGGGACCGGCAATGGCAGTGTTTAGTTCATTAAGATAGAGTTTGTCAGTCAAACTTGGAGAATCTGGCAAGGCGTCTTGTAGAGGAACGCTCAGTCTAGAAGGCTCCGGTCCATTCCACCAAAGTTCATTGGAAGCAAGAGTCTTGGCATCAAGTCCCCTGGAAATGAGGTCAGCTGGGTTGTGTTCGGATGGAATGTGCTGCCACTGGAAGTCCTTGGACAGCTGCTGGATCTGGGCGACCCGGTTACTGACGAACGTCTTCAACAGATGCGGGGATGTCTTGATCCATGGGAGAGCTATAGTTGAGTCAGACCACAGCTTCACGGAGTCAACTGGATGGCGTATGGTTCCCAAGACCTTCTGGACGAGCTGTGCGAGAAGCAGGCATGCAGACAATTCCAGGCGAGGAATCGTGAGAGACTTGAGAGGGGCAACACGGGACTTGCTGGTTAAAAGTTGACTTTTGAAGTTGGTAGAATCGGTAGAAACTGTTAAGTAAACAACGGCTCCATAAGCCTTGATAGAAGCATCAGCAAAACCATGCAAGACCGTGTGGGTAGGATTTGGTTGAAGAACATATCTGGGAATTCTGATGTCCTTGATGAATTGCAGCTTCTCAGTAAAGGCGTGCCAGTCACTGACCACATCAGGAGGAAGAGGTTCATTCCACTCCACTTTACGTTGCCAAAGCTGTTGCATGAAGATTTTGGCTCGAGAAGTAACTGGCCCAAGAAGTCCAAGAGGATCAAAAATAGATGCTATCTCAGATAAGATATTTCTCTTGGTGAGAGTGAGTGAAGACTTAGACGAAACATTGAAGGAGAACGTATCACTGGAACAGTTCCACAGCATTCCTAATGTCTTGACCGTCATTGCGTCAGAGTTACGATCCAAGGAAAAAGTACGATTCTGGGCCGAAGCTTGAGGTTCGTTACTGCACCATTTATGCAGCTCCATCCCTCCTCGTTGTAGGAGTAGTGTCAACTCGGATCGAAGTCGATGAAAGTCTTCCAGGGTTGATGAGCCCGAAAGGCAATCGTCCATGTAGAAGTCCTGGCGTAGCACATCAGCAGCCAAAGGGAAGTTCTTCTCCTCAAGTGACGCTAGTTGCTGAAGAACTTTGGTAGCAATAAATGGGGCACAAGCTGTGCCATAGGTTACAGTTTGAAGCTCGAAAACCTTAACTGGCGAATGCTGACCTTCCTTCCAAAGGATCTTTTGGAGTTTAATTTGAGAAGGATTCAGTTTGATCATGCGGAACATCTTTTTAATGTCCGTAGAAAAAGCAAATTGATGTTTTCTGAATCGGATTAGTATTGAGAACAAATCCTCTTGAATGATACCTCCTTTACTTAAAAGATCGTTAAGGGAATTGCCGCTCGATGTTTTCGCGCTAGCATTGAACACAACACGCAGTTTGGTAGTTTGGCTTTCTGGACGCAGGACCCCATGGTGTGGAAGGTAATACCCCGTTTCCTCGACCTCATTTTCTGCAACTTCTACCATATGATTTAAAGCCTTGTATTCGTAAAGAAACTCTTGATATAGAGATTTCATCACTGGATCCCGTTCCAAGCGTAGCCATAATTGATCTAAGCGTTTGGACGCAACTTTCTTTGAACATCCAAGCATAGTTTCGGAAGTATTAGGTTTAAATGGCATCTGAACTACAAAGGTGCCATCCGCGTCCCTAAAATGGGTTTTCTCAAAATGTTCGTTACAATAGCTCAGTTCATCACTGATAAAGTTTTCTTTAGTATCAATGTTCTCTATTTCCCAAAAAGATTTAATGGTTTGATCAAGGCGTTCAAAAGTCTTGGAAAGGAAACAGTGCTTAGGTGAAACACTAGAAGAATCTAGAATGCTTCCAGAAACTAAATATCCGAAACAACTGTCTTGCAGGATTAAGTTATCCTTTAACTGAATTTTATCTGTTCTTAGGAGTTTAAAGAAGAGTTCTGCACCAAGAAGAATATCTATTTTTTGGGGAATGTGAAAGTTTGGATCAGCTAGGTGAATGTTTTTGGGAATGTTAAACGAAGAAATATTAATTTTCTTGGAAGGAGTAACATCCGTTATTTTTGGAACTAAAAGAAAGTCTACTTCCTCAATAGAATCTCCTTTCTCGTTAGATAGCTGTGCAGTCGATTTGAATTTAACATAAACCGATGCGTCACTCAACCCGCTAATAGGAATGTTCACCCGATCTTTATTTAATCCCAATGCCTCAGCTGCCCGTGACGTAAGGAATGAACATTCTGAAGCCGAATCCAGAACAGCTCTCAAGGCCTTTCTCTTGTTGAGAGAATCCCTAACATAAACTATTGCCGTATTGATAAGCACAGTTTTGGATTGCCCGTTCGCAATCAAAGAAACTCGCGGTGTATCATCAGGCACTTGGAGGGGCATCTGGTTAAAGTCACTTTCGTTTTCCGAAGGCGTGACCTTGGGCGCGTGCGAAAGCGGAACTGAATATCGGTGAAGAAGGGTGTGATGGCCTGATTGCTTACATATGAAACAGGAACTTTTAGAATTGCAGTTCGAAGATGAATGAAAAGCACTTAAACAGTTATAACAAAGTCTATGTTTTTTAACCACGTTAATGCGATCTTCCAATTTCAGTTGTTTAAATTTAAGACACTGGTACAAGGGATGCACATGAGTTTTGCACACAATACACATTCGAGTGGTATTATGGGGTTTAGAAATAAGAGTTTTTTGGCGTTCTGGCTGATGGTGTTTTGCCGTAATGGTAGAATTGATCGAGCTTAAAATTTGACACTTTCGCTCTAGGAAAACCAAAAAGTCATCTAATTCCGGGACATCTGTACCTTTAAGAGTTAATTCAAATTGTCTTCTAGTTTCTTTATCTAGCTTTTCCGAAATAATGTGGAATAACAATACGTTTGAAAATATATCCCGTTGATAATTAAGGGATTTTAAAGATCTTAAGTTTTTGTTTATGGTATCCAGAAAGAGTCTGAGATCCTTGAAAGTTTCTGATTTGATTGGTGATAAGTTCATAATGTTCTTTACATGACTGTCTACAATTATTCTCTTATTATTAAACCTATTTTCTAAAGCTTGTAGGAGTGACTCATAGGTGTCATCCGCAGCTTCTATAGACTTTGCCTCTCCTTTAAGTGAGGCTTTCAAATAGTACAATTTTTCTTCACTGGACAATTCAAGATCATCATTAATTAGGGTTTTAAATTGAACTTCAAAGTTATTCCACTCATCAAATTTACCCGTAAATATTGGTAGAGGGATTTCAGGAAGTTTAACACACTTCTTAATAGCATTTGAATTAGTACTTATGGATTTATCTATAGCACTGTTATCAACTATACTCTTATTGTTAATATCATGGAGTAGGGTTTTTATCCTTACCTCCAATACATGAATGTCATCATCGACTTCTGCTAAAGTGTTTTCCAAATTCTGGAACTGTTGCTCATCGGCAGTTTCACAATAATTGTCTTTCAGGAGATCAAACTTGGTTTTTAGTTGCAGCACAGTCTCTAGATAGGTTTGAAGTTCGATTTCGCTCAAATAGTCACTTTGTTCGATAGCGGAATTGGTTTTAGTTATTTGGGCTTTCAAAGCACCGCGTTTTCGGTTTAGCGCAGAAAGTTCTGGGCTCGCCATTGTGGCGATGCGATGTATCAAAGTTCAGTGAAAATAGGTCGCTCTCCGGCTCGACGGACCAACATGTGCGAGGCTCAGTGGTGTCCTTAGTTAGGACTTGAATTGAGAAGCGGGACTGTATAATTAAAATAAGCGTTTATTATAGCCTAGACGGCTGCGAGAGAAAAATGGTACACAACAGCTCTTGTTGAGCGTCAAGTAGAAAAAAAAAACACAACGAGAGAAAAGGGAAAAAACCCGTTGGCGCTTAGGGCGCCATCTACCGTTTACACATAGACTTAACAAGGAGAAAGACCCGAGCCAACAAAATCATACCCCCGAACCATCACAGAATGAGATGAAGACCAAATCGAAAAAAAATTAGCAATTTTAAAATAATTTACTGAAATCTGGATAATTTTCCATTAATTGGCGCAAATAAAAAATATAGTATCCATTTGAAAATATTCAGTAAGTAATCGTATAATCGAATCTTATAAGTCAACAGCAAGTAATTGAGGTATCTTCGAAGCGATTTCGCGGGGTGAAAAACCCAAGGCCGCGCCGCATCAAATTTTGCTTGCGGAAGATTAACGACTCGGGTTTGAGCGTTGCGAAATGAAAACAGAAACTGGCTGCGTTTGATCTACAGTAGGTATTTTAAAGATTATTTCATTGAAAAATTCAAAACAAAATATGTCAATAAAGTATCGAAACTTTTTTGGGGTATCGAATACACTCGATACCTTTAGGTATCGAGTACTTAAGTATTTGGTATCGATACCTAATCGATACTTTTTTGGGGTATCGAATACACTCGATACCTTTAGGTATCGAGTACTTAAGTATTTGGTATCGATACCTGCCCATCACTAGTTTTTTCAAATTTAAATGGCTTTCTCCTATATAGTAAGTTGTTTTTTTCAAAGTTGAAACTTTTTATACTTTGAAAAAACCCACTGAAATTGTAAAAACATCCCTTTATTTATTGAAACCTGTTTTAAATTTTGAAAAAGCCCACTAATATTTTAAAAATATCCTAAACTTTGAAAAAACCCATTCAATATTGAAAGAAATCTATTTAACTTTTTAAAAAACTCACTGAAACTGAAAAAACACCATTTAATTTTTGAAACCTAGTTTAAACTTTGAAAAAACCCATTAAATTTAGAAAGAATCTATTTAACTTTGAAAAAATACTGAAATCTAAAAGATCTTCTTTAATTTTTATAACTAGTTTTAACTTTAAACTCCTTAAATTTTTGAAAAAACCCTTTCAATAATAAAAAAAATTAAAAAACCATCTTAAATTTCAAAAATATCCTAAGCTTTAAAAACACCCATTCACAATATTAAAAGAAATTTATTTAACTTATAAAAAACACTGAAATTTAAAAAAATCCTAGTTAATTTTTTTTATAAAGTTTAAACACTTTGAACTATAAACGTTTTAAGTTTTGAAAAACCCCATTCAATTATGAAAAAAACCTTAATTATTGAAACCTGGTTAAAATTTTGAAAAAAACCACTCAACTGCAGTTCTTGGTATGTTATTTCATTAAATGTTTTTCTTCAATATTAAAACTGCCAAAATCTTGATTTTTCTTGAAAAACCCAAAAATGGGTCCAAAATGTGGGTTTTTTTCACATGTTTTTTTTAAAAACCTATTGGGTCCAATCTAGCCAACCCTGAATACGTATTGCATTATACCAAGCACGATTAACTTACTGAAATCATAAGTTGTATATATTTGTAACGCCAGAGACCAGGATTTTATTTTTAACAATAAAATAAGTCTATTAAATTTAAAATAAAAAAATAAAGATTAAAAACTTAAAATTAAGTAGTAGTGAACAGTTTTTTTGAGAGAAATTGGGTTATTGTACCCAAATAAGATCCAACAAATTTATTTTAACGCCAAACTTAGTTTGTATCGCCAAATAATGACTCACCGGCTCAATCGGGACTAACAAACCATCATAAAGCATCACACCGGCTGAAATGGGAGAATTTTTGACAACCGGCTCAATCGGGAACGGCTGAATCGGCACATCACCGTTCTTTGAGTATCTTTTATGAGCTCCATGAAAAAAGAAGCTTGTTGTGCAGAGTTTATGCGTATACTTGTTAAAACCATTGTTATTCTTCCCTGGTATGTGGTAAGCACTGAGGTGGTAAGTGGGGAAGAATCCACCAAATTTTAAAAAAGCGCAAATCATCGTGACATAAAAACTTCTCAGAAGTGGGATTTAAAAATTTATTTTTTATTCGTAAATTCTGGAATACATTTCGAGTAAAGGGCAGTACACCTAATCTTAATGGGACAAAAGACTTTTCCGGAATGCCACTGGTGTTCTTCCGGAGAGGCCTCTCCTGATCACATTTTATTTTGTTTAGGTTTTAAAAAGACGAGGTCCTTTGCTACCATCTGCTGTTTTTAGACTTTTTAGAGATATTCGGATTAATGGGGACTGTCTAGCCTTTCTAGACAGTACCGAGTTAAAAAAAACACCTAATCCAATTGACCGGAAATTGTCAACAACTTCTAAATGCATTTGTGGTAACATCACAGTTACCACAAATGGAACGAAGAAGACATGCTGATTATAAATGATTAAAACAACTTTTGACCCAAACTTGCTTTTTAAAGGACTGTGTTACTGTAATTTTTAAAACACATATCATGCAATTTTTTTTCTTATTTTAATATTTGGATCATGGCTTCGTATCGTACCGTAATATAATTGACTTATTCTAAAGCATGGCTTTAATAATTTCAGATGTTCAGTTGGTTTGGATACCTTATAGTCCAGGCAATCTGTAACTTAACCGGGAACAAATTGATACAACGGTTTTCACTTGGGAATGAACTAAATAATAACATACTAAAAATCGGACAAAATCGGTTCTCGGGAAGTTTAATTTTTTTTAAATTTTTAAAAAATGGCCGAAAAAAAATTTCAAAAAATCAAATTATAGTAATCGAGACTTATTATACATGTTTATAGGCTATTTTTCAGTGCTGAATACGGATATAACAATTAAATTTTAAAAAATTCAAAATTTCAATTTTTAAAAATTAATTCAAAATTTGGAAAGTCGAAAAAATTAAAACATCGCTCAAAACCACAAAAAAATTGCAAAAGAAGTAATTTAAACGGTTTTCGATTAGAAATGACTTAAATAATAACATACTAAAAATGGAAGAAAATCGGACAATAAAAAGTTTAATTTTTTTTAAATTTTAAATTTTTTGGCCTCAAAAATCGACCTTTTTAAAAATTCTTGTTAAAAACGTTTGAGGCATTTTCCAAGGTCATTTTTCCATGGATGTTGTAGGTATATACCTCGTCACTTAAAGCGCAAAATGACATAACTGCATTTTCCCTATTTTGCAGGAGATGAAAAAAACAGTTTAGCTATTAATTAAAGAAAATAATATTATTATAGTTTTAAACCTTCATTTTAGGCCTTTTTGACCGGGGATTGAGATGAAACGCTTCTCTGTGGCGGCGTCCCTAACAATATCAATGAAAGGCGTGCAATTATGTCATTTTGCCTTACGAATGAAGTTATGCTAAAATGACAAAATTGGCGATTGCAGCGATTTGAGTCATTTTTTCGCAAAATCGTTGGTGTCAGGTGATCCGGGGCTGGGATTTGCATAAAGATTGATGCATAACTCAAAATGGCCAAAATGTCAGTTATGTCATTTTGCGCCTTAAGCGACGACCTCTATAACCTAAAAAAACCACAATTGGTGATTAAATCATTAGTTAATTAATTAATTTATAAAAATTAATGTTGAAAATACAGGTAAAATCTTTCAATCAAGTAATACAGAAAATATTTAGACACTGTTTGATAATAAATCATTTTAAAAATAAGTAAATTGAAAAAAGACAAAATATATTTCAAAAAATTTAAATTTTAAATTAATTTAAAAATTTTAAATTTTTTAAAATTTTTAAATTTTGTAGTATATGCATGTGATACATGTCTCTAGGCTATATTTTAGTGCTGTTTACGAATATCATGCCAACTTTTCAATAAAATTTAGAATAAGTGGGGAAAAATGGAAGCACTTTTCTCTATAATTTTGTTTTTTATGCTTCAATTTTTACACAGTAAATTTAAATTTTATTCAAAAGTTGGCTTGATATTCGTAAACAGCACTAAAATATAGCCTAGAGACATGTATCACATGCATACACTACAAAATTTAAAAAATTTAAAATTTTTAAATTAATTTAAAATTTAAATTTTTTGTAAGATATTTTGTCTTTTTTCAATTTAAATATTTTTAAAATGATTTATTATCAAATAGTGTCTTAATATTCTCTGTATTACTTGATTGAAAGATTTTACCTGTATTTTCAACATTAATTTTTATAAACTAATTAATAAACTAATGATTTAATCACCAATTAAGGTGTTTTTAGGTTATAGAGTTATATACCTAAAACATCCATGGAAAAATGACCTTGGAAAATGCCTCAAACGTTTTTAACAAGAATTTTTTAAAAGGTCGATTTTTGAGGCCAAAAAAATTGAAAATTTGAAAAAATTAAACTTTTTATAGTCCGATTTTCTTCCATTTTTAGTATGTTATTATTTAAGCCTTTTTTAATAGAAAACCGTTTAAATTACTTCTTTTGCAATAATTTTGTGGTTTTGAGCGATGTTTTAATTTTTTCGACTTTCCAAATTTTGAATTAATTTTTAAAAATTGAAATTTTGAAATTTTTTAAATTTAAATGGTATATTCGTATTCATTGATTTTTTGAAATTTTTTTAGGCCATTTTTTAAAAATTTAAAAAAAATTAAACTTCCCGTGAGCCGATTTTGTCCGATTTTTAGTATGTTATTATTTAGGTCCTTCCCAAGTGAAAACCGTCGAAAAACTAAATGTATCAATTTGTTCCCGGTTTGACCCTTTTTTTCAGTAGATTTACTGGACTATTAAGTTGGTTTTAATAATTTAATTACTAAAGTAACAGACATGAGCAAGAATGGAAGAAAATCAGCAGTTATTCACTTCGTCAGGTTTAATTACAAATCACAGTTTAAAAATGTAGAAGCAGTTTAATAGGATCATCGAGTTATTAAACGACATAGGTTTTTAAAGGACCACACTTTTTACATGGATGAGAAATTTGACTAGCAATTTTTGTTTTTAATGACGATTTAATTTAAAATTTGAAAAATATCCATGAAATTGGTTTTAGGACTAACTAGAGTGTTAAAGATATACTAATTAGATCTGTAGATAAAAGAAATAATCTATTTAAGTATTCATTATAATTCAATGTCTAATCTGATTTTCCCACGTGTTTCTTAAACTTAATATAGAGAAGAATATCCTAGATTTTAATTATTCCTCTATTCATAACTTCAAAAGGAATTTGAGATTATTCTTTATGCATTAAATAGTATATCATCAATAGCTCGAAACCTATGGTATTTAATTTTAATTTAGTTTCTTCCTTTCAAAGATTTCCTCTCTCTGTGGTTTTTAATGAGAGAATTTTCATATTATGTTAATAGAGTACTTGAATAGGGATGCATTATTTGTTCGGGAAAAATTAATTAAAATGAAGTTTGGGATTTCTAAGAAACTAAGTAGAAATTTGTTTGTTACTCGCAAATTTGTTATGGTGTAGAAATTTCAACAGAAGAACTTCCAACGGTTTTCCTTTGTAAGTGACCTTAATAGTAACATACTAAAAATCGGAAAAAATCTGTCCTCGGAAAATTTAAATTTTAAAAATGGCCGAAAATTTTCTTTCCGAAAAACAACATATTATCAATTTAAAAAATAACTTTCAAAATTAAATAATCGAAAAAACTAAAACATCGCTTAAAACCCCAAAATGACTGCAAAGGAAGTGATTCCTAAAGTTTTCCCTTAAAAGTGACCTAAAATATGACATACTAAATAAAAAAATCTAACTATACAAAGTTTAAAGATATTTAGATATTTTTATTTTAATTTTAAAGATATTAAGTTTTTTGGCCTCAAAAATTGACCCTTTTAATTTCTGTTAAAGACGTTTGAGGCATTTTCCAAGTTCATTTTTTGTGCATATTCCGTTACATACAACAGACAAAAAAAAGAAGGTATACAACAGAAAGAATCAATTTATGGTTAAATAATTAATTATTTAATTAACAGCCGACGTGCTGGCCGAGTGGTTAGCGTATCTGACTGCGAAGCCGAACGTCCGGGGTTTGAATCCCCGTTTGGCATGGATGTTAATTTCTGTCCTTGTGTGATGAATGAATGTGGCCCCCCTGTAAAAATGGGTTGCGCTAGTGAATGTGAGTGTGGCGCGGGCAACAGTATCTCACCTCCGTGGCTTCGGTCCACAGGTGCTCGCTGGGTAACGCTAAGTAGGCACTTCTTAGGGCATTTTCAGTGGTAAAAGGATAATGTCCTAGTACCCGCCCATTAGAAATAAAAAAAATTATTTAATTAACATATTAAATTAAACATTGAAAATCCAGGTAAAATCCTGCAATCAAGGAACGTAAATTAATAAATATATTAGACTAGCTGATATGCCCGGCCTTGCACGGGTGGAGATGGAGATTTTTTTCCTTTAAAATTTTTAATTCATTTTCTACCTCCCAAGCGCGGATCCAGGGGTTAGCACTCTGGACAACGCCCTCCCTTGGGAACTCAAAAAGGTGTTTAAAATGAGTAAAACCCTACTTTTACCGGTCTAACTTCCAATTTTTTTGCAGGGGGAAGACCCCCATATATCTCATTAGTACCACCAGGTGATCTTCAGTGATAACTTTTAGGAAATCCCCAATACTTTGACATTTTGTGTAAAAAAGTAAAGGTAATACCCCATACCCCCAATGGTACCAATATGGATCTTGTCTGGAAAAGTGCCCCCCCTTGGAGCCGTGCTGGATCCGCGCTTATATTTTGATGAATGAAAGGTGTCTAATCAAGCATTTTAAATTCTGAACGATTTCTGCATTTACCACATGATTCCCATAAAAACAACAAAATATTAGAAAAATTCTCCCAAAAATCACTTAAAATTCTCAATTAGAGCCCTTAATTAATCGTATTTTCAATTAAAAGCAACAATATGATCATCATTTGATTTTTCATCCTCGTTTCCATGGAGACTATTTTAACAACAATGCTATTCCATGAAACTTTTTATTTAAAAATTAAACTATCAAATAAAAATATTTTGTACTATGCTTACCAGTTTTAAAATTTTAAATTTCGTTTAATTATATTTTTAGATTATTGTTATAATTTTTAATTAGACTTAAATCTAGTTTTTCTTTTAAAAACTTGTTATTTTGCATTATGTTTTTTGTTAACAATGGGGTAAACAGATTTCTTCTAGAGGAGAAATAAAGCTATTTCAGCAAAATGACCATAAAAAGGGTCAAAAGAGGGTCAAAGGGTAAATTAAAGTTTTCGAAACATAGCCTATGTTTTTTCTTGAGTTTTTTACGTAGGTATACCAAGTTTGGTGCAGATCGGAAGAAAACTGTGGATTTGTATAGAAGACAAATATACACACTCACATTGACTTTTATTATATTAGACTAGCTGATATGCCCGGCCTTGCACGGGTGAAGAGTATAAATTTATTGTTTGAAGCGTTTGCTATCAAAACCAGCTCATTCCATATTTTTCTGAAATCCACTTTTTAGCATATTTTGAAAGTTTGGGCGAAGGGATATAGCTCAAACCCAGCTCATTCCAACCCAAAATTAGATTAAAAGTGAAAACTGTGATCTCAACTGTGAAATTTCAGATCATTTGAAAAAGTTAAGTGAACGTCATTTATTTAAAACTCGTAAAGACACAAATAATAACTGGTAAACTGGAAAAAACCAATTCACAACTTAATTGAACAAAAAAAAACTGAAAAAAGCATGAAAAATCGTGTTTTTGCATCAAAATCAGCTCATTCCAACCTAATTAGTGTAATTACACCCAAGGTAATGCAACTGAAATGAAAATGAAAAACTAATAGAATTCTAGATGGTTATACCTACAGTTAAAAATTTAAAAAACAAATTTAGCTGTAGAACTGTGGACGTGAGAAGTGTTTTGTCTCTCCTTTAAGTTTTCCCAAATACATTTCTAATTTTGTATAATCAGCATTTACCAATCATACCGGTATCCCAGGCGTCTTTTTCCTATTCCGGTGTTCCCGGTAGCTTTTCCTATCCCGGTGTTCCTATAGTAATTTTTATTATCCCGGTGTTCCCGGGTTGATTAAAATTCCTTCAGTTCTCAAGCAATATAATTTTTGAATGATTTCCAAATTTACATGGAGAAAGTATTCTAAAAATTATTTAAAATGCTTAGATCCCTTGATTAATCATATCGTTAGGAATTAACGTTTTCAGTGAAATTATTCAATAATTAAAGCTTATTCCATTTTGCAAATTAAGAAAAAAAGCAATCTTTTTTAGTTGAAATTGAGTTTTAATAGTTTTTTGTTTGTTAACCAACTTTCTTAAAAGCTAAAATATTATCACCTTTTAATTTTACATCCTCGTTTCCATGGAGACTATTTTAACAACAATGGTATTCCATAAAGTTTTAAAATATAAAAATTCGATAAAATCTCAAATAAAAATATGGTAAACTATACTTAAACTTTTAAATTTCATGGAAATAGATTTTTAAATTAGTAATATAATTTTTAAATAGAGTTGTACCTAGTGTTTCTATTAAAAACTTGTTGTTTAGCATTAAATTTTCTTTGTAACAATGGAGTAAGCAGATCTCTTGTTGAGGAGAAATAAAGCTATTTCAGCAAAATGACCATAAAAAGGGTCAAAAGAGGGTCAAGGGGTCAATTAAAGTTTTCGAAACATAGCCTATGTTTTTTCTGAGTTTTTTTACGTAGGTATACCAAGTTTGGTGCAGATCTGAAGTAAACTGTGGATTTGTATTAAAGACAAACATATATAGCCACATTTAATTTTATTATATTAGACTAGCTGATATGCCCGGCCTTGCACGGGTGAAGAGTATAAATTTATTATTTGAGGCGTTTGCTATCAAAACTAGCTCATTCAATATTTTTCTGAAATCCACTTTTTTGCATATTTTGAAAGTTTAGAGGGTCCTTCATAACCGGGCAAAGGGATATAGCTCAAATCCAGCTCATTCCAACCGAAAATTAGGCTAAAGGGTGAAAACTGTGATCTCAACTGTGAAATTTCAGATCATTTGAAAAAGTTAAGTGAATGTCATTTATTTAAAACTCGTAAAGACACAAATATTAACTGGTAAACTGGAAAAAACCAATTTCACACAACTTAATTGAACAAAAAAAAACTGAAAAAAAGAATGGAAAATCGTGTTTTTGCATCAAAATCAGCTCATTCCAACCTAATTAATGTAATTACACCCAAGGTGATGAAAATGGACCCCCAACTGGAATGAAAATGAAAAACTAATCAAATTCTAGGTGGTTTTACCTACAATTAAAATTTAAAAAACAAATTTAGCTTCAGAACTGTGGACGTGAGAAGTTTTTTTGTCTCTCCTGTAAAATTTCCTAAAATGGAATAAGCTGGTTTTGATAGCAAACGCCTCATTTTTAAGTTTTCCCAAATACATTTCTAATTTTGTATAATCAGCATTTACCAATCATCCCGCACACATTTTTACACATTTACATCGAAAAAATATTATAAAGATTATTTAAAATTGCTTAGATCCCTTGATTAATCATATCTTCAAGAATTAACGTTTTCGGTGAAATTATTCAATAATTATAAAGCTTATTCCATTTTGCAATTTAAGAAAAAATATCAATATTTTCTAGTTGAAAGGGAGTTTTAATAGTTTTTTGTTTGTTAACCAACTTTCTTAAAAGCTAAAGTATTAACACCTTTTGATTTTACATCCTCGTTTCCATGGAGAATCTTTTAACAACATGATAATCCATAAAATCTTTTTAAAATATAAAAATTAGATAAACTCTCAAATAAAAATATGTTAAACTATACTTAAAACTTTGAAATTTAATTGAAATAGATTTTTAAATTATTAATATAATTTTTAAATAGACTTGTACCTAGTGTTTCAAATAAAAACTTGTTGTTTAGCATTAAATTTTCTTTGTGACAATGGAGTAAGCAGATCTCTTGTTGAGGAGAAATAAAGCTATTTTAGCAAAATGACCATAAAAAGGGTCAAAAAAGGGTCAAGGGGTCAATTAAAGTTTTCGAAACATAGCCTATGTTTTTTTCTGAGTTTTTTTTACGTAGGTATACCAAGTTTGGTGCAGATCGGAAGTAAACTGTGGATTTGTATAGAAGACAACCATATATACACTAGGGTGGGTCATTTTCCTATGGCAAAAAAAAATTACAAATTCTATCGGGCACAGCAAGAAAAGGGTGCCAAATGGTCTCAAACTAACATGTGTAAAATATTATTGCATTATAATTCTTTTTGTCTCCGGATTGGCCTCAAATGGAACAAAAATATGTAATTTTTCATATTTTTTTTAATTTTATAAATTCAATTTTTTTGTCAATAACTTTTTATAGCTCACAAATAAGGGTCTTTAAAAGCAATTTTAATCACATTAGTCACCTTTATGCATTATCAATACAAAAACAACTGCCAAAGTGGCATGTAATATGCTATCACGTTAATAATAGCCGTAGAACATGGTAGAATAGGAGGCTCTTTTTTGCCAACAAACAGTGGGTTGACAGTGGTACATATTTTAAATATTGGTAGTTAAGATACATTTTCCCTCCAGTTTGGTCAGTACAAAACGGTGTTTTTTTATTTTAAAAGTAGAAATAGTTATATTTTTCATAAATATGCCTCGCTTTCAAAATTCAGCGTACTATTATTTCACTGGCTGGAATTGGGATCCAAATATGATCGCAAAAATTTGTTGAAACAATTGTCGAATAGATAGTTAGTTCATCAGACAATATATCAGTTATGATTCGCCTCAGTCATGATCTATCTATTTTTTTGCTATAACGATATAGACTGAAACCCAGGCCCATGAAATTATACTTCTTTGGAGGGAGGATTGACTCAAAATAGCTCCTTAGCACTCCCTTATGTGTTCATAAGTTAAAATATAGCAAATTCAACTGTTTAAGATAATTACAAGTAAGTTTTGAAAAGTAATGTAGCTTATTTAAAAACTTAGGGGATAATACTGAGCTGCATGCTGAAAACGGGATCTACCATTCTTCTTAAGAAAATGTTTCAAAATTTGACTCTTAAAATGTGGTTATAATTTATTTTTGGACATTAGGGACTCATATGGGGACACTTGGGATGGACTATTCCTAATATGCCAATAAAATTTCAAGGAAAACCCCAACTTTTAAACTATTATCCAAATCTTTTCCTTGGGGTTGAAACCTATAACCCAAGAAGGTACCCACCTTCTGACATATCCAGTTTTATTAAAAATTTAATGTTTTTAACATCCTACTCAACCGGCAATAAGAGTTTCACACATTTTTTGGATTCCAGCAAGAAATTTTTGATTGCCAGTTCTAACCATTGGGATATTTCAAAATATGTTCTATTACAACTAAAGTATTTCTACTCTGGTTTAATTTATAATTATTTTATAGTCTTCAATGATGATCTTTATACCATTGTGCACATTTACATTCATGACGGATTCTAGAAATCGAGGTAAAAGCTTGATTTTCATTTGTCCATTTGTACATGAAATTACTACATTAATCGAAACTTTGAGGCCAATCCGGAGGCAAAAAGAGTTATTATAATCGAATAATATTTTACACAAGTCAGTTTGAGACCATTTGGCACCCTTTTGTCGCTGTGCCCCTGGGAAAATGTGAAAAAAAATTTTTTGACCCACCCTAATATACACTTAACTTTATTATATTAGATTTACTTTTGTTGCAATTTTTTCAGTACATTTACTAGACGATTTACAGACCAATTAAAATTGATCCAAACACGCGGATATTTAGCCGAATTTCCAGTCTCTTTGATCCAATAAGATAGTTGCAATTAGGAAGAAATCTCCCATTGAGACTTCTCATTGGTTATTGCGGACTTCGGAATCTTCTATTTAGAAATACGATCGCTCCAATTCCATAAGAAATATTTTTTGAAGCCGCTCAGGTAAGGAAATGAAACTTCGCTCAAAAACCTGTAATCATTCGAATTTCGATATAATTCTTATAAATTTACTTTAATAGTAATTAAATTAACTAAATAAGTTTAATACCATCGTCAAAATTAAACCTCCTTTGAATTTAAATGTCTCAGCGTCTTCGAGTGCTTGGCGAGGAATGAATGGATTTTGGCGCGCATGGCGACCAAAGAAATCTCAGCGTTCAAACGATATTTATTCTCGTTCGGGGGAGTTTCGAAACTCTGTTTTGGACAGGGAAAGGGATGCGAGATTCAAACTCCTGTTGCTCCTTTCGATGCTCGGCTAACTTCGAACTTTTTTCCCATTTAATATTGAACTCCATGTAATTAACGCATTTATGCTTTGCATTTGAACTTTTTGGTAGCTAATTTTTGATTTTTTTTAACAAAATCATTTAATTATTGATTGTATAAAACTTTTAGGATTCGGTTAGAAACTAACTTTTTTTTCAAAAGTATAGAGAGTTAACTAATTTTATAATTTTTTGCTTAAATTTTTATAGTTTTTATAAGATAGGTTTTTTAGGATGTCATTGGAGTTTGAAAGTAATTTATTACCAAAAATAGGAACTAGAAAAGGAATTCCTTACAAAAAAATTGTGTTTTCAAGAAAAATAACCATTTTTATGTAAATATTTAATAGAACACAGTTGATTGGCGTTATCTATATTGCAAGTTATAAAATATGATTGAAAAAAAAGCATTCTATTTCTATCTGTTACTAAATTTTAATTAATTTAAAAATTATATTTTCGTAACTAAGCATTTACTGGTCAAAATAAATATTTCTTCCTTCTTTTAGAAATCGGATATTTCCAAATCTAATCTTTAAATTAGTTTGATAAAATTCCGTAAAAGTAATTTCTTCTACATTTCAAATTTCAGTTTGTATCTTGAGTTAGTTCAACCCTCAAAATGTCCGATTCCACAAGGAGTTTATAGATAGAACATTATTCCTCTAAACAAAACTTAATAGACAAGGCCGCACTCTAAAAAACCTCAGCTTTTGAAAGTTGAGTAGAAGAAGATAATTCCGATCATGGCTCAAGTTCAGGATATAATGATTTTGATGGAAGAGCAAGAAGCAGAGTGTATGCGGTTGCATCAGAATTCAACGTTAGAAGGTGAGTGATGATAATGACTCAAATTTTCTTTTTATAAACGACCGTCGTATTTTACCCGGGTAACTTTTTGTGTGTATTTTGAAAAGTTTACCATTCCCCCTCTCACAGAGGGGTATTTTATTGGTAAAGAGCTTGGTAACACTCTAAGTGAGTGTACTTTATAAAATTTTTTGTGTGATATGAAAAGACTCAGCTATCATAAACAGATATTAATAGCTTGATTCTTTGTTTTAGTTTATTTAGGTGTAGTATTCGCTGTGGGATTTAAAGTAAAAAGCAGTATGAACAACCTTGTAGATGTATCACTGTGGTACACTGGTACACTTATTTACAAAATAGTTTACAAGTGAAAATCTTGCTTGAAATCAAGTGGTGAAATTAAGAATAATTTAAAAATTATAAACTAGTTTTAAGAGCCCCTTTTTCGTAAAATATAGCAAAAACGTGCTTTCAACCAACAACTGTGATTAAGCCTATTGCTTTATTAAATCATAATTTGATTGGGTTGCGGATCAACTAAAGTTGCAACAAAAATGATCTGAATCGATAATTTTTAAAAACCTGGGTTTTTAAGTTTTTGAAACATAATCATATTCAACCATATTGTTTGAAAATGTCTCCTTTTTTTTTGTGCATTTTTACCTTAATCTATCTATTTGCTTTCGGGGTTGGGAGGAGTAAAATGGTTATAGTGGGTATGTTTAGCGGAGGGTAGAATGTTTCTGGCATGCGGATTTTTAATTGATAGGCCTCCATAAAAATCAGCATGCCATAAAAAATTAAATTTTATAAATATAAACGGTTAAAATCCCCTCCATAACCTTTTTATCCCACCCGCCGTTATAATTTATCATTTTGTGTGCATTCGCTTTTAACCGCATAGTTAGTTTTTACTATAAGGTAAAGAAGATTTTTTGTTATAAACCAAAACCTTTATTTCTTATAAGTGGTATAAATCTACAAATGCATAAAACATTTTTAAAGATGGAAGGAAACAAATTTTTAACAGCTGAAAACTGATTTGAAACCACAAATATGTTAGCTACTTAATGCCTAATTTTATAACTAACCCTGGAGTTTTTTGGGGTGTAATATTATTGAAAATAAAATCATGGACCCCCTTCATCACACAACCCAAACTAGTTTTGCATAATCTTTTCACTACACATTTTAAAGAATGGGTTCCACAAAGCACGAGCAGGAATTTGCAAACTTATTTCCCATGAGAGTTCAGAGCGCATATAACATGAAATAACCAGGGATGTATCTATCAAGCTAGATAATTTACATTCTGATGAAATCAAATAATGTATTTGCGTCCTCTACCATTTCAAAGTATTTGCCCGAATTTGAATGAAACAAACCAGCCTGATTAGGTTTCTGATTTTCTCGACTCGGTTCTGATCGGATCAGTAAATTGAGATACCAAGTTTCAGAAACTTGGTAAAGAAGTTATTCGGTATTGCAAAGAAGAGATAGTAATATTTTTTTAGTTTTTTATGTAAACTTTTTGTCGTCACGTTTTGGCAACAAAGTTATCACAAAATGGAGAAATTGGAGTTCTTCTAATTTAAAATTGAAATCAATTCTCTCAATCAATATTTTTAATGTTCTTATTTGAGATTTGCATTCCAAGCTAAGAATGCTTATCAGCCAGCCCACAAAATCAATTTTCCTAAAAAAGTGTTGAAAATTTAGGATCTCTTGATAAAACCGAAGAAAACATTGCATCTTAAAACTATTAGAAAGATTTTAAGTTTAAAGGAAAAGCTGTAGAAAATTGACTTACAATAGAGCCTACTTCATAGGGAAAAATATATTCTAAGAGAAACAATATTTTATCCTCCATATGCAAAGACTTATGAATACAAGAGATTCATAACTTTTTCTCCTGCACCAAAAAAAGTTTAGGGTGTAAATACCAAAACATTTTATAAATCTAAATCTTTCAACTTCCTGAACCCGAAACTGAAAGAAGAATGTACCACACACTCTGACTTATGCTTCCCTTCTTCCATTTTCTGTACCTAACTTTTCATAAAAACTTTTATATTCCTTACTTTTAAAAAATAGCTACTAGAGTGGAAATTTATTTTTAATCTGATCACGACAGTCAAGAGTTCCAAGAGAGTTTGAGAGATATGTTAAAAAAATAAATCAATATAATAATAGATTAGCAATAAAAATTGTCTAACTTATCCTTTTCTTTAAGTGTTTTGATTAGGTTAAAATCAATTTTTTTCTCACAAGTGTGACTAGTCTATCAAGTAGATATTTTATTTTTAAAGATATTAATTAATCCATAGAATAACGAATGAACGTCCAAATTCTCCCCCCCTAATTAACAATATTTCTACTAAACATTAAAACGTTGTTTAAATAATTTTTTCACCACATGAAATTTCATTTATTCTAAACAGGATAAGGATTAAACTCCTTCTCTCCACTCAAAAGATAATAAAATTCAACTAAACATCTCAAAATACATTGAGCATTTTTGATGATATGAAAACCTTTATCCCTTTGTAAATGTTTTCACTGAGCCTGCTCGAAGTTTTGTGTTTTCGCGTCCTCAGTCTTGAATACCTACACAATCAGACTCCATGCAAAATATTTACTCAGTATGCATCGTCTGTAATAGCTTTATTATATATCAGTACGCAAACCTTAAGCGTATTTGAACGGGATGTTAAACTTCTTAAAACGAGAGTTTTTAAGAAGTCTAACTTCGCCTTAAAGGTGCTTGGTATACGTATACAATTTGTCCAATGTGACTCAAAGGTCTTAAAAGCAACTTCCGATGGATGTGAGTATAATAAATATATAAAGGGGATTTCTAACTTGGTGTGGTGATTTATTTTTCAGATTGAGGAATAGTGAAGAGACTAAGTGTGAAAATATTCAGCAGTAGTAACTACTGATACACTAGCGGAAATAAAAATCCCAACACCAAGAAGGAAAGGAGATATCAAAGTCAAATTTATTTCTATAATTGCACATAGTATCAATGTGAATCCCTTAAAAAATCAGCCTTCCTGGATATAAGGGGGCCGAGAAAAAAAGGGAGGAGTGTTGTCTCCATAGGTGTCCATTACCGCCGTCACACGTCATGGTATTGAGTGACATGGGCTCTAAATGACTTTTGAGGGATTGGAGGACCATGTTGCCTCCTCGGGTAGTCCAAATTCATATGGTGCACCAGCGGACGTTGCATACCGGGCTAGGTGATTTCTCCTCTTTCTCCGGACATGTTTTGTGAGCGTTGGTTCTAGAGAACGGGAAAGACGGGTAAAAAATGCAACCTAGGAGGTTAAGAGGAAAGCTTGGACATTGCATACAACATGTGGTTGTGCATTTTTCTCTTGAAATTTGTCCCCAGGACAGGTCTGAAGGTTAGGACGAACAACCGGCAAAAAAACCTCAATGAAGCAGCTCTGGTTGGCCAAAGTACCGGTAGATCATACTGAGGACAAGCGGCAGTGGGATGAATGTCGTTTGCAGTACTGCGGATTGTCCGTTTGGTCTGCATAGCTTCTTACATCTTTGTCTACAAACAAGGAACTGAAAATGGGCCTTTCTGTTTCCAATAGTGCACGAAGTAAGGAAATGAAAATCCCAATTTCATGACATTGTGCTTATGAGAGAATCCTGCTTCGGTTTGAAGCACCACGAAGGTTGGGTATGAGTTTGAAGACACAATGGAGAGAGCGCACTCAGCTGATGATTTTCTAATCGTTCCACGGAGTGGTGATGCAGGGTAACGGAGTGGGGATGCATTGGATTCCCTTTCTGCAACTCCTGAGTATGATTCACCAGCACTTTTTCCAACCAGAGCTGCGTCATTGAGGTTTTTTAGCCGGTTGTCCGCCCTTACCTTCAGACCAGTCCTGGGGCCAAATTTCAAGAGAAACATGCACAACCACATGTTGTATGCAATGTCCAAACTTTCTTCTTAACCCCCTAGGTTGCATTTTTACCCAGTCTTTCCCGTTCTCTAGAACCAAAACCCACAAAACAAGTCCGGTTAATGAGGAGAAATCATCTTGCCCGGTATGCAACGTCCGCTGGTGCACCATATGAATTGGACTACCTGAGGAGGCAACATGGTCCTCCAATCCCTTAAAAGTCATTTACAGCCCCTGTCACTCCATACCATGACGTGTGACAGCGGTAATGGACACCTATGGAGACAACACTCATCCCTGGTTTTCTCGGCCCCCTAACATCCAGGAAGGCTGATTTTTTAATCAATTCACATTGATACTATGTGCAATCATAGAAATAAATTTGACTTTGATATCTCCTTTCCTTCTTGGTGTTGGGATTTTTATTTCCGCTAGTGTAGATTAAACTTATAGCAAGACACTAATGGATGATAATGATGAGTCAGATTCAAATAAAGTCGTATATTTCTACAAAAATTTATAAATGGATGTGCATTAGGTTTTAGGAATTCTTAATGTTAATATGTTGTGTAATTAGTAAACAACAGTTTACTAATTTATAAAATGTGAGCTAACCTTAAAAAGTATAATTTATGCATTGTTTAAAAACATTGAACCCTCCTCATTTTCAAAAATTCATAATGTAGCCATAAATTTTGTTTGAAAACATATTTAATATACCCTAACGTGTTCTTTTAAATATTCAACACTATAGGATTATGCAATTTGAATACTTGAGCTTTGTAAAAAGTGTAATAAAGAAAAAAATTTACAAGGAAGGGATTTAAATTCTTTGGTATAGTAAATATCTCTACTGTAAGCTAAATTATTAAGACCCTATGGTTAAATTTCATTTTAAGAAGTGAAGGAAGAAATCAAGAGCAAAATTGACAGATACTGGGATTCCGGTAGTTAGGGTTAAAAAGACTTGACCAACCTTGCTGGGCTTACGCCTGTAGTTGGTCGACTTGATTTGTATTTGTATTTAGGAGGAGTATTCGTTTTTAAAAATTACATATATGATCCATATCATGAAAAAAAAACCCCACCAAATTCTTACAAAAAATGACGTTTCGGTCAACCTTATTTTCTACACGGTAGTGATAGATGACGATGTGTTTGATTTATAATAGAACTCGCTGGCCTTTTCATATAAATAGTGATTCCATTTTAACGGAAGAGAAAAACCTCGCACTATATATTTTCTTATCACCAGAACCAACCGGTGACAGCTGTCTTTTGAATGACAAATTAAAGTTCTCTTATTCCGTCGCCATTTCAATGCATTGCATTTTTTTCGATTTGGGGGTTCCCCGAGGCTAGCCAATTTGAACTTCCGATGACAATGCTTCCTTTGTTATTCCAAACTTCTATTATAGTTTGTATGTTAAGCGCTGTTTTGAGAAATAATATTTCTCTTGTTTATTATATTTTCTATGCAAACATTTTTCGAAAAGAATATAAGTACTTATGGAATGGTTAGTGTCTCATTTTTTTCACAAAGTGCTTCTAAATGTTATATTGATCATAGCTGGAAGCTCGTCTAAGCCTATATTGCCGTGAATACACAGGAGTTGAAAACTGATAATTTAGGGTGAAGAGTATTTATTTAAGAGTAAAATGTGGATATACAGGGTGTATCTGAAATGGTGCAACAAACTTTCAGGGATGATAGTACTCATCAAGACGAACAAGAATCGGTATAGAAAGGGGGGTCCCAGACCAAATCCCAGGGAGTTAAAAATGGAGCGACACCCCAAAAAAATCATTGAAAAATTCAATTTGTAGAGGAACTACTATTGGTAAAAACTTAATTATGGTCTCAAAAATTGTGGTTTAATATGATCTTTAAAATTACCTCAAAAGTCTTCACTTTAAAATTTGTTTTATTATGAAAAAAGTTAAAAAACACAAAAAATGTGAAAACTCTGCCAAAACCTTATTTTGTATTTCGAAATCCTTTCTTTTGATTTGATAATCTGAAAGATCATAGTTGAAAACCCTTAAGTCCAAAGTTTCACGTAAATACAATCAATGTCAAACACTTGAGAGCAGTTTTTTAGAGCTGTTTCCAGAACAGCTGTTAGCGCACGCAAAAAACAAACTTTAACAGGATCTCAAGCGTTTAATATTGATTTCATTTACGTGAAACTTTGGACTTAAGGGTTTTCAACTATGATCTTTCAGATTATCAAATCAAAAGAAAGGATTTCGAAATACAAAATAAGGTTTTGGCAGAGTTTTCACATTTTTTTGTTTTTTAACTTTTTTCATAATAAAACAAATTTTAAAGTGAATACTTTTCAGATAATTTTAAAGATCATATTAAACCACAATTTTTGAGACCATAATTAAGTTTTTACCAATAGTAGTTCTTCTACAAATTGAATTTTTCAATGATTTTTTGGGGTGTCGCTCCATTTTTAACTCCCTGGGATTTGGTCTGGGACCCCCTTTCTATACCGATTCTTGTTCGTCTTGATGAGTACTATCATCCCTGAAAGTTTGTTGCACCATTTCAGATACACCCTGTATATTCTAAATGATCAAAACTTTCTATTTAGGGTAAAGAGCATTTATTTAAGTGTAAATGAAGTAGGGCTTGGTGGGGTAAATTGGATATAGGAATTTTAACAGTTTTTATAGTTATAAAATTTAATTTCTTTTGCATGCTAACTTTTCTTGAGCCTCAAAAAAATCAGCTCACCAAAAAAATATTAGATTTAACAAATATTAACTTTTAAAATCTTTAAATTCATTTTACCCCACCCAACCTTATATTGCAATTTTTGATGTCTGTATACGAGTGACGCTATAGATTTCCAATAAAAATATTATATTCATGAAAGTACGGTTGACAAAGTAGTTTTTCCTAAAACCATTATTTTTTAAAAGTACTTTTATAGATTATCCCTAGAAAATAACGTAGTACCTATAGATATTATTGTCATTCACATTTAACTTATGTAGGATATTGTTAAAGGCAAAGCGGATGTGATGCAATTATTATTTTTAAAACCAGTTTTGCTTAAGCATAGTTTACTTATTCAATACAAATTTAATTATGAATTTGTATGATTCAGATAGACTGATCTAGAAACCCATTAATCGGTTACCGGGTGTATTTTCATTCATGAACCCGCTTTCGGAGAAAATCTGGATGTGTCTCATTTTTGCTTACGTTGGAGTTTCTGTAGTTATGTTTATTATAAGTATCTGTTTTGTTGTAAGTTTCTTATAAGTATTCTCCCCCCACGAGTGGAGATACGATGGTAACTTTATGGGACATTCAGTATCCAACGATTTCTCTTTGCATAACCAGTCTTTTGTTTTATATAAACCTTCAGGCTTTCACGGCCGGTGTCAATTAAGTTCATAAAACTTTCCGGGAAATAAGGCCGTGTTCCATCTTGATAAGAAGCAGACGTTTTGCCGTTCTCTGTGGAAGACTTCTTCAGTGAAATTAAAAAGTTGAAAGGTTTATAAAGGTGATTGCAGCGATCGCAGTTGTCTGAAAAATTGTTTAAAAAAATTAAAAAATTTGCCCGGAAAGTTTTATGAACTTCATAGTGTTTGGTTTTCTTTAGGCGTCTTTTTGCAGCAGGGTTGTGACGTTTGCCCCACGCTAGGCGCCCAAAAAATGTAGGATTCAAATAGACTCAAAATATCTCAGGCCAAATAAGAACTTTCTAATGTAAATATAACATTATTAATCGTCTGTGCAATCCAAAAATCTGAGTAAACAAACCAATATATGTTGGATCTTTTCCTTTAATTCAATTTTCTTTCGTAAGCACAATACTAAGAAACAATAATAAAAATTTTAAATACAGACGAATCCGCTTAATGTAATCACGGTTAATGTTATCAATCGGATAATGTTATCGAAATCGACAGGTCCCGATCATTCCTATTTAATTTAATGTTAAATGTAACGTTTAATGTGATCAACTATGGATCAACACGCCGCTTAATGTTATCAAAATTTATCCATATCCCCTAAAAAACGTCCGCTATCGGGTATCGGGTTTCGTTTTGAAGGCCAATTTTTATTATTTGAACTACTATTATATTTTCCCCTAAATATTTTAAGTTGTCAAATACATAGTGTAAAATGGTTTTAAATACATTAATTACGAGTATGTTATTTTGGTTTTAAAGCAAACAATATAGTTACACTGTCTGCTACTTTTTGATATGCAATCGCTTATTGTTATCAATAGGACAATGTTATCAGTTTAATCTCGGACAATTGCGATCCCATTAAGCCAGGGGTCGGCAACCTTTTGAAACGGAAGATCCAAAAGTTACAATTAACAAAATTTTCCAGTTTTTAAAGAGCCACTAAATTGTTTTGCTTCAATGTTATAGTATATATTATATTTAATTTTAGTTGGGGAGCATTTTTTTACAAACCATTTTCTCTGGGGTACCTTCTTTCGGGTTCGGGTACTTTTTCTACATTAAGTTTTAAATGACTTACAAACACATTTTAAATTAATTTCAAAATTTTGTAAACAAAGTAAATTCCTAGAAAAATTGAAAAATTTTTAGGAAATTTATCCTTCAAAATAGCGTTGTAGCTCATTTTTAGGCCTTTTTGGATTGCACCCAAAGAGCACCTCTCATTTTTTATGTGGCAGAATTTTCAAGGAAAAATACTAGTATAATTATAATAAACAGCAAACTTTAGAGAGGGGGTGGGGGTCCAACTTCAGAAAAACTTTGGAAATTTTCCTCTAAAAGTTGTTTTTTTATTTTTTTATTCGTTTTTTAGAACTTCTATGATGACCAAATGAGGATCACTCCTTTTAAGTCACAGAATTTTCAAGGGAAAACAGCACTTATTCCAAAATTTTGAGAAGTGTTTGGGAGTTCTCCCCCGAAGTTGTTTGGAATTTGGATTTGATTAGGTACTTGAGAATATATTACTGATTTTTTAAAGGGTTTTGATAACAAATTATTAGTTTTTTGGTATGGAACTGGAGAGCCGCAACTTTACATCGAAAGAGCCGCATGCGGCTCGCGAGCCGCAGGTTGCCGACCCCTGCATTAAGCGGATTCGACTGTATCTATAAATGTTTAATTTATATCTCCACAAAATGCATCTGAATACAAGATATATCAATAAAAACCGCGTCCATTAGCGTTGAAATCTTCTCATTTAACTATAATAGTTTCCATTTACTGTTACATCGCACTGTTTACTACTAATACTTCTTTTCCATTACTTACTTCGAATTGTTTTGTACCTGTGGTAAGAGAAAAACAACCCCATAAATTGTCATGCCAATTGAACACGAACGACATCGGGTGCGCGTAACCGAAAATTAATATACCGAAGATAAAAATGCGCTCGTGACAGAAATATTGTCCAATGGGGATGGATTTTTCTTGTATCAATTCACATCTGGGACAAGCGTTTTCTATGATTTCCTTGATAAGAAAAAATATTTAAAAAGTGTCTGAAAAATTGGAGTAAACCAGCGTATAATATGAAATATGAACGCTTTCTACCTCCGGAGGAATAGATAGAAAATGTAAAGTATTGCCATTGCTGAAGTTTTGATTATAATATTTTTTTATAAAAGTAATATCTTAAAACTATCTTCTTTTTGATAAAATAATGTATTAAGTAGATTGTGACTGTTTATTTATAAACTGGTTGAAACACAACGTTATTTATTTGCACAATATATATTTAAAACAGCATACAAATGTTTAGGGGATCACTGGATCCCCTTCGTCAGTGCTAAAAGACAATGTATACATCAAATCGGTATATATACGGGCAAAGTGATTAATTGGGCATTATTAATAATGGCCACAGTGGAGGCGGGCAAAGTGATAAATTTCATTGATAAATGCCATTGAATTTATCACATTGCCCTCCTCTACTCCGGGCATTATTAATAATGTCAGATTTATCACATTGCCCGTAACATATATACAAACATGAAGGCAAAAAAGGTTATAGTTTAAGTGAATATGCAAAAAGTTAATGATTAAATCAAAAATAATCAATCATAATAGGTATCCAAATGGGTGAAAAATAAGGAATACTACTTAAATCATTAACAAGAAAATCAGAAAATTTGTTTATATAAAAAGATTCATAAAAATATAGGTCACTAGGTATATTGCAGTTTTTAATTATGGTGGCACATGAAAACTTATAGCTATGATCAAGGTCCCATACATGTTTAGCTATAGATGATTTATCAAATTCCTGTTTTCTGACATATCCCTCGTGCTCTCTGATTCCAATTCATGTTTTTTTTGTTAATATCTCATTTAAAAACTGCTAGACCATATAGCTTTCCGGAGTGTTATTTTTCAAAGTTCTACATAAAATAAAAAGTGCCTTCTAATGGAAAAGCAACGAAGCATAACATAGATTTTTTAATAATTCGTAAGGATTTTAAATTAATTTAGAAAAATTTTGGGCTAAAAACCACAATCTTTGACACTTTTCAAACCTAACTGATTAAAATGTAGAATTCTATTGACAACAACAATGAGGAAGTTGCATGATTTTTTTTTATTTTTTTAATCGATTCCTCTTGCAAAAATAAGCAACGACCCAAAATTTGAGGCCGATCGAGAAATTTTTTGATTGTCAAAAAAATTAACAAAAATCCCCTTTTTAAAAGCCCGCGAAAACGCCAAGAGTTTGGATGTGACGTCATCTTATACTAAACATTGTTGTAAAGCAATGGAGTTGATGGTATTATTGTTGACGTCATCTTATAGTTTAAACAATAAACGTTTTCAGTCACGTGTTTTTTTCTCGACTTTTAAATTAAAATATTTAATTACCTGTACATTTTTTTGAAAAACTGACTAGATATTTCATTTTACCATACAAAAAACCATACGGAACACTTGTTTGTTTTTGAAAATCTGACACATGCAACTTCCTTATTAAAGTTAGAATGCCTTTTAATGTTTGGAGTTCAAAATAAGCTGGCTAATTTTAACGGATAGATAACGGAACTGAATAATTTTCTTTTACATCTTAATCCAATTATTTGAATTTCAAACAGTTGCAGTAGCTAAATTAAAAAGGTCCGTATATAAAATAGAGAGACCAAAATATCGCCTTTTGGAGCTATTGTCCTAACTATTATTTCTTACAAGGGAATTTCAATCCTCTATATTTAAAGCATACACTCCATTCAGGGATTTCACATAACTTGAAAACCCATCTTCAGTTTTGAAATGCTCAAGAAAAAGTTTCGGAGTTTTTATTTGACGCTTTCTTTGTGGAGATGTCGCGTCCCAGAAGAGATTTGGACTCATCTCTTTTGAAATGAGCTATTTATTTTTCACGGATAGCTTCTTTCCTCGTCAGGTTTTAGCATTGACGTCACCCGATGTTTAGTCCCGCGAACTTGGCGATAAACATCTTTCATTCGAACGCTGCGGATTATTTTTTGGTGTCTAGGAGGTTTCGTTTGAGTTCTGCAAGAAGCGGTTCTAACTTTTTCCGATAGAAGTTTCCACGATTTTGATATTGTATATAATGTGACCAGATTTTTCAATCTAAAAAGCGGGCATTTCTCTGACGAGAGGAGGATAATTTTTCTCAGATGTTCAATAAAGCAGAAGATTTTAAATCTCCTATTCGAATAAATTTTGCATTAAACACACCCTTAAACTTTTTGTTTCGGAAGGGGGGTAAACCAATACCCTTTTTAAACAATAATATCTCTCACACACCTAATAAGGGGAGTCTGGGGGTACTCTCCCAGAAAATTTTGTAAATTTGACTCTTTAAAATAATGTTTCAACTCATTTTCAGACAATTAGGGTGGACTGGATTTTTACTACGCAATAGAATTTTTAAGGGGAAAAGCTGTTCAAAACTTATCACCAAAACTTCGAGAGGGGGTTAAACCTTATGTAAGAGACCATTTTGTGGTGAGACAGTACTTTTTATCACTTTTTTAAATTTTTAAATAACTAGTATTAAACGAACCTACTAATTAAAGACTTTTGAAAGATTGCCTCCAAAAAGTAGAAAAAATCTAGGTTTTTCTTTATATTTCTCGTTTCCTGAAACTTAGTCATAAAAGTGGGTCAGAGAGACAAAAAGCGGGACGTCTAGCCATAGTAAATGTTAACATTGTTTAACTGTTTATAAATAATTCAGTATTGATGAATTGTAATTGAACAAATCAAAATTATGCATATTGAATACCGTTATATTTTGTCTTTCTATCAATTGATTATAAACATCTAATTATCATACATAACAATATTGACATTTTTGAAAGCAAATTTAGTCATAATAATAATTTTAATGCTTTTATCGATCAATGGATTGACATCCAAGTACTATTCGGCCATTTAAAATGTTCATCTTATAGATAAAATGCCAAAATCACCCCCTGTTGGTAGTTTTATGATGCAAATTACTGGAAATCTCCCCCTCAAAAAATTGGTGCAACTTATTAAGGAACCCTAACCTCATATTGAAGTATGAAATACTATATAAGAAAACAAAGATCCAAGACCTTGGTTCCTTTACTATTCGATTATACCGACCCCCCCTCTGTGTATAAAGATATTTCTTTGAATAATTTTGTAAATATTCACTGAATAAAAACAACTATTTAAGATTAAAGTGATGGAAAAAACATAAAATATACTTAGCAAAAATGTGTCTAACATTTTTTTGACAGATCGTCAGTTTCTTTTGAAAATACCTGAAAATTTTTCAATTATAAACCTGTGTTTTGTAAGAATGAAGATTAATAACTTTAGTTGAAAAGAAATGTCTAGAGAAAAGATTCCATTAAGTTTTTTATGTGTCGTCTTGGAGAAATATATTTACTTCTTAAAATTAAATTTATTTCCCTACAGTTTAATAAAGAACTCTTCATGAGTAATAATATTGTTTTGCAAATTTGAATAACTTCTTTGAAAACGATTTTCAGATATATATTTTTCTTAAATTTGAAAACTTTTCTCCCCAGAAAAACGAAACTCTAATTATGATAGCCTTTACTACCCATCTATTTGTTGTTTTCTAAATCTGTATTTAAAACAAACTTAACACTTTTTATATAGTCTCACAAAGAAATCAGGTTGAGTAATTCAAACTTTGAAAACTAAATAAATATGCGAGTAATTTTAATCAAATTTTAGGGACATGAAAGAAGTAAATGCGCAATAAAAAATATGTATATATAGACTATAATTTATTTGTTCACCCTTTAATTTATAACTTATGGCGAAAGTAAATATCAGAAGTGTGGTGTACTAAACCATTTTTTTGACAGAAGTTCTAATTTTCAAATCCCGAGTGATTTTTTTCAAATACGTTTTCCCAAGTAATGTTTTAAAATCCATTTCATGATATAATTACTCTGTTTAAAAATTATTAATTTCTTTTAAAATTAGTTTTTTTTAATCTGAAAATAAAATCCAAGCTATATTTTAAAGTAACTGAAAAACATGAAATTATGTAAATGGTATGAGTAATAAAAAAATGAGACCTTTCACTGGTTAAGAAATGGCAGGAGCTTGTAGTAAAGTATATTTTATCTCTAACACTTGTAGGACTTGTGATCTCACTCCTTTTTTTTATCATTTTGTTGGCGCGTCATAGGAAAGCTTAGATTTAAACTGGTATAAAGAGAGAGCTCAATTTACACCATCCCAGTTTCAAGAATGTAGAATCAAGATTTATTTAAGGAGTGCCCACTCTATTTTCAAAGTAGGGCTATTGAAAGAACATTTTTAGGGCCCACAATAAACTGTTTTAAAACGATCTCATTAAATCAGGCTTACCTTAAATTTGAATGACTGAAGATCAAAGCACACCTTCTTTTCTGGACTTATTTGCTTTAAACCGATAAAGTCAAAATACACACCCTAACCTTCAATGGTATTTATTGGTCCATTTCAGTTAAGAGAAAAAATAATCAAAACGGATTTTAGATTTTAAAAAATTCTTATAATTTTTTTCTCTATTTCTCTCTCATATATATACTAACCGTAATATTTTAAACAAAAAATTTAAACGTCATAGTCATTCTTTAAAAAATAATAGTCTACTAAGTTCATAAACAAAAAATTTTAGTAATAATTTAAAAAAATTATGGCTTGATAAAAGATTAGCAGCTATATTTACAGTCCTCAGAGTCGGTATTATATCCTTGGTAAAAAGATTCCAGCGATAAACTAATTTTTCCTTCTTTATCTGCTGGTTAACTGCGATGTTTATAGTGTAAGTGTAAGTGTAATCGTAAGTGCAAGTTTAAGGTTTAGTTTAACTTAGTTTAAGGTTTAGTAAGGTTAGTTAGTTTTAAGGTTAGTAAGTGCAAGTTTAAAATTCACTATGACTAACAGAAAAGGAAAAATCAAATTTTCTCCCTAACTTGCAATTTTTATGGTATTAGAACTTATATTAAAACAAAATTTTGGTGGAATATGTAACCTACCTGCCTTAGTTAATGGTCCTACCTTAATGAAATTTCAAATATTTTTTTAACTTAAGATTTCATAAAGATTACATATAAACTTTTCTGCATCCTTATTTAAAGAACACTATTTAACGTAACCATGAAACCTGCCATTTTATTAATTCAAGAGTAGCTGATTTATTTTAAAACCTCCGAGATCCTTTTTTAACAAATATAAAAAACCTTTTAAAACTGATAAAAAAAACAAATATCTCACATTGAGCCAAAAACACGCAAAATAAAAAAGAATTATTTTTGAAGTTTCCTTATTTTACTAAGAAGTTGTAGGTGTATCGGAAATTTTAAAAAATTATTTAAGATATTTTTTTTACATTTTCTTTTAATGAATGATACACTGCTCACAACAATTAAAGGATATTGGTGGTTATGGCACATATTGGCAAGCAAATAAATTTTATTTTTACTTTTTTTTTATCAAAATTGGAAAATGCACATTTTGTGTAGTTAAGCGAGAAAACTGAAAAATCTATCAATACTTAATTGAAACCCCATTTCGCTTGGGGTATGCTTTCTCCTGACTTAAAACAACGTTGTTGGACTGTTTGTCACCAGGTTTGTTAGTTTAATTTTGAGGGGGTGGGGTGTTTTCTCCATTTTCCCCCTTTTAGAGCATTTTAGAGCCCTGAGCTGTTTGGGAGGTATTGGATGGGCAGAAATTGGTTTGTCAAGAATGTGCTAGACTTGTTCTATTGGATTCCTGTAGAGAAAACGTGCTGGTTGATCCCTTTCTAGCGATTTCCTCATCCTGAAGAAAATCATTAACTAAGGTAGCACAATGTTTTCTGTAATTATCATTCCTGAAAGTTAAGTTATCGCCGATTTCTCCTGCATGAGGGACAACCAGATGCGTAAGGATATTGACCTTATAACCTGAACCACCAGAAACGGCCCCTTTGGCTGTGGGGGGTCTTTATTCCATAGATAGAGATGGTGCTCTATTTCATCACTCCACATCTTCAAATCTGACTCTCAGGTTATCCTGATAACTTCTGATTTTTGTCTGGTGGGTACAAGGAACACAAAATAACCCCTTTTTTGTACATGAAGAAGTCACATTTGAAGATGTGGAGTGATGAAATAGAGCACCATCTCTATCTATGGAACAAAGACCCCCCCACAGCCAAAAGGGCCGTTTCTGGTGGTTGAGGATAATAAAGTCAATATCCTTACACATCTGGTTGCCCCTCATGCAGGAGAAATCGGTGATAATTTAACTTTCAGGGGTGGTAATTGCAGAAAACATTGTGCTACCTAAGTTAATGATTTTCTTCAATGTGAAGAAATCGCTAGAAAGGGATCGACAAGCACGTTTTCTCTACATGAATCCAATAGAACAAGTCTAGGACATGCTTGAGAAACCAATTTCTGCCCATCCAATACCTCTCAAACAGCTCAGGTGCTGAAAAATGCTCTAAAAGGGGAAAATGGAGAAAACATCCCAGCCCCTCAAAAATAAACAAACAAACCTGGTGGCAAACAGTCCCACAACGTTGTTTTAAGTCAGGAGAAAGCATACCCCAAGCGAAATGGGGTTTCAATTAAGTATTGATAGATTTTTCAGTTTTTTTGCTTAACTACACAAAATGTGCATTTTCCAATTTTGGTAAAAAGAAAATAAAAAAAAATTATTTTGATAACTGCATGGATTTAGCTTTGAAATGGCCGAAAGTTTATGAAAAATGCCAGAACCACTGCAAATTTTTTATTTGCTTGCCAATATGTACCAAAACCACCAATATCCTTTGTTGTGAGCAGTGTACAGTAGGGTGGGCCGAAAAAACCTTTTATTTTTTTTCGAAGTTTTAATAGCGCGGAAAAGTTGCGAATTATATAGACAAAGAAAAGGAAAAAAAAGTTTCAAAATCGGTTAATATCTTCCGATCGCGCAAAGGCCCCAAAGTTTGAAAAAATATGAAAAAACTTGATTTTTGCGATTATTTTTTTAAAAAAATCAAAGATTAAACTATCAAATATTGTTCATGATTTTTTTATGTGAAACTAATATAGTTATAGACATAATCGTTCAGATTCCATTCTTCTATCACTTTTTTTTCGTTAGATATAATTTTTTTAATGTTCATACAAATTTTGTAAAGTTGATTTTCCTGCATTTTTAAACAGCTAATAACTCTAGAACTATACAACTTAAAAACTTGAAATCAGTCCCATTTTGTTCGTAAATTTTTTGTCTTTGATTTGGTGTGCATCATGATCATCATTTTCAAAAAGTTTTTTTTTAATTTGAAAAAAGTGAAAAAAAATTTAATAAAAAAATTTTTTTTTATTTTTTTTTTTGAAAAAATATTAATAGTCTTTTAACTCTTAAAATGAACATAACTACCCAATTTCAAGTTGAAAATAAAATTTAATCATGTATAAAAAAATAAAAATAACAGTAATTTAGTCAAATCCCTAAACATTCCCTAAAATTATACACCAAGAGCGATTCACTCATGGAAAATTTATCAAATCACTTGAGGGTGTTCATATGACTTAAAACATGTAAAAAATGTCACATAAATTTCAGAAAATAAGACGATTCGGTTCAAAATCTTACAGTGCTAGTTCCCAACTCTAAGTTAATTCAATTGGCATGAATTTTACCTGAATATTCCTTAGATATGTGTTTATATCCAATTTTTTATGTTCTAAAACTTTTAATTTACTTTGATTTGACTTGTTAAAAGTAAAAACAATTAGATATAAACATAATTCTTTGAATTTTCAGGAGAAATGCATGCAAATTGAATTAACTTAACCAAATATGAAAATGTGAAATTTTCAATATTTTGGCAAATTTTGGGGCTTATGCGCGATCGGATTATATTAACTGATCTAAACCAAATTAAAACACAATGTTGTTAGGCTCTATTAGAAGACGTTGCAAACTACTACGTTACGAAAACATCAAATTAAAAAAATAAACGCAAAAATCAAGTTTTTTCATATTTAGTTAAGTTTGCATGCATTTCTAATGAAAATTTCTAAGAATTATGTTTATATCTAATTGTTTTTACTTTTAACAAGTCAAATCAAAGTAAATTTAAAACTTCAGAACATAAAATTGGATATAAACACATTTCTAAGGAATATTCAGGTAAAATTCATGCAAATTGAATTAACTTAGAGTTGGGAACTAGCACTGTAAGATTTTGAACCGAATCTGTTAATTGTCTTATTTTCTGAAATTTATGTGACATTTTTTACATGTTATAAATCATATGAACACCCTCAAGTGATTTGATAAATTTTCCATGAGTGAATCGCTCTTGGTGTATAATTTTAGGGAATGTTTAGGGATTTGACTAAATTACGGTTATTTTTATTTTTTTATACATGATTAAATTTTATTTTCAACTTGAAATAGGGTAGTTATGTTCATTTTAGGAGTTAAAAGACTATTAATATTTTTTCAAAAAAAAATTAAAAAAAAATTTTTTTATTAAATTTTTTTTCACTTTTTTCAAATTTAAAAAAAAACTTTTTGAAAATGATGATCATGATGCACACCAAATCAAAGACAAAAAATTTACGAACAAAATGGGACTAATTTCAAGTTTTTAAGTTGTATAGTTCTAGAGTTATTAGCTGTTTAAAAATGCAAGAAAAACAACTTTACAAAATTTGAATGAACATTAAAAAAAATATATCTAACGAAAAAAAAGTGATAGAAGAATGGAATCTGAACGATTATGTCTATAACTATATTAGTTTCACATAAAAAAATCATGAACAATATTTGATAGTTTAATCTTTGATTTTTTTAAAAAAAATAATCGCAAAAATCAAGTTTTTTCATATTTTTTCAAACTTTGGGGCCTTTGCGCGATCGGAAGATATTAACCGATTTTGAAATTTTTTTTTTCCTTTTCTTTGTCTATATAATTCGCAACTTTTCCGCGCTATTAAAACTTCGAAAAAAAATAAAAGGTTTTTTCGGCCCACCCTAGTGTACAGTACTGCAAACAAAAAACGACTCAGTCTCCGTATCTCCGGAACGGCTCGTGATACAAAGACAAACAAGGTATCATTTTTCATGATTTTAAGTATTCTTTTACCAAAAAATTTTTCAAGTTCTTGGGGGGTCATCTTCATATTAAACGAAGCACCAACTTTCGTTTTTCCTATGGGAGACATCAAATATTATAATTTATTCTGAAAGAGAACCCCCCATAACCCCTAAATACGAAGTTTCATATGTCTGCGTCCACAAGTAGACCCCCCAAAAATTTTTAAAATTTGAAGCATCCTATGTTAAATTTCCTATTTCAAACTTTCATCGAGCCTTCTCTACGATTACTAGGCCAGGATATTTCTGTGCGCTCTGTAGGAAAGCGCAATACCTAAAAATGGTCGCCAACCATCGAGCCAAACTCATATCACTAGTGAAAGTTATCCAAGAAAGAAATATCAAGACATATAAAATACATTTGTTTCCCTAGTGAACGGAAAGAACTTCGAATGTCAATAATTCCAAAACTAATCGGAATTTTAAAAAAACCGAAATGTCAATCTTTTTATAAAAAATAATCGTATGTTTGTTTAAAATATCATAGTTCTTCCAAGATTAGTTTTTCTTTTATAAAGAAAAAGTTTTAAAAATTAAAAAGTTTTTCCGACGATTTCATTATTGGCTGAAATTCATCATATACTGGCATTTTTTGGAATTTATACATAACTAAATAAATAATTTTTCAGTTTGACATCTGATTTATAAAAACAAATGCTTAGTTCTCTATTTTTTAAGCTGTAAGAAACGGTGTTAAATATTCTTATATTTTTCTAACATATTTTAAAAAAGGTTGTGATAAGAAATAGAAATTCTTGCATTGTGTAATACTTTATTATTTCCTAATACATTCCCTAATATTCTATTTTATCCTGCTACCCTCCATGAAACACATTTTAATATGGGTCTCGCATTCATATCTGATGAATTTTCTCATTTTGTGGATATTTTTTCTGCGTCGACCACCTACCCTTATCTCGGCCCCAAATTCCATTGTCGGGTGATCCGATCTAGAAAGTTGGAGAGAGAGAAATTGACTTGTTTGATATAACTCTTTCAAGAAATTTCACGCTATCTGTCAAAAAATAGAATTTGTATTCTATTTCATTCTTTAAACCCCCCAAAGCTGAGTTATTCTTTTCAAAATAGACCACCCTGAGCAGGGTTGGCCCAATGGGGCAGGGTTGGCCGATTGGGTTGGACCCAATGGGTTTTTTCAAAAAACCCAAGTGAAAAAACCCACATTTTGGACCCATTTTTGGGTTTTGTTCAAGAAAAATCAAGATTTTGGCAGTTCCTTCAAAATTTAATGCGTTTTTTCAAAGTTTCGGATATTTTTTTAATTTTAAAGGGTTTTTTCAAAATTTAAACTAGGTTTTAAAAATTAAATGGTGTTTTTTCAATTTCAGTGGGTTTTTCAAAGTTAATTAGATTTCTTTCAATATTGAATGGGTTATTTAAAGTTTAGGATATTTTTTAAATTTTAGTGGGTTTTTTCAAAATTTGAACCAGGTTGTAGTAAATAAGGGATGTTTTTACAATTTCAGTGGGTTTTTCAAAGCATAAAAACTTTGAAAAACCCACTTAACTGTGGAAAAACTGTTGTTATTTTGACAGAACACATTAAACATAGAAATAATTCACTCAAATTTGAAAAAATCCACTTAATTTATAGGAGAAAATCACTTCATTTTGAAAAAACCCACACTTTTTCCGAAAAAAACCAAGTTTTATGTGGGTTTTTTCAGGGTTTTATTGAAAAAACCCGAAAAAACCCAAACCACTTGGGTTTTTTAAAAAAAACCCGGGTTTTCGCCAACCCTGACCCTGAGTGTCCTGAATCAAATTTTTCAGTCCTGAAAACCTTATAAACTGGATAGTTACTCTTTTTCTCAGTAAAATATAATTTAAACTTTTTTCTGCCCCAATCAATATCCCCGCTCGGTTGATAATGAAAGTTCCTTATTATCGCATTGCCAGTTCTACAGATACAGAGTCTTATAGATTTCTACGTTATTACACTAAAATGGACCCTATTTTCTCATGAAACATTATAAATAACTCCTAATATTCCATTTAACGCTTCCATCCCACCTTACAATGTGAGGAAAGCTTTTCTAAAGGGGTGTTCTACAAGTCAAGCATCAGTCTTCTTTATTTGCACCACTTATGACTCTACTAAAAGTAGAAATTTTTGAATTTTACTCCCACGAAGAGTATCAAAACTGGAATATTTTTTTCTGCCCTTCTAATTATTATAGAATATTTTTCTACCTAATCGCAGGTCCCAAATATCTACCATGGTATTTCGTATTGTTAAGTATCTAAAGGGAAAAACTAGCCTGAAATTTTTGCTTCTTCATGGTGAAAAATAAGTTTTTGAACGATTTAAACTTAAAGAATTTCGTGTTCTTTTTGCCTTCGACTTTCAGCCCCTATTTTATGTAGGCACACCGTTGAAAACCGATCGATTTTTTTTTGCCATTTTCCCCCATTTAAGTATCCTTTCACAAAACATTTAATCTTTTTTGGTACCGAATTTTTTTTATGTTTTCGTGTTTTTTTTCTGCCCTTCTCCCTATCCCTAGAGAGCTTTGACGGATTTCTATTACGCTAATTCTTCTTCGCCTGAGAGTAGAATGGCACCTTTCATTACGTTAATTTACGGCTATAAACACGAACCTCGGAGAAAACGGGCATAAAAATTTTTACATTCGGCTGTCCACCATTGCGATTCGAAAACTACTGATTCTGAGGAACAAAATGGCTATTTTCACTAAGCATCTTCCCGAAAAAGCACACAAAATGTAGTTAGGAAACCCGCTATTACCAGAACCAGTCCTGACTTAAAAGCACAAGTATTTGAAAAAAAATGCGCCAAATTATAGATAAGTCGCCAAATGTATTTAAGCCGATTTCTGTTTTGAGCTCTGACCGATACCAATTTTTGCTATCAGGAGATAACTTATAGGATTTTTCTAATTTTTAAAAATTTCTGGGGGGTCTACTTGTGGACGCAGAGATATGAAACTTCGTATTTAGGGGTTATGGGGGGTTCTCTTTCAGAATAAATTATAATATTTGATGTCTCCCATAGGAAAAACGAAAGTTGGTGCTTCGTTTAATATGAAGATGACCCCCCAAGAACTTGAAAAAATTTTTGGTAAAAGAATACTTAAAATCATGAAAAATGATACCTTGTTTCTCTTTGTATCACGAGCCGTTCCGGAGATACGAAGACTGAGTCGTTTTTTGTTTGCAGTACTGTACATCAGGTTTCAAACATTGTTATATACTTGTTTTCAATATATGCATGAGCTACTCTTTCTTTTCTTGGACTACATTTCTTTTTAGGGTACTCATTTTTGTTTCAGTTAATATCTACAGAGAGAAATTTCTCGGTTAAGTCCTTTCAACAATGTAAAACATTTTTTACAGCGCAATTTTTAACTAAAGTTACCAGTGTACAGAGGTTACTTTTAGAGCGAAAGAAGATTTGATTCCATTAGAAGATATGGTATTAAAACCCCTGTCTTAGCTTATTGAAGTTTTAAATACTAATGCCTTAGAGCAGCGGTTCTCAAACTGTGCCCCGCGGAGCCTTTAGGGCTCCGCCAAGCATTTCCAGGGGCTCCGTGAAGAAATTTGAAATAAATACATATTTTGATAATATTTAATTTGCGTTGCTCTGAAATGTTATATATTATTAACTTTCTGCAAGGTGTTTCTTGTTAAGAACTTACTTTTGTTCCTTCTTACCTCACAACAACTTAACAAACACATAATTATATTCAATTTTCCCTCAGGGAAATGAAAAGTTTTACTTCGAGAGTTCCCAGATCCCAAAAAAACACGGGATCAGGTGTTGATCTTCCAAATAAGAAAATAATTTCTTTTACTCCCCCAAAGAAGAGGATTTTTTTATGGAAAAACTATGTTTAAGTGAGAACTGGTGAAGTATAGTGCTGTCCTTTAAAAAAACCCACTCCAAAATGTACCCTAAAAAACCATCGAGATATTTTAAATAAATAATTGAAATAATTTTAAATTCTCATGTGACCTGTCTTTCTATGCCATTTAGAGGGGCAGGGAACGTAAAAACAAGTCAAATAACCGTTTATTTAATTTGTTTTTTTGAATAAATAGAAAATGTCGATTTTTGGCTAAAAATATGATTTAGATATGCAGATTTTGATGCTGTAAAAATATATGTTATAAAAACTTTAAAGCATTTTTCGCGTGTTTTTGTGTTATCCCGTAATTAAAGGAACAAAAAAATCAAACCTTCAGCTCAGTCCGCCAATTAGGGACCTTACTGTGGTCTTTGAAATGAGGGGTGAAAAGAACCCATAGGGTGCCTAAAAAACCCATTTTTCCTCTTGTAATAAATGATAAAATTAAGAAAAATTTATGCAAAATATTTAATATTATTCATGATATACAATTAATTATGCAAATAGAATAGTTGTTTCAGTAATTCTTGATTTTTTTCAGTATTTTTGATAAAAACTCAATGATACTAAAAACAGCCATTTTCCATGAAAATATAGCATTTTACCGAGTTTTACTCGAAAATGGGGTTTGAGAGTTAATTATTGGGGGTTTAAAATAAAATATCAGTGCCAATTACCGTTTTATAAGCTTTTTTATAAAATAGCAATGTAATAGGTCGTTTTCATCAAAATACAGCAATAAAAACTCTATTGTCGTTGTGTTTTGGAGGCAAAATTCTAGAGTAGAAAAACTTATCCTAAATTTAATTTTAGAAATAATTTGTAATAATTTTGGTTTAAATTATCTTAACTATTCTCTTTTCTATCAAAATAAACCTTTCAATCATATTTGTTCTTAATTTTTTGAGTATTTTCAAGCGTGGTTTTTTAGGGTACATGGGTTTTGTTTTTAGGAAAATTGGGTTTTTTGGATTCTTAATTAATTGTTTGCCAATTTGTAACGGAGAGTTGGAATTAAAAATACTAAGCACTGAAATGTAGTGGAGGATGAGCCGTTACAACACTTCTTTGTTCGATTTAATTATCATATTTTTTAAGCTTTTAATGAGGGGAAAATGAAAAAGTGTTTTTTTTAAAGGACAGCACTGTACGCTATTTCACAAAAATTTCTTTGTAAATATAAAGATAGCCGATTGGATGTTAATCTACATTTTGTTGGTAAAAGTCATCTTCAATTTAAGTGTAATTCGTGAAAAAAGTTTAAAAAAATCCTGTTGGCTGTTAAAATGAATCAAAAGTACAGTTTATATGGTTTTTATCTGGGCTATAATGCAGTGTATATTTTGAGATATAATCTCCAGAGGGGGCTAGATTTTACGTAGGTAAACCGATTAAGCCTTCTGCGCCGTTATCAGTTGCTTCCCACTGTTTTTAGTAACGTGCTTGGCTTTTAATCACCCCGTATGTTAATGATGAAGCTGATGCTAGTTTACAGTAGTAGTTGAGTTCCCAACTATATTATCAAGAGTAGTTATAAGCTGTCAGAATTTTAGTTTAATATTGCAAGAAGAACCTTGAACCTTGAATGTAAATTAGTTTTCTTAAGCAGGTGCAATTAGTTTGATTGGATTTACGAGATTAGGAGTGTTAAGTTGGCTTTCTATAGTGACGCATTTATAAAACATTGTTGCATTGACGCATTTATAAAAATTTTTCTATATAGTTCTAAGAATATGAAGTGCATAAAAGATTTTATGTGTAAAGAGTAGTTTTAGAACTACCGCTTTTGCTGGTATTAATAATGTTTATACTAGACTGGAACGTTACTTTACCTTGTAGAAACAAGAGTAACCAAAGAAAGTAGTTCCTAGCGCTTTAGCGCAGTTTCTGAATTTTGAGTGAAATTAAGCACTTCAAATTAGAAATATGATTAGTTTGTTAAACTCGTGTGTTTATGTGTATTATAGCGTCTTTTTTATCACGATTTGCCTACCGAAACTCCACCTATCAACACAGCATGCTTTCTGTTTACTCCCTTTTCCTCCCCCGTAGTGACGTCATAGGGTCAAGAAACATTTCAACTACATATAGGTGTCTATCTTTGTTTCCAAATAATCAAAAATATACTTGTCAATTTTTCTATCTCCTCAAAATACTATTTAGTTAAAGTCAGTTCACTTGAAACTTGTCGATGAAAACTTGCAAAAATACTACAATGACCGACCACATCACCTATTAGGATATAAAGTTACGGCTTTCCGAAACTAAGCTAGAACCCCAATCAACAAAATCGATTCTCCTCCAAAAAATATGATCCTCAGTCAACACCACCATCTATCTATCTATCACAGCCGAAAGGTTAATGGAAAAATCTTTCAAAACCCAAGGCGCTCTAAGTAAACAACTAGTCGAAGGCGAGTGCGACCGAAGGCCGAAAATGTCACCGTTGATTAATCCGCGCAGTAAGCTGACACAGCGCGACTGTAAGCTAATTAAGACCCTTCTTAAATTCGGCTACAGTGTCGGAAGGAGGGAGGGGAGGAAAGGTCCCCTGTTTTCTGTCCCGGTGGATTCCCCCCTCGAAAATGAGACGGCTTGATCGGGAATCGAATCCCGTGGGTGTCCGGAGAGATTATTTTCATGTTAACTGAATTAAAGGAGTGAGGGTTTTGGGGAATTTTATGGATGGATGCTTTCTTGGAAAATTATTAAGATCTTGAGACTTGTGTTGTGATTTGAAATACTGCTGGAAGACGGTTAACAAGTGCCAGTCGTCGTGCAGGTAGAGAAAAGTTTCTGTAGTCTTAGTTGAGAGACAGGACTCTAATCCCATAGGCTGTCACTCTTACCCGAGTCTGCTCTGATTTGGTTGGTTGAAATTTCTCCTGGCAAATATAAGAGTTTTTTTATTAAAATATTAACCGGGATATAGATCCCTTAGGAACTGCCGCTTGCTAAGCAAGCATCCTACCGCTTCTCCAGTAGAGATTCAATAACCTTAAAATTTATATAAATATTACATCATCTTCCTTTTGAGTCAACTTGACGCAGGCACAGTGTTGCGGATTGCGAAAAGTGACAGCCTGAGAATATAGTCTAGTTTTAGTTGAGCTGTTTCTCATCTCTACCGTGATTGGTTCAAGTTCGGAAGTACAAAGAAAAGGTATCATAAAATGATTTTGTTCGACTAGTGAGGAGAGGGATGAGCATTGGCTTGACGGAGACTAAAGATTCTTAGTAGAACTTTCCAGTTTCGGCATGTGAGTGACCATACTTCACAGCAATGTTTCCTGAACCCAGTACGTCACTACGCGGAAGGAGAAAGTAAGTAAACACAAAGCCTGTTGGGTTGATAGGAGGAATTTCAATACGCGAACTGTGATAAAAAATACACTATTTATACATGGGTTTAACGAAATATTCATATTTTAAAATTGACGTTCTTTGTTTCACTCGAAATTCAGACACCGCGATGGGAACTACTTTGTTTGTAAGTGACGTAGCAGGTTCAATTTAAGTTGCTGTCTAGTATAGTAGATCTTGAAACCGGAATTTGAAAAATTGTTCCAACTACTAGACGGTCCAGTAAATATGAAGGAAAGAAAGATCATTATCGTGGAAATATACAAAAGTTACCTTTTGATTTAGCAAGAGTGCTAAGATAGTTATGCATATTTTACTTATCTAAGTCATTATTGTAAAGAAATAATATGCTTCAAAGCATAAAATGGAGAACTGCAGCAAATCTTAAAATTTTAAATAATCAATTGTAATTTATTAAAAATCCTCTCCTGATTCCAAAAATACGCTTGTCTTTCCCCACAAAATTTTTTTAAGGTAATTATGACATATTTTAATACAGAAAACTCCTAACAATGTGACGTCACATGTGCCAGTGGAAATGGGGGAAACACCGTTTTCATCCATACACTGGTCTGTAAAAAAACTAGTGATCATTGTTTCAAAGCGGGATTATAGCAACAAGCGGGAACTAAGCACATTTCACGTCACAAGCTGTTTTAGCTCAGACACAAAAGAGGCTGTTTTTAATTGAAAATAACTTAAAATTTAGGGCTTAGAAAAGCAAATGAAAACATTTTTTGGAGGTTTTAGGCCATTCTGAACACATTAAGATTAAAAAAAATTTGACTACAGTTATCCATTGAAGATAGGGCGATCACTGGACCTATTCGTCCTCTTTAAGCATCTCCGATTGGAGGACATGGTAACCAAACCAATAACCATAGCAACCAAATGAAAGCCAAGATGATAACGTGGCCTGGAGGGAGAACAGTAAGAACGTTGTTTGTTTACACATTATCGGTATGCATCTCGTAGAACTACTTATAATGATATAGATTATAACTTAGCTGAATATTCCATACCTAGCAATATATTCATTAAAGCCTGAGATCATAATGTGGTGATCATTGCGATGGTATGGTTCAGTATGAAAACCCATCAAAAGCACATTAGCAATTAAATCCATTTACTTTCAAAGCCTTAACCCTCTAGAGACGATTAAATCACGATCATAAGCAGTTCTAGCGCGACAATTTAAGATCGCGTCATAAGTATCTTTCTCTGAAATTAAGATGTATGGTTAGTAGGGTGGCCCACTTTTCTATGGGAAAAAATAAAGTGTCTTGAAATTGCCAGGGCAGCCCCTCAATTTTTTAGATTTGCTGAAAAAACTCTCCTTGAAAAGTATGCGCTCTATACCTTAATTAGAAAGCGATGACAAAAGGACCCAAAGTCTTGTAAAGAAACGAAATTTTAAGGTATACTAAAACTTTAACTTGGAATGTGTGTGAGTCGGAAGCATTTTTTTTACATTTTTGTAATAAACCAATCATTATTTTATTAAAAATCAGTTAGTTATCATTAAATTATAATAACACATGTTTATTTTTGAAAATGTGAGAGTTATATAAAATCTATGTTATACAATGAACCACCATAAAAAAGGGGTGTTATACAAGTTATTTTGAAATTGAGACCAACAATTATATTTTCAGTATATTACTGGGACGCATATTCTATTTTTCTCTATTATTTTTTCAAAAAAAAATATTTTTTATTATTACATTGTGTTAGAACTTTTTCACTCGTTTTGGTCATCGACTTCTTATCCGAATATAGAGCTGGAATTTTGGCAGGGAGATTCTATTATTTATTCGAAAAAAGTAGAGGGGCCCAGAACTATATCTGAAAAAAAGTTTCTTTAGGCCACCCTAATGATTAGTCATACAAACATTCTCTAGTTGCCTTATTCCACGTACTTTTTAGGGTTTATTTTTCGTAATAACGAGTATACATAACAACCAGTTCACGTTAGTTATGATTTCCGTTTTTTACAAAGTGATAATAAAAAAAGTGTGTGTCGTTTATTTAAACATTTTTTCCACTGAAAATTTGTACTTATCTGAAAACAAGATGGAAGAAACATTACTAATATAATACTCATCTTAAGACAGTATAGCATAAAAAAGTTCTTGTATGATAACAGGTTAATTTAGTTTAAGTAAATATGTGTATTTCTATCTAATAGAATTGCTGGAGCAGTAAGCAAAGTTTCAGTTCCATATTTACCTAAATGGTGTAAAAGTACATAAAAGCTGCAATTTTAAACTTCAAAAACAAATATTTAGGACTAGTGTAGTCAAGACAATTTTTAGTTAAGGTTTTTTAAGTTAATTTAGTTAAGAAGCTTTGATATGATTAAAATTGCAGAAAGTATTTGGAAATAACTTAAATTTGCTGGTTTTCAATTATTTATCATAAAATACTTGCATGTTTTTTGAAACTAATCTTTGTAAATTTGAAGTCAGCAATGGAAAAATAAATGCAACTTTGCAACTTCATTAGTGTCAATATATAGGAACGGATCTCACACGTGTAGTTATCCCACTTTTTTAAATTTGAATTCCTTCACTCAATAATATTCTCCCTAGTTTTGATCAGATATTGAAAACTCGGAGAATAATAAAAAAAAATACAGCAAACACTGCACTTTTTAATTCAGGCCGAAATCCAGAGATTGTGAATTCACTCAGTTCAATTCAAAGGTATTCAGGACCTGTGTTATGAGAGATTTCTACGCTTCATAACATTATTGAATGAAAAAATCCTTTCGGATCAAAACATGGAGAGGGGCTAAAAATCCTTTGTTGACGAAACTCCCATTTTTATAAGCGAAGAATTTGAAGAATTTTGAATTATACTCAGAAAGATCTTCAGAAAACATCCTGCCTTTAGTTCAAAAGAGAGAATTTTTCTATACTTATCTCTCCTGCTTTCTGGGAATGATTTTTTGAATTGTAGATGTTTGAGACTAAGATGAATGAATTCAAGTGATAATTGTGTTTATTAAGACAAGAGAAATTTATAATAATTAATAGAGTTTTGAAAATCGAACGGCTGTATTCACTAGTAACCTGACCTCAGGTTAAACTGGAACCAAACTATCTTTTCGCCAACTCTGATTGGCTTAAAATCTATTTCCCTTTTTCAACTACCAATCAGAAGTTTTAATTTCAGGGTAACCTAAGGTTGAGTTAGTGGTGAATACTGCCATAAATATAACAACTTTATGTAAGACCTATAACAGAGAATGTAAAAAATATTAACAAAAAGCTCAAAAGTTATTTTTATATTTAAAATAGTTTTTTCCTCCTTATTGGGGGTGTCTTTATGTTTAATTATTATATTTTTACCAAACTTTACTGATAATACCTTATATTTTTAAAAATGAAACCTTTCAATAAAACGTTAAATACCATTTTTGGTTTGAAAAACCATTTATTAAAAAACTATTACTAATTATTATATGTTATTGGACTTTCGATTGGTAGTTTCATGGCCAAGGCAGCTTTTTTACTACTTTCAATAGTTCACCTAAAACCTCCTTCGAATTGCTTGTAATATCTTCTACCTACAGGGTGTCCCATAAATAATGGGCCACACTTCTAGGGGGGATAGTAGACACCTAGACGAGTCAGAATCACATAGGATTTGGGGGTCCCAGATCAAATCCCAGGGAGCTAAAAATGGTGCGACACCCCAAAAAAATTATTGAAAAATTCAATTTGTAGAAGAACTACTATTGGTAAAAATTTAATTAGGGTCTCAAATTTTGTGGTTTAATATGATCTTCAAAATTATGGTAAAAGTTTTCACTTAAAAATTTTTTTATTACGAAAAAAAGTCAAAAAACCACAAAAAAATGAGAAAAATCTGCTAAAACTTTGTTTTGTATTTGGAAATCCTTTCTTTTGATATTCCCATCCAAAGGAGCATAGTTGAAAACCCCCAAGTCCAAAGTTTCACGTAAAAACCATCAATATTAAACGCTTGAGATCCTGTTAAAGTTTGTTTTTTACGTGCGGAAACAGCTTCAGAAAACGAGCGTTCAGGGAGAATCTACGAGTTTCGGACTGTAGCGGATTGATGCTCGCCAATTTTCTCGCCATTATTTGCGATGCTAGATTCCTCGCCAACTTTCGCTTCTACAGATCATCCCTGCTTACTTGGCGAAAGAAAAAAATTGTAACTACTCCTAAGAAAATACGCAATTTTGTTGAGCAAAAGGGATAGTTACAATTTATTTTTTCTTAAGTGTCTGATAAGATAGTTTTAATAAACATTTACCTTCTAGGTTTCTAGTTACGATCCCAAACATTTAAGTAAATTAATAACTTTTTTTTAAATTTTAGTATTTCAGTAAATAATTTTTGTATTAAAAAATTCGCATCCCATAATAATGCGCTTTTAAATTTTCAGACTTTTTTCCAGTACTTTCGTCTGTAGATAATTTCAAATTAGGTATGCAAATTTCATCAGTACTTAAGTATGTTCTGTACTAAACTTGTGCCTTATTTGAATTCAGCCGCTGTTATCTCTTTTTTCGTCTCTCGTCCATTTAAATTCTGAAGTATTATTATTTGTTGCTTTGGATTTCTTTAAATTTTTTATCGAATTCTGGGTATGAATCAATTCACAAATACTGAACTCGCAGAAATGCACATTGTCTACGGTACTGCTGACTACAATGGACGGGCCGCTGCTCGTATTTACGTATTTATGCCGATCGGTACCCCAACAGAGAACAGCCACACTTCAGAGTATTCCAACGTCTCCATCAAAATTTATGCGAGAATGGGACATTGAGAAGTGAAAGGGCGAGTGAGGGCAGGCCACGATCGGCGGGCTCAGTTGCTATCGAATAAATGGTGTTGGATGCTGTGGAAAATAATCCTAGTACCAGCATACGTGCCATTGCTTCAGATGTTGGAACCTCTCTAAGTAATGTCCAGCGTATTTTGAGAGTCGAGTCCTTCCACCCCTTTCGTCTTCAGAGAGTGCAATTGCTACTCCCCGAAGACCATCCTAAACGCGTGCAATTCACACAATGCAGGGGCGTCATTTCAGTTTTTCGTTGGGGGGGGCAAGGATTTTTTTTAAATGGGTCTGGACCTTGCTGTAACTAGTTTTTTTTGGCGGGGGTTGCCTCAACTTCATTTTCAAGGTAATATCATGTCAAAATTTGACAACGTGAACTCCAAGGAAAAAGGGGGGGTCTGGGGGTTCACCCCCAGGAAAATTTTGAAAATTTGTCTCTTAAAGTAGTGTTTTAGCTCGTTTTGAGACCCTTTGGGCTGCATCCAAAGAGAGCAGTTTCTTGTAAACCACATAATTTTCTAGGGAAAAGAGTTGTAAATAAATGTCAAAGTTTTAAGGGGGCTAGGGGTCCTCCTCCAGGAATTTTAATTCCCCTTTAAACTAGTGTTTTATATCTTTTTCACAAATGGGGAAAACACTAAATAAGAGACGTTGAAATTTTAGAGGGGGGCTGGGGGTCCTCCCCCAGAAATTTTTTGAATTTGAACCCTCAAAAGTAATGTTTTAACTCCTTTTGAGACATTTTGAGTTGCACCCAAAGCTCCTTGTGAAAGTTACAGAATTTTCAAGGAACTTGCAGCTATTTTTCCTATTACAGTAGAAACCTTGGGGGGGGGCGGTTGCCCCCCCCTGCCCCCCCTAAATGACGCCCCTGGCACAATGGTATCTTCAAAAACAAGCACAAGATAGAAATTTTCCATCATATTTGATGTTTACTGATGAAGCCACATTTACTAGGGATGGCGTATTTAATCATCACAACCAGCATTTGTGGGCTCATGACAACCCCCACGGAGTACGGCATCACGCGGCACAACATCGCTTCAGCATTAATGTGTGGGCAGGTTTGGTCGACGACAACTTAGTCGGGCCGTATCTTCTCCCTTCAAGATTGACCGCTGGGAATTATAAAATTTTCCTGGAGGAGGTACTTCCAGAATTGCTTCTCCACGTACCATCAAATGTGAAGCGCAACATGTGGTTCCAACATGATGGGGCGCCCGCACACTTTGGATTGGCTGTCCGAAGCTACCTGGATACCACATTTCCAAATAGATGGATTGGGCGTGGAGGACCTGTTCACTGGCCCCCAAGATCACCAGATTTGTCTTGCCTTGATTTTTTCTTATGGGGAGCGATTAAAGATATTGTCTACAACGATCCAGTTGATACAGACACGGATCTGGTAGCTAGAGTTGTCTGTGCCGCTGCCACGGTTAAAGAAATTCCTGGTGTATTTGAACACGTCCGGCAGTCGATGATCCGTCGATGTCAAGCCTGCATCCAGACTAACGGTGCCAACTTTGAACCCTATTTGTAAATCGTTTTTGGGTTTTCATATTATATCCTCGCGCTAGGATACTTCAGTCGGCGGATCCTCAAGCGCTATGATCGTGATTTTGAATTGCGATATAAGATTGGTTTATTAATCGAGGAATAAGCAAAGGGTATGCGAGGTCTCACCTCACCGTTCGATATAAGCAATCTCTTAGGTTTGTCATAACCTTCAACATGCATTCCTTTGTTTTGCAAACTTCTTATATCGGACGTTGAGGGGAGACCCCGTACATACCCACTTGCTTATTATATCATTCCTCGATTACCAGAAATCCCCCTTTTATCGCAACTCAAAATCACGAACCTAGCGATGGAGGATCCGCCGACTGACGTATCCTAGTGCGGGGGTATAACGGAAAATAACCATAGAAACTATTTACAAAAGATCTTTAAAGTACCGTGCTTGTAAATAATTGATTATTCTATTGGGTTTTTTCAAAGCTAACAAATGTACCGTTTTTGTCATTAAAAGCAAAAAGTAATGCTGTTTCCTGGATTGATACATTTGTAAAATCACTACTACTATCAAATTAAATAAAAAAATTTTCGATACTATCAGATAATTTCTAACAATTAATACTATTCGTTTTTAAGATCGATAATTCCTAAAACTATTAATGAGTTTGTTATTTATATCCAATAAATGATTAAGTTAATTTAATTAATATCTCTTTTCCTTTCATAGACTTCAATAAAAATTAAAAATCAACATTTTACGCTTTTGCAATTTCCATCCCGACAATAAATTGTTCAATTGGCGGTTTTCAGATATTTTCATGCTCATCTCAGGTCTCGCCAAATTGGGCGAGGAATAATAGTTGATGAGCATCAATCCACTACAATCCGTAATTCTTAGATTCTCCCTGAACGCTCGTTTTCTGAAGCTGTTTTCGCACGCAAAAAACAAACTTTAATAGGATCTCAAGCGTTTAATATTGATGGTATTTACGTGAAACTTTGGACTTTGGGGTTTTCAATTATGCTCTTTCAGATGGGGATATCAAAAGAAAAGATTTCCAAATACAAAATAAAGTTTTGGCAGATTTTTCACATTTTTTTGTGGTTTTTTGACTTTTTTTTCGTAATAAAAAATTTTTAAGTGAAAACTTTTACCATAATTTTTAAGATCATATTAAGCCACAAAATTTGAGACCCTAATTAAATTTTTACCAATAGTAGTTCTTCTACAAATTGAATTTTTCAATAATTTTTTTGGGGTGTCGCACCATTTTTAGCTCCCTGGGATTTAGTCTGGGACCCCCGAATCCTATGCGATTCTGACTCGTCTAGGTGTCTACTATCCCCCCTAGAAGTGTGGCCCATTATTTATGGGACACCCTGTATAGAGAAAAAAAATTGGGCTTCATTTCTTTTAAATTCATTCTCGATACCGCTTAATTTCATGATTTAAATGTGTGTGATTATTCAAAGAATTTAAAACAACAAATCAATTTAAATGCTGGTTAATACAGCTTTACATTTTTTTACATAAAACGAATATCTTCACAATTTAAATCCAATTTGTATAACTAAAGAGAAAAACCTTAGCAACAGTAATACCCTGATCTCCAATTTTGTGACTTTAACAGTGTACGTCGTTACCGGCCTAAGGATTTCACTTGACCTGTTTTACTTCTGTATAGGCCTTTCAATTTTACGCTGGAAAGGTTTTACGATTTCCAACGAACTTTTCATTATTTCAGATAAATGTCCTCTAAAAGAGGACATAAAAATATCATGTTCTCTGTTCTTCAAACAAATAAATGAAATTGATTTTTGTTATGAATGATAATTGGGACTAATCAGCCTAATTTAAGCAAAACATTTCAGTAATTTTTTCATGCATTCTATTAGAGAGTGACCAAGAAAATTTTTCTTTTTATGAAGATGAAAAGTAACTTCAAAATAATACGGATTATTTGGTAGTTGAATTGGTTGTAGCAATTTAATCGTACCATTTAATAAAAATAATCAAATTTTCATCTTTGATTTGTCTTCAAAAACCCATTACAGAAAATGTGAAAACATATTTGAGTTATGTTAATTTAATTTCAAATGCGTACGTAGTTGGACCTTTTTATCCTAAGAAAAAAAAGATTGAGAACAATGATTGAAAAATGATAACATTGTAATGGATATTTTTTACAGTTACAAGACTGCTTGAAATTGAAAAAAACCCATGAAATTTTAAGAAAGAATAAACTTAAGAGAATACTTATAAGCTAAATAATTAAATTAAGACTTATTTCATCATTTTTGAAGTAATATACCATAAAAATTATTAGTTGATAAAACAAATTTGTAAGAAATTACCTAATTATAGTAATAACAGATATCCAATATACTATTATTTGAAAATATGAATTTTTACCATTAATTTACTCTCTCATTTAATCTCTTCCAAAACTCTCAATAGCTATTTATACACTTTGGAATCTTAAGTTTCGTGTCATTGTGTTTGAAAAGTTAGTAAGACCTCAAAGTTTTTCTTGAGTGTTAATGAGTTTATTTTTTTAAAGAACGCAGGAGGATTATGTGAAAATTACGGTAATAGAATTAAGCTAGGTTACAAGTAAGGGTAACCAAATTCGAAAGTTCTTGCAAAACCTATTCACAGTAGGTTTATAAAACCATATACTATAAACTTTTAACGGGCATTTCAAGCCGCATTAATGAAATGAAGTTTTTCAAAAACCAAAATTTAAAAGGTTATATTAATGGTCGGATTTTTATAATGGAGGCGTTTGCAGCAATCAAGAGCAACTGCAAAAATTTAACATTGGAGTTGGATCTTTTTTTTCTGAAAGTGCCTCAATTCAGAAAAATGAGCTTACTCCGTGTTAAGTTGTTGGAGTTGGCTCGATATTGCTGCAATATTTTCAATTTACGTTATGTCTAGTTGATTTTATAGTTTTTTCCCGATTTTCCAAACTAACGATTCATTTTCATGATCCCTCCTATCAAACTGAAACAGTCTTCCCCAGCAACCTCAGTATGTACATTAGTTCCAAACGCGTGGGACCAGTTATCATTGCACGGAGTAATCTCCTCTAAGGCACTCTTATTCCTAACCGGGGTAACACTATTCAATCGTCATGGCAACGGCATCAAAGCAGAGACACTGATGAAGCACTAATGGTAGCAGTTTGGACTATAACGAAGCGACTTTACGGAATTCAAAGAGTACGGTTGCAGTAATTCAAAACGAGCCACTGTTTATAAACCTGTAAGTTTATTTACCTGGTAAGCTGTGTATGTGAAGCGGATCTTCCTGTTGTAGCACGGAACTTTGTTGGAACTTATTCAAGTTTTGGTTCTAAATTAGGATACGGGGGTGATTTTTCTTAACCAAACAGGTAGAAACTGTGAAGATAATTCATTTTTAGAAGAGCATTCTACAGGGTGTTTCAAAAGTCTGCTTCTCGGCTTTTATTTGGAACCAACGTGTCCTAGGGTCATGGATGTAAGGTCTACTCCTAGGTAAAAGACTCTGGAGAATCCATTGAGATGATTTACAGCGCCCCTAGCGGCGAAATAAAAAGTTAGAAAAATTAATTTAAAAACTAAAGGAGATAGAGCAAAAGCCTCGGTAAAAGTATTGTTGCCAACGTCAGTGACGTTGCCAGGATTTTCCTTTGGGGGGGGGTCCAGTGCGAAAAATTTACCATTGGATATCAAAAAGTTTCTACAATTAGTGAAATAAAGTTATAATTTCCACATCACTTTATATTTCTTCTCTGTGATAATTAATATATAGTTAATAATTTATTAATAATTAGTGTAATAATTAAGATTAAGTATTACTTCGATTGAAAGTTCTGATCCACATAATTTTTTTATTAAGTACAGAGACCGTCAAGAAACAGATTAAGAGTTTTCAGTGGCTCCTTAAAGAGGGGGGTTTGGGGGTCCACCCCCAGAAAATTTTTGGAAATTTGATTTTTAAATGGAATTTTTTTACTTCATTTATGAGGTAATAACCGAGGAGCATCGCTCCTTTTAAGCCAGATAATTTTTTAAGAAAAAATTGAAAATCTGACGTTTCTGAGGCAGTAGTTGATCCAGGATTCGGTTTTGGGGGGCTAAAAATTTTGAAAACCAAATTGAATCTTCTCAACGAATATAATATTAAAAAGGTTGAAAATAATCGTGTTCGAATAACCTTAAGGGGGTTTGGGGGAGCTCCCCCAGAAAGTTCTTGGAAACTCAAGTCTAAAAAGCAAGTTTTCAACTCGCTTTGGTACACCTAATGCGAATTTCGAACATTATATTTTCAGGAATTTATTATTTGCTAGGAGTTTTGTATTTTGACGAACTCGTCATAAAAAAAGTTGTTTATAATAAAGTTCCAAGGGGGGTCTGGGGGTACTCCGCCAAAATTTGTTTGGAAATTTGACCCTAAAAACAGGGTTTGGTTTACTCGTTTAGTACCCTTTATCGCCCCCTCCCCATCTATCGTCCTTCAATTAATACGTTTGTTAAGGGGAAACCGGGGGTTCCCCCGGAAAATTTTAGATTTTAACATGCAAAAAGGTGGTTTTTAGACACTTTTAAGGGACAAAGACGCCCTCTTTTGAGTAGGCTCTGGAATATTTAACGCCTAAAAAAGGGGTTGACAAAATTTTGGGTCGGGCTCATGGGGGGGTCTGTACCCGGGGACCCCCCTTCACTACGCCCATGGCCAACGTGAAGAACTCCCTAAAAAAATCATGAAAATATCGTGAATATTAGTGGAGATTAAGCATGTGAAAATAGCCCTTTTTCAGGCCTCAAAAAAGAAAAAATCGCAAATTTGCAAGTTTTTAAATGTTATTGTGTAGTTTTGTGTTTTTTAGTTGAATGAAGACAAAATTTAATAAAAAAATATAAAAAACTTGCAAATTTGCGAACTTCTTCTTTTTTGAGGCTTGAAAAGGACTATTTTCACATGCTAATATCTCCACCAATATTCACGATGTTTTTACGATTTTTTCAGTGAGTTCATAACATTGGCAACAATACTCTTATTGAGGTTTTTGCTCTATCTCTTTTAGTTTTTAAATTATTTTAAATTTTTTTATTTCGCCACTAGGGGCGCTGTAAGTCATCTCAATGGATTCTCCTGGGTCACTTACCTAGGGGTAGATCTTACTTCCGTGACCCTAGGACACATTGGTACCAAATAAAAGGAGCGAAACGGACTTTTGAAACACCCTGTATATTAGGGTGGGTCATTTTCCTATGGCGAAAAAAAATTTACAAATTCTATCGGGCACAGCAAGAAAAGGGTGCCAAATGGTCTCAAACTAACATGTGTAAAATATTATTCCATTATAATAACTCTTTTTGCCTCCGGGTTGGCCTCAAATAGAACAAAAATATGTAATTTTTCATACTTTTTTAAAATTATATAAATTAAATTTTTTTGTCGATAACTTCTTAAAGCTCACAAATAAGGGTATTTAAAAGCAATTTTAATCACATTAGTCACCTTTATGTATTATAAATACAAAAACAACTGCCAAAGTGGCAATGTAATATGCTATCATATTAACAATAGCCTTAAAAAAAGAAGGCTCTTTTTTGCCAACGAACAGTGGATTGTCAGTGGTACATATTTTAAATATTGGTAGTTCAGATACATTTTCCCTCACGTTTGGTCAGTACAATGTGGTATTTTTAATTTTTAAAAGTAGAAATAGTTATATTTTTCATAAATATGCCGCGCTTTCAAAATTCAGCGGACAGTTATTCCACTGGCTGGTCTTGGGATCCAAATCTGATCGCAAAATTTTTTTGAAACAATTGTCGAATGGATAGTTCGTTCATTAGGCAATATATCAGTTATGATTCGCCTCAGTCATGATTTACCTATTTTTTTGCTATAATAATAGACTGAAAACCAGGTCCATGAAATTATACTTCTTTGGAGGGAGAATTGATTCAAAATGGCTCCTTAGCATTCTCTTATGCGTTCATAAAAGTTAAAATGTAGCAAATTTAACTCTTTGAGATAATTACAAGTAAGTTTTGAAAAGTATTGTAGCTTATTTAAAAACTTAGGGGATAATACTGAGCTATATGCTGAAAACGGGGATCTACCGCTCTTCTTATGAAAATATTTCAAAATTTGACTCTTAAAATGTGGTTTTAATTTATTTTTGAACATTAGTGAAATCATATGGGGTCACTTGGGATGGAATATTCCTAATATGCCAAAGAAATTTCAAGGAAAACCCCAACTTTTAAACTGTTATCCAAATGTTTTCCTTGGGGTTGAAATATAACCCAAAAAAGGTACCTACCTTCTGACATATCCATTTTTATTAAAAATTTAATGTTATTTAAAATCCTACTCAACCGGCAATAAGAGTTCCGCACATTTTTATGATTCCAGCAAGAAATGTTTGATTGCCAGTTCTAACCATTGAGATATTTTAAAATATGTTGTATTACAACTCAAGTATTTCAACTCTGGTGTCATTTATAATTATTTTATAGTCTTCAATGATGATTTTTATACCATTGTGCACATTTACATTCATGACGGATTCGTGAAATCGAGGTAAAAGCTTGATTTTCGTTTGTCCATTTTTACATGAAATTACTATATTAATCGAAACTTTGAGGCCAATCCGGAGGCAAAAAGAGTTATTATAATCGAATAATATTTTACACACGTCAGTTTGAGACCATTTGGCACCCTTTTGTCGTTGTGCCCCTGGGAAAATGTAAAAAAATTTTTTTTGACCCACCCTACTGTATATCTTAAGCCACGGCTTACTAGATAGTACTATATATCTATAGTAGTATCTAGTATAGGTAGTAGTATCTAGTAAACCGTGCTTAAACGAATGTAAAATGTTGATGCTTTCTGTATTTGAACAGTCCTTAATATTATTTATTAAATTAAACCTCCAAGGTAAACTATGCAGGATGTTTCCAAAAACAGGTTTATGGTCTTTATTTGGAAATTATGTCTCCTTGTAAGGTAAGTAACCTTAGGGAATCCATTAAAATTAGATGAAGCTAAAAGGGGCTAAAAAATTATCAATAAACCAAAGGAGATAGAGCAAAAACTTATTTGGACTATTGTTGCCAATAATTTGAAAAACCATCTGAAAAAAATTTCATGAAAATATTGTGAATATTCGAGGACAGCACTTTTCAGGCAGCGAAAAAAGGTCACAAATTCGCAAGGTTTTTTTCGATATTTTGATAAGGTTTTATCTTTATTTAACTAAAATAATTCACAGCTACATACTGTTTTGAGGCTTGATAAAGAGCTATTTTCACATGTGCTAATATCTCCGAGAAAATTCGCTATATTTAAATTTTTTCAGTGAGTTTTTAAAGATATTGTCAACAATAATATCACTGAAATTTTTACTCTTTTCTATCTTCTTTTGTTTTTAATTAATTTTCCAAAAAAGTTTTTCAAACAAAAGCCGTGAAACGAATAAATAGGAAAACAGCAAGATTCTACGCATGGCCAACTAAACTCATAAGGCTAGAGAATCTCAAAATTGTGACGTGGGAAATAGTCTTGACGTCACTTATGATCAATCTTTTCAATCAACTCAGCTTAACTCTGAATTAAATTAGGTTATTAAAATTCACTCTCATGAAACTTTCGAGACATTAAAATAATATTACGTAGCAGACTAGTTAAATTTCCACCAAAAGTAACCAATTGAAATTAAAATATTAATTATTTATGCTTTTCTTTAATTAAAAATTACTAGGCAAATGTTATTTTAAAATATTGTTTGAAACTTCAGAAATAAAATAAAATCCAATTTAAAATTAATATTAATTAAATAATTTAGTTTCAAACTGTTATAACTTCAAAAGCTCGAATTTCGAAATCTAAAATTATAGTTTTTCTTCTCTCCTGTAGAAATTAAGCGAAACAGAGATAGTACCTTTTGGTTCTGAGATACAGAATTAAATTTAATTCAGAGTTGAATTGGTGGTGTGGTCAAAGAGCGATGAAAAATGACGTCAGGATTGTCAAGTTTCTCTGGCCATATAAATCTAGCTTATAACGTATTCATTAATGAAATTTTGCAGTATGTTGTTTTCACTGCATAACCCTTTGTACAATAAACGTCATGTCGTGCACCTGTAAAACTGTATTTTCCTTTAAAAGAGATTGTGTACAGAGAAGCTAACAGTTCACACACTTTCATTTTTTGACTTCACTATCTCTTAAACTTGCTAGCCGAAAAAGGGAGATTGAACCTTGAAAAGACAAACATACTCAGAATTATACGTCCGGATAAAACTTTTGGGAATTTATAGCCTTAGTTTTAATCTTGATTATTGGAAATTATGCTATTTTGTCAAACAAAATATTTCTTACCTAAGAATAGTTCGCTTATCTAAAACTTCTTTTGTATCTAACTTTTCGTGCTTAAACACAGTTTTCTTTCATTTCTTTTAGTCTATCTTATGCTTTGGAATAAGAATTTAAATTTTTTAATCAGTTAAAAATTTTAATGAATTCTTATTTTGAATGAAAATAGTGCATAAACTGCATTATATATTATTTTTTATTAATGATTCAAAATTTGTAAACACATTGAAAGAAGCCAAATCCATTTTTCCATCTGAAAGGGGACCCGGTAACTGGTACTTATCCATTATTTTATCCCATTAAAATATCCAATATGCTATAGATTAGAAACAATGCCAACAATTATAAACCAAATACATTGATGCAAACCAAACAGTTACATTGATGACGATAATAAAAATTTAGCTATATTTAATGTTCGGTGTCAAAAATATTTTGCCGATTTTTAACGGAAAAGATAACGGAATTTTATACCAGGGACCTATAACTCACAAGTTTAAGTACCACTTCACCGGATGATCATTTCTTGTGAAGGTTCCTCACTTAGTTTAATAGTCGCAATCCTCAAACACTTTTATTGATCAGTTCGGGACAATGTGTCCTAAAGGTTAAACTACTTTCTCCCTTTGTTTATGGTAGAATCGTTATGCTTTTATAACCTACAACAGAGAAGGTACCTCTTTTCAGATGAGTATTTATAAGATACCTTGTTTTTCTTGCAAAAAAATAGAAGTTTGAGTTGAGGGAATACGCGGAGATGAATTCTCAACTTCATCGCAAATAGAATATAAAATAATTAAAAATAGTTAGTTATGTATCGCAACATGCTAATAGTTACTTTTGTGTGTCAAAGATGATACCTGAGAATTAGTTCTTTTCAAACCGAAAGGGACTAAAAGTAATTTTTTTTCTCATTCTCGATTAGAATAAATCTATGAATTGATCTAGTTTGCTTTATTGTTGATGTCATTCGTTGGAATAATGTTTTGCACAATCTACGACAGAGGTGGCCAACCCAAGTTATCTTGAGAACCACTTTGAAAAACCACAATACTCCCACGGGAATTTTATGGAATTATTAATATGAAATTTTAGGACATGAGCTGCTCAGAATTCAGAATGACAGTGACGTAAGCTAAAAAGTATAGATTAGGTAGACTTTTTATATCTTTTTTGCTAAGTGTGGCAGTTTCTTAAGTAAAATATTCATTAAATTTGACCTGTAAGAGCAGCCCCAAGAATGCCCTTTTCCATAGGAACTAAACATATGCTGTTGAAAAAAAAACACTATGAATTACTCGAAGTTACTAAGTTAGGTGGACTCAATACTATAGTGCTTCTCAAACTTTCAATATTGGTGACCCAATTTTAAATCGTGAATTTCATTGCGCCCCTCTTTCATTCTGAAACAAATTATGCAAAGGAATAATAATATTTCGCTAAAGTTCCAAGTACAGAGGGAGTTCTGGGGGTCCCCCAGAATATTTTTGGAAAATTTACCTTTAAAAACATGATTTTTTTCTTGTTTTTGTCCATTTAGTTCAAATTTCGTTAGGGGCCCTGGGATTGGCATGCCTCCCCTTTCTAGAGTTATCGCAACCCCTTTATAGGGGGGCGCGCCCCACAGTTTGAGAACCGCTGCACCACTGTCATTTTAAAAAGCTCACAAAGCTATAAAAGAGTTTTGGAATTTTTTTTGTAACAAAAGGTTGTTCGAGGAAAAGATCGTTTAGTTGAAAAGATGAACTTACGAAAATTCTCACGGGCCACAGAATTATTGCCACAGGGGCCACGGGTTGGCCACTATTGATCTATGATGTGAACAGCCTGAAGTTATGTGAGAATGATAGTTCATTTAAAGCAGCGGTTCCCAAAGTGGTCCATATGGACCCCCAGTGGTCCACAGCGACTTCTAGGGGGTCCAAAGCATGATAATGAAAATTGGGGGTCCACAGAGAGTCCTAGGGGGTCCACGGGAAAAATTTCATTAAAATGAAAACTTTAGATCAGTTTCAAAAATTTTGTCTTTGATATAATCAAATTTTAGAAATATAAAAAGTTGGTTATCACCGAGTCCTTATAGCTAAAAGTTTTTGTGCCTTTAAATGTAATTAGATTAAAAGTTTATATTTGTTTTTAGTTTCTAAATTTTTAAATGTTTGATTTTTATAATTTCATTAAAAATGTTGTGTAAATATATCAATAGCTACTTTTACTACTAATTTTTAGCTACTTTTTGAACGGTCCCTAAGACAGGGGGTCCACAGGGTACAAAAAATGTCGTCAGGGGGTCCATGGGCCAAAAAAGTTTGGGAACCCCTGATTTAAAGGAATAAAATGAAACCTAGGGAAAATTGTTGATTGGTATAGATGTAACGTTAATCAAGATTGTATTTACCTTGTTAAAACGTTGTTTATCATAGCATAAAATTCATAGTATGTTTCAGTTCACTGGATAAACCTTCTTCATTATCAAGCATATTTTTGATTGTTATATGTTTTGGATGCTTGACATTAAATTCAAAATGAATATTTAGTATTTTTTTGTTATTTGTAAATATCCCAAAATTTTACAGATTTTATTGCACCAAATATTGTGATTTCACATTGACAAAATACCTGTCAATTCCGAAAAATATCAAAAAGTGTTTCTCCCAGTACTTTCCACAATCTACCAAGAATTTTTTTTCCCTATTGGAACTTTCACTACTGGACGTATATTCCTTTTATCTAATTATTGCCTTTTTTTCTTCAAAATTAATTTGCTCCTTTCTTGCCTCAGAGCTTTTCAGTAATTTGATTTATTTAAGAATCTTTTAGGGATGGGATGAGTGGAAGAACAGACACCACTTTACTTTAGTTTTTACTTTAAGAAAAGTATTCGTTTCAATTTAAAATTATTAAGTGTTGAGTTAATGACTCAATTATTTTGTAAAAGATCGCACTACTTTTTTGCGCTGGAGAATATATTTAATTGGAATGAATTAATCTAAATACTTAGAGCAGTGCAAGAACACTTAAGAGTCACTTAAATTTCCTCACTCTGCTGTAGATAAGTAATAAGTTTAGTTTCTGAAAGATGTTTCTATATTTATAATGAAAGTAAAATATATTTGTAAAAGTTTTCCCCCGTTCTCCTCATAAAATTATATACTTTTGTATTAAAAAAAGATTGACACTATTACAAGTGATTCTAATAGCATTTATTTGTAGTTAAGTTATATGAATTCACAGAAGTAACATTTAATTACGTGATTCAATCAAAAAAATTGTATCTCAAAGATCTATTAATAATCTCCCGGATAAAAAGCTAAATGTTTTTTAGACATATTAAAATTATACTCCCTTTCTGTATTTTATTTCATTTTTTCCACAAGTTGACTTTGATTAACTATTGGTTGTAGTACTTTTAAGTTAAAGTATACAAAGCATAATCAGTTTGTTATGGAGAAAATGCACTAGAAATACATGTTAGTTATATTTTAAAAGTTATTAGTTTATTTTTGATATTTTGATATAATATGTTTGATGACAAATATATAAGTTAAAGTATACAAAGCATAATCAGTGTGTTATGGAGAAAATGCACTAGAAAACATGTTAGTTGTATTTTAAAAGTTATTAGTTATATTTTTGATATTTTGATATAATATGTTTGATGACAAATATGTATCTTTTAATAGTTTATTTTTTGTTGTATAGCATTCATAATTTTGTGTTAAGTATTTATACAGAGTGTCACTAGGATAACTGTCCACCCCCTTTAACTTTTGAACAGATATAGTCATAAAAGTGGTTTCTAGGTATAGCATAGTGAACATGCCCTAATCCGATAACGCCCCCTAGCGGCAAAATTAGGAGTTATAATTTTGATTTTGATTTGGTAATTTATTATAGATTTGGTAAATTATTCAATTACAAAGTTGTAGATCAGCATCGATTTAGTACGAAAAGACACCTTGTGCACATTTATGCATTGCATAAAACCCCTAAAACACAAATGCTCAATTAGGTAGAATTTACGCAGTTTTTACGTCCTAAAATGCTACTCTTAACGCCATAATGAGAAATTTTCATTTTTATGACTAAAGTAAAAGACTAGAAGTATCTTTAGATAATAAATATGAAACGTCCATAAAAATTAGTGTTTTATGACCTTTTATGACTATATCTGAGGGGGTTATCTGAGTTAAAGGGGTTGAACAGTTATCTTGGGACACTGTATAAATCATTAAAAACAATTCTTTTGTTTATGACAGCTTTATCAAAAACATGAGCGCTAAACTTCAATTGCATGAAGTGGGGGTTCTGGATAAAATAAGAAAAAATTATCTATTAAAATTTTAAAAAGAAATAACTAATAAATTTAGATTGAAACAAGACACATTTATGGCCGTATTCTGTGCTACTTGATAAGCGGTTAACCACCAATCAAAGAAGAAATGGCCCACTCTGATTGGTGGAATATATCTTTGATTGTTGTTTAACCACTGATCAGAAACCTCAGAATACGGCCGTTAAAGGTTAAAGACAGTATCAAAATTAAAGACAAGCTTTTAAGTTCAATATTTTATGAATTCTTTCCTTGGTTAAAATATCTAACACTTTATAAATATAGAATAGACTAGCTGTTATACCCGGCCTTTTACGGGTGGGGTGTATAAATTTATTTTTTAAAAGGTTTTCTTAAAATACATTTATAATTTTGTAAATTAGCAATATTACAAATCATCCGGGTATCCCATGCGCCTCTTTCCTATCCCGGTGTTCTCGGTAATTTTTCCTATCCCGGTGGTCCCAGTAATTTTCAAATCCCGGCGTTCCCGGTAATTTTTCTATCTCGGTGTTTCCGGTAATTTTTATATTCCGGTATTCCCGGTGTCTTTATGGTAAATTTCCTATCCCGGTGTTTTCGGTAATTTTTATAACCCGGTAATTTTTCCTATCCCGATGTTCCCGCTAATTTTCCAATCCCGGTGTTCTTGTCACTTTTTTACAATCCCGATGTTCCTGATAATGTTTAATATCTTGGTGCCTTTGTAAAATAACAAATTTGAAACTATAATGCAAAGTCTAGTAAATTAATAAGTCTAGTGAACAAATTAAAACTAAATTAACAAATTTGAAACTAAAATAAAAGATCTAGTAAATGAAAAAGTCTAGTGATCTGTCTCATTTGAAACAATGTTTTATTTTTAACTTGTTTTCCATGAAAAAAAATTATATTTTTCAGTAAATATATTTACTTCAAAGGAAAAAATCTTGAAATGGAGGAAATGTCCACGCCTTCTGCACGGTTTAAAAGGAGATGCGGAACACACATACATAACACACATACACACACAGCCACAAACGTTTTTATTTATATAGAGATTAATAAAATTGCCTAGTAACTACAACAATGGTACTAAAGTTTCCAATTATTGGCTTGCATGACTGGTAAAACAGGTTTTCAAACACGGAAAAATAAGGGAAAAAAGCAGGAAAAATGGGAAAAAAGAATGAAGGACTTATTTCCTCTTTATAAATTATAGCCTATGTGTTATTCTGATGTATTAGCTACATTATGTTAAAATTTCATTAAAATCCATTCAGTAGTTCTTGCGTGAAAGAGTAACAAACACACTCACACCCATACTCACAAACTTTCACAATAAGGAAGTTGCATGTGTCAGATTTTCAAAAACAAACAAGTGTTCCGTATGGTTTTTTACAACGTTTTTATTAGGTCGCTTTCAATCTTGTCTGTCCGTCCGTCTATCTGTCTGTTCGGGGGGAATTTAGTAATCGATTTTAAGCATACTTCCCTATGAGCTAGAGACTTGAAATTTTGAACATAGTTCAGATCTGGATGACAATATGATATTATCTCTTTAGTTCGGTTCAATTTTCTGTCCCTGAACCCCCAGGAGACTTAAAGTTTAGAAGTTCAACTATAGGAGCTTATTGTTAAAAAATCATTGTTGTGCAGTTAGCCTCTCGTTATCAAGATGGCTTTAGAAGTGTTGTATAAAATGTTAGTAAAATGCACTACTTTTATATTAAAGTTACTTAACTTATATTAATATTATAGTAAACACTTTTTTATAATATTAGTGTTTTAAAAATTTCCAACGTCATCTGAATAATAGCTAGAGGCAAAAGCTGTGCAATGATTTTAACAAAACGGAGTAAAGCCATGTGTTATAGTTAAAGTTCAGAAAAAAACACTTTTTAGTTTTATTAAAAAGAGAAAAGAATCAAATTCTTGGAAGGCGTTCAGGGGTTCAGGTCGCGAATTCTAAACTTAACACAACAAAACTAAAAACCAGAAAATAATTAATGAAAAAAACCTTTTTAAAGAACAACGTTTTTAAAATGCACTAAAAAGTATAAAATAATTTTTTGTAACTCCTTGTAAAACGAAAAACGTTGGGATCATGCAATAATATTTACAGCTACTACTCTTGTCACTCTATTTACCACTAGCTGTTATACCCGGCCTTGCACGGGTGATGTGTATAAATTTATTTTTTAAAAGTTTTCTTAATATACATGTGGGATGGGGCCACAGAGAAAACGACAATTGTTAAAATAAAATGTTTAATGACGGTGCTAGGGGTAATAACAATATCTGAGCGGGGCGGGAAAAATCATGAACGCACCCGCTCGCTCGCCGATGAGAACAATAATAAAAAAAGCAGAACATATTCATTTCAAAAAAAGGAATTCAACAACAAAATAAAAAACAACCAATCGTAAGCTGAGAGAGAAAAAGGAAAAACGCGCGCCAAAGAAAAAGAATAAAACAAGAGGCAAACCGAAACGAAACCGAACAAGGGGAGTTTCTCTCAAATCCCACATACATTTATAATTTTGTAAATTGGCAATATTACAAACCCTCCCGGTATCCCAGGCGCCTCTTTCCTATCCCGGTGTTCTCGGTAATTTTCTAATCCCGGTGTTCTCGGTAATTTTTCCTATCCCGGTGGTCCCGGTAATTTTTCTAATCCCGGCGTTCCCGGTAATTTTCCTATCTCGGTGTTTCTGGTAATTTTTATATTCCGGTATTCCCGGTGTCTTTATGGTAAATTTCCTATCCCGGTGTTCTTGGTAATTTTTATAACCCGGTAATTTTCCCTATCCCGATGTTCCCGCTAATTTTCCAATCCCGGTGTTTTTGTCACTTTTTATTATCCCGGTGTTCCTGATAATGTTCAATATCTTGGTGCCTTTATAAATAACAAATTTGAAACTATAATAAAAAGTCTAGTAAATTAATAAGTCTAGTGAACAAATTAACAAGTTTAAAACTAAAATAAAAGATCTAGTAAATGAAAAAGTCTAGTGATCTGTCTCATTCGAAACAATGTTTTATTTTTAACTCGTTTTCCGTGAAAAAAATTATATTTTTCAGTAAAATCTTGAAATGGAGGAAATGTCCACGCCTTCGGTGTGGTTTAAAAGGAGACGCGGAACACACATACACACACAGCCACAAACGTTTTTATTTATATAGAGATTAATAAAATTGCCTAGTAACTACAACACTGGTACTAAAGTTTCCTATTATTGGCATGCATTACTGGTAAAACAGGTTTTCAAACACGGAAAAATAAGTGAAAAAAAGCAGGAAAAATGGGAAAAAAGAATGAAGGACTGATTTTCTCTTTATAAATTATAGCCTATGTGTTATTCTGGTGTATAAGCTACATTATAGTAAAATTTCATTAAAATCCATTCAGTAGTTTTTGCGTGAAAGAGTAACAAACATACAGACAAACATTCACAATTATAATAGTAGTAGGATTATATCCACAGTTAAAAATTATTTAAATGAATGATGAAATTAAGTTGGATTTAATACCTAATACATGATCCAAACGTTTTTCATTTTACAAGGAGTTGCAAAAAATTATTTTTTATACTTTTTAGTGCATTTTAAAAACGTTGTTCTTTAAAAAAGTTTTTTTTCATTAATTATTTTATGGTAAAATGAAATATCTAGTCAGTTTTTCCAAAAAATGTGCAGGTAATTAAATATTTTAATTTTAAAGTCGAGAAAAAAACACGTGACTGAAAACGTTTATAGTTTGAACTGTATTAACTGAATTTAGTTTATTGTTTAAACTGTAGGATGACGTCAACAATAATACCATCAACTCCATTGCTTTTCAACAATGCCTATTGTAAGATGATGTCACATCCAAACTCTTGGCGTTTTAGCGCACTTTTAAAAAGGGGATTTTTGTTAATTTTTTTGGCAATCAAAAAACTTCTCGATCAGCCTCAAATTTTGGGTAGTTGCTTATTTTTGCAAGAAGAATCGATTAAAAAAATTAAAAAAAACATGCAACTTCCTCATTATAATAGTAGTAGGATTTAAAATCTAAACAAAAAATAAATACTTTTTGTTTTCAGTAATCATTATAAGAGCTATTTATTGTGAGAGAAAATGAATTGGTCATTTTATTTGGACGGTTTTTTAAATTTTAAAACGCTGAAATCAAAAGAATATACGTGTTTTCATGTGATAGCATTCCTAATTTTATTAACGTCCTAAAGTTTTTTTATTGCTCTTATCTCCAAAGAAATACAAGATTTCTTTCGACTTTCTATTCAGGGAAATTAAAAATCAATTAGGAAATATAATTTCTTTTTAAAGTTACATAGAAAAAGCAATGAGCCAAATTAAAATGGTTTTTACTTAATACTACAAAACTTTTGAATGTTATTTTTCAAACCTTGTTCTCCCTTTTATTTTCTCTTCTTCTATCAGAAAAAGTTAAGGATTCATTTTAAAGATGTGAAAAACCTTTCCCGTAATAATAATAAGACTGTTTCAAAAGTGTATTGTATTTAATGTTTTAATACAAGCTTAAAGTTTTAATTTAATTGGATTTAAACAAATAATATAAGCAGCTTAAAACATAACAAAATAATAACTTAATTTGAAAAGAAAACATTAAACGTAAAACACTTTTAGAATTAGTATAGTGAAAGTTTTACAAACTAGTTAAACAAAGCATATTCGTATTTAACTGAAAATATTGTATAATGGATACATAACTTTCATTCGTTCTTTGCGATATTGTATGAAAAACAGGTTTATAATTAAAGGGGGATTATGGGGGATGTAGACAGAATGAAACTAGACTGACTAGAAAAAATCGTTAGATAAAAACGTTGCAAATTAGAACTCAGACAAACGTTTGATATCACAAGTTGAAAAAATAAATAAGGTTAATCAGTTAGAAATAAAATTCGATGAATAAAAAAGTATCCCTGAATGTACGCACATGAAAAAAAATGACACGTGCCTTCTAGTATTTCTACTTTGTAAAATCTCTATTAATTTTCTACCCTGTAAAAATAAAATTTTCAGATAAAATTTTTTAAAATTTGAATTTTGATGTACCTATAAAATTAGTTTATTCCATTACGAACAAGTAATTAACTTTTTAGCTTTTAAATATACAATACATTAAAGAGGTCCATAAAATTCTATTGTTACTTAGGGGAATCTTGAAAATTAGAATATCCTATAATAGATGTATCATAAAAGACATCGCACGTTTTAATCAGATATTTTATTTAAAAATCTGATGAGGAATTAAAAAGGTAATATTACAGTAACAACCTATATTTAACCTAAAATGCACTTAGGGGCATTTAAAGGTTTTTAAAGTAGTTCCAGATACCATACCATTTAATAAAATAAACTATAGTTTTTTAAACCAGTGTAACGGCTTTATTAATCAAAATCTATTGTTATTAAGTTGCAGCATTTATTTTCCCAAAATCTCATCAAATCCCCTGAAAATTCCCTCACGTTATCCCATTACCGGCTTTCACCTTTACCCATTTTTCTAATTAAAAACAAAAAAAAGCATTTAATTCAATAAATATTACTTTCTGGTTTACTTCTTTTATACTTCCGTATGAAAACCAATTAATTTAATCCCAAAAGCAATTAAAACGCGTTTTTCTCGCCTCCTACCTCTTTATCCTCACCTGTCTAACAATTGATGCACCGGGAATAATAATAAACGGGAACGCGTTCTATAATTGATTCTTACCGTCACCTGCTCAGGATAGTTCTTTTACTTCTTTGGGATCATTAAAGATTCAACATCCTGTGCTTGCAAAGAAAGCGATTGACCGTTTGAATGTTTCTTTTTCAGTCAAATATACACCAAATGGAGATATTTAATGCTCAGGTTTTTTTGTTGTTCGGAGATGCATTATTTCTGCTATTTCTTTGAAGAAAGCTTCTTTTGTGTTTGGAGATGTTTTTCATTAGTTAAAGTCTTTTAACCTTTTGTGGGGGATTTTTTGCGTTCAAAATGGGGTTGTTAAACAAGAAAAGACCCGATTGTTATATTAGACCAGATGAACGGATGGGGGCAGGTGATCTTTTGTGCTTTTTGTTTTCAAGATGAGAGGCTCGGGGTAATTTAGAATAATCGTTAGAACACACAAAAGGATCTAATTTCTGTGGCTTACAAAACCGTTTATTGCTTTTGTTTAAGGTTGAAGAAATGGTTATTATACAGGGTGTATCTGAAATGGTGCAACAAAATTTCAGGGATGATAGAACTCATCAAGATGAACAAGAATCGGTATAGAAAGGGGGGTCCTAGATCAAATCCCAGGGAGTTAAAAATGGAGCGACACCCCAAAAAATCTTTGAAAAATTCAATTTGTAGAAGAACTACTATTGGTAAAAACTTAATTATGGTCTCAAAAATTGTGGTTTAATATGATCTTCAAAATTACCTCAAAAGTCGTCACTTTAAAATTTGTTTTATTATGAAAAAGTTAAAAAACACAAAAAAGTGAAAACTCTGCCAAAACCTTATGTTGTATTTCAAAATCCTTTCTTTTGATTTGATAATCTGAAAGATCATAGTTGAAAACCCTTAAGTCCAAAGTTTCATGGAAATACAATCAATATTAAACGCTTGAGAACCTGTTAAAGTTTGTTTTTTGGGTGCGCAAGCAGTTTTCTAGAGCTGTTTCCAGAACAGCTGTTAGCGCACGCAAAAAACGAACTTTAACAGGATCTCAAGCGTTTAATATTGATTGTATTTACATGAAACTTTGGACTTAAGGGTTTTCAACTATGATCTTTCAGATTATCAAATAAGAAGAAAGGATTTCGAAATACAAAATAAGGTTTTGGCAGAGTTTTCACTTTTTTTGTGTTTTTTAACTTTTTTCATAATAAAAAAAATTTTAAAGTGAAGACTTTTGAGGTAATTTTAAAGATCATATTAAACCACAATTTTTGAGACCATAATTAAGTTTTTACCAATAATAGTTCTTCTACAAATTTAATTTTTCAATGATTTTTTTGGGGTGTCGCTCCATTTTTAACTCCCTGGGATTTGGTCTGGGAACCCCTTTCTATACCGATTCTTGTTCGTCTTGATGAGTACTATCATCCCTGAAAGTTTGTTGCACCATTTCAGATACACCCTGTATAATTTTTGTGGGTAAAAATGTGTTAAAAAACTTTTAAGGTACCTGTTTAAATGTTCTTGGAAATTTTAAGTTATTTTAAGAGGTATTTAAAGAATGCATAGTTAAAAAAACTGCATTATATTCCGCTTAAACATAAAACATAGGTATAAAAATTAAAAGTATTTTGAAATGATGAATGGCCGAAATTTAACATGTAACAATGCAACATTAACTTTTTTAATAATAAAAAAATGCTCATTTTCTTTATCATTGAAAAATTGAGATAAAAACAGAAATATGCCTAGAAAGTTGAAACTCACAGTCAGTTTTATCACAGAACATATTACTAGAAGTATCCTTATGGTACTAGTTTGGAATTTTTTTATAAAATTTAGTATAAAGGTAAATTCTGAAAAAAAATATGTTTACAAAAATGTCTCATATTTAAAAAAGATCATGGTCTTTCAAATTTGCTGTAAAATCAGCTTATTATAAAGTCAAAGCATTACGGTTTTTGACTCAGAGCTGAAATTGTTTTTCCAAGACATAATCGCACAAATACTACTTCTTAAACTATCTCTTTTGTTTTCACGTTACATTTTTCTTGAAAAAAAAGCTACTTTCTTAATTGAACAAGGCTTTATTTAGTATGCGACATGTAGAAGCTATTCAAACAATAGGGTTTAGAAAGCAAAAGCAATTCACGTTAAGAAAACAATCTTAAATATTCGTAAAGAAACTCTCATTAAAAAGCTCACATTATAGTAGGCAGAACAAGTTGTATAAAAATAATATCTCTGTTTTAGAATGTAAAGGATGCTTAATATGCTGAAAATTTAAACTTAAACTTGTTGTTAACAAAGCAGGCCAAGTACCGGGCTTGAAAAAACATGAAAAAGGTAAGAAACCAAAACAGGTAAATTGCCTCATTATATTCACTGACATATTTTATTTTGGTAATTCTTTTAAATGTGTTGTTACACGAATTCTGAGAAAAGTTCTATCTTTAATTTTTGTTAGTGTTTTAAAAGCTTTTAAAATGTGTGATTTTTCCATCTTATAGTAAAAACAACCTTTTTTTAAAAGATATTTTATTTTTTTAATTTTAAATATTGATTTACTAATTAATGATTACTTAAATAAGGGTAACTAAGTTTTGATTTGTATCACAAATTCAAAGAAAATAAATTCTCCCCATAAAGATAAATTGGCTTGTAGTGAGTATTTTATTTGATTTCTGTGTGCATTCAGTTTCTATTATTTGCATTTCTTGATAAAAAAACTCTTTTCACCAAGTTTACCTGCTAAACCTTTTTCAATCTCCACAATTTATTTACTCATAAAGAAAACTCTTGAAACTTCTACATTTTTTTGTTTCCTAGCAGCGAACCCTTTAGTTGTACAAAGAATCCCCAGATTAGGCATACATAGCCTTTAGCAAATGGCGCCCTGTCAAGCTGTTACTTTTAAAGCCGGAGAAATCAATAGTTGGCCATGTTCACATACCTCTCACGGTAACCCTGTCCTTTTTATTGCACCCCCTAAAAGAACATTTTCTGACCGTTTCCAAAGGCCGTTCGAAAATTTATTCACCTCCGTCGGCCCATGAAAGCGATTTTGTCGCGTTAGATCTATACCGATCTAAAGTCGTTCTTCAGAGGGATTTGGTGCTGATGGAATGGTTGGGGGGAATGGGATGAGTTTAGATGTCATTTAAACTGAAAATAAAGAAACAAAAGTAAAAAAGTAGTAGTAAAGAAAATAGCAAAGAATAGTAATGATTGAAACGAATTTAAAAGTAATTAAGTATTATCTGCAACATCTCATGACAAAATAAATGATTAGGTATGCTGTATTTTTAGGCGAAATAGGTCAAACTCACAAATATCAAGATTAATTTTATTTTATTTTCGTACTACCATGTATTTTGAGATATAAAAGTTAGATATGTAGAGAGTGTATTGTATTTATCTCTTCTTTTCCCGTCTTATACAACGCATGTTTTCGCATTTAAAAAATGTTTTATCCTCTCTTAATTGTATCACTTTGTAAATAATTGTTATAAACTTACCCTTCTAACTTTATTTTTGTGTAATCAAATGCATAAATTTCTACGCTTTATTTTTTCAATTTTAACCTTTAAGACGAGAAACTACTAACTTTTCTCACAATCACTTTAAATCTAGGTAATCTAAATATTTAAATCTTTACTCGTAATCAGTTCAAATTTAAATATTTTTTACTTAAAATTTCACAATATTAGAATTGCCCTCTAAACTTACAATTCCTTAAAATGAACCTTGAAAGCAAAATATTTCTATGATAATGGTTTAGAAACAGTTTGAAAAATTAAGTAAGAAATTCTATATGACCATTGGCGTGTATAAATTTCAACATAACATGGCAAGTAATTAACAAGTCAAATCAATTGATAAGATTAATCCTAAATACTAAAAAATATTACATAATATCGCCTCATACGTCCAAATTTCCCTCTAAATGAATATTTTAAAATTCAATATTGTGATTAGTATTCTTATAAGAAAGAACAATAAACACGTTTACAACTGTATAAAAATAACATTTACAGGAGTAAACATTAATTTTGCTTAGTAACGATTAAAAACTATGTTTCAATAGTTTCTCTTAAAACATCAAATGGGTACTTAAATTAAATATCAAAACTATTAAGTCGAACCTTTTACATGCATTTAACAAGAGAAAAAAATCACCAGATCTGAAAACGATGCAGGAAAAACAACCTAATACCACTCCAAACGGAAATATTTCAAGAGAATCGCTACACTCACATTTTCCCCAGAATCCCAAAATTAACATCGAGTTTGATAATAAAATTCAAGCACTGAGAGAAGCTTTAAAAAAACTGCTCAGATATATCTCGCAGCAGCAGAATAATATTTACCGTCCTCCATTGAGAAAGACGTGCACATAAAAAGTGGAAATTTTATCTCTCTCTCTGGAGCGATATTGAGAGCAAACTCTTATAAGCGACTTCATTAAAAGCTCTTGAGAAAAACGGTTTTCGCAGCAGTTTTAACATTTATTTTGCTTGGAAATTCGCTGGGGAATTTATCAGATTGTGTTGTTTTTGCTATCGGTTGTCAGGGATCACTGGTAAATTACGCTTTCCAAGATGGGAGTGGTGACATTGGAATTAATAGTGTTTAAATATTTTTTTCTGTGTGAAAATGAATGGTGCGATGTGTTTTCTTCAAAAGTGATTTTAAGTTGTTGTTTTTTATGGACAGGTTTAGAGCTCTTTAAAGGATCAAAGAAAAAGGGATTTTTTCCATTAAAGAGCTTAACCGAGGGTGGATATAGGGATTCGTCCCCTTCCTTTAAAACTTACGAATTGGTTACTTACTGAAGAAATCTCTTATATCTTTTACTTACGGAAATCTCGTATATCTAAGAGCAGTTTATTAATCTACGTCTGTTTTTAAATGGTATCTTACGGATATATTTTTTCTTTTTGTGTAAAAAATATCTTAAAACGTTACCGAAATATGTATAAAATATTTCTCATTAAAACCTATTTTGAAAAGAAACAGAATAAATAACTAAATGCAGTCTGCACTCTCCCTCACAATTATCTAGACTAGAGTTACATAATAAGAAATAATTTACTCTTCAATAGGATTAACTTACTACCCCCATAATGGTAGGTGCACACTGAGACTTTCGTAGCGGCAACTGGTCACTCGAGCTATGGCAATCGGTCAAGAGTCTCGTCGCCTAATGCGCGCGCTCTAGCTTCTTGCCATAGCCCAATTGACAGTTATGTTCTAGGTCGCCCCAACGAAAGTCTCAGTGCGCGCCTACCCTAAGACACCCCTCACTCTTTTCAAATGCCTACAGGTACAACTGGATTTTCCCGTTGGGAGATTAGCTTGTTGTACCTAAGGATTCAAATTATATCGTTATTAAAAATTATAAAAATATAAAATTTTCAAAATTTTAGTTACTAAAAATACCATCCTATTTACAAAGTTTAAATACTAGAAATGGGATTTTACCTGTGTTAGAAAAATTAAAGCTTGAATTTTGTCCGTAGATATAACAGTCTCCCCTAAGTGAAAACATTGAATTTGAAGGAAAATCGAGAATCAATGGGATATGAAATAAGGGTAAACGTGAACAAGTCTAAACGACTCTTGACATTTTAAAGGTTTTTAAATATAGATGCCAACCTTATCTAAAGCTACACCAAAAATAACCTAAAATGTGTAAACCAAATGTAATTTATTTTTTAGAGTGGGATGGAAATGATGATTTTAAATGAGTGCACCCACAATGTAAACGAAACGTTGAAAGTGAAATGTCCCTGAAGAATTTTTACAGAAAGTCTAAAAATTGAAGGAGAATACAGTAAACATAAAAGAGCTACCCCCACGCCTGAGCAAAGGGAATTTTTTACTTGGTTAAAAATTTCTGAGTTTTTGATAAAGAATACATTGGAATAAAAAAATAAGTTTTTTTTCTTACGTATTACAATTACTTATTCCCGAGCTGGTATGATTTTTAACTTAAACATTGAAAGATTCTGGAAAAAAACCACTTGAACATACCTCGTTTGAACAAATAAAGTTATTAAGATAATTTGAATGCAGGGTACCCTATTTTACGATTATTTTTGTACCAGAGAAAAGTTGTTGACTTCATTTAAGCAACTTAAAGAACTAAAATTGAAAAAAAAACTTATGTGAGAAAAAATAAAGAGAGATTTAGTCAAAACTACTCTATGGGTGATAAAAGGTATTTTTTTAGTTGCACGTTGTTTTTTTTACCTTTAAGAAAATGCTTGGAAAAATGGCCTTATAATTCGGACTTGTGACGTCAAATTCAAATATAAGGCAAAATCAGTGAATTCTTAATGTTAAATCTATGAACCACAAAAACATGATTTTTTAACTCCTCGTGTTATACAATATCTCTTCAAAGCTGATAATACTCTACTGAGGACTCAAAATATTAACATTAGTAATTCAGAAAGTTATAATCAAAATGTTCGTGTGTCGTGATGCTTGTGACGTCTAAGATAGGAGTTGTAAGGCCATCGAGGTTCTTGCTACTTCTCCCCCTAATAAGTCCTTATAATGATCTTTCATAATTATCGTTTGTAATAAATTACTTAAATATAGTTGCCTAGAAAATTAAATATAGCTCATAGTGAGAACATTTAAAGGCGGGCGACAATGAATTAAGGGACCAGACGAGAAAGGCTTTCGCTTTGAAATAAGGTCAGGTATCTATCTCACCTTCCCTTCTAATCCTTCCTATCTGGATCCCCTAATCCCAATTCTTTCCCGTCTTCATCTTTCTAATTACTCCCTTAAGAGGCAGGTCCTCTATACAGGAGAACTTCTTAAGGGAAAATTAATTAGTGGAATTAGGTGAGATTTTGGCCGGCTATCCTCTGAGGAGCTGCCTCATAGTATTTATTTATGCGGAAAAGTTCGGCACGTTATTGATCCGTTGTTGATTATAAAATGAGCTCATTAATGAGGAAATATTTAGAAATGAAAGGTATGTTTGAATTTATTGAGTGATGTTATTAATGGGATCATTTATTGAAAAAGGCTTAAGAGTAGTGTGTCAATGGGGTATTTATGTTTGTGTTTTCTGGCGTCTTTGATAGTGTTGTTTCATGTGTAGAAAGTTTTTATATTTTTTAAATTGAGTATCAGAATAAAATGAAGGTTGGCATCATTGTTTTTTTATATTAAAATCAGCAAGACACTATACTAGATGACAACTTTTCCTATAAGTGACGTCACCGATTGACGTAAGATCTCATCCCTCTTTCTAGCTGCTCAGTTGGCAAAAATGACAGAGCAAGCCAAAGTCATCTCTGAGTCGCCAATTATGTAGCTAGAAAGTGTGGGATGATCTTACGTCAATCGGTGACGTCACTGACAAGAAAAGTTGGCATATAGTATAAACACAAGGGGATAGATTAAATCAGATTGTGTGTTCTTTCAATTAATATATAAAATACTCTATCTGAAAACATCTAAATATATTTTAATGGGAAGTTCATTACTATTTTTGGAGATACATTTAAAATTCATGAGTTAAATAGGCAACAATTATTTCAGTAAAAATAGAAAAAGTATTTATAAAATTCAAGTGAATAATTTTTTAATAGTTATTTGCATAAGTTAGAGTTGTAAACATATTTTTTAGCTTTTAATCTTTTGTGACCTTTAGTTATGAATGTCATCAACATACTACTTGAACAAATTTATCAAAATAAGAGATAAATTCTATTTGTATTCAGTAAAAATATTTATAATATTTGATGAGTATAGAATAAAGTATCTGTCCCTCAAATATTCTTAATAAACTGAAGTGTAATTTGTTGGAGAGAAACGTAGAAATTAAAACTTAATAAGATAATTTTTGACTTATAATAATTTTAACTTATCTAATTATTAGAATATTTTAAAGCTTCTAATATTAATTACGTTTAAATACATTTATTAATGGTTTTAGTGAGTAATATTAGTGGCATAATTACTGCACATCAAAATTATAAATCTTCAATAAATCGCATCTGAAAATGATCTCAAAAGTAAATTTATTTTTACTCACTAATGCTAGAATTATACCTTCATTATTCACCTATAATTATGTATCCACTTTATTGTAATGACAGGTCTCTGTTGCAATTTTAGTTTATCATCCCTCTAAATTAAAATAGAGCTCCAACTATCCGTATCGAAAGTGGCATGGCCTGATTAGGATAGAGATATATTTGGATGGTTGGATAAATAATGAGAAAAATAGCAATTTCTTGAAAACAATTTTTTAAAATTACAAATATTTTCTTTTTTTGAGGCCTAACAAACTGCGATTTTTCCTTGCTATCCTCCAATATTTAAGATATTTTCATGGAGCCTTTTCCGTGCGTTTTTCATGATATGGGAAATAATATTCTTACTGAAGTTTTCGTTCCATCTCCTTTATTTTTTCATAAATTTTTAACTTTCTTATTTTACCACTGGGAGCGCTGTAAACTGGGTCCAGAATTCTCCAGGGTGACTTACCCCTGATTTCCATAGCCCTAGGTGACGTTGGTTCCAAATATCAATATACAATTGTCAATAAACAGCTTAACTTTTATCAGCCATGAAATCATGCTTTCTTGCCAGATTCTAAAGCGGCAGAGTAAAAATTTACGGAAATCGTGGACTTCTATCCAAACCGCCATTTTGAAAAAAAAAATAATATCACCATAACTTCCAAAACCATACATTACTTACTTAAAAATATACATAAATCTAAATCTTTTTTGTTTGAAATCTCCACCTATTACCAGAAAAAATCAAACACGAAACTTAGTAAGAAAAGCTATCAGAATTTTCTGGAAGACCCTATAAAAGCCGTGAAAAGGACTTATGAAACACCCTGTATGAAGGCACCTACTTGCTTGAAGCACTATAACAGAACAATTACTAGAACCAAATGCAAATTACGAGAATCACGAATGATGCCGATCCTATTTGTGTTTCACAAACAGGATCAGCATCCTTATCAACCCCCTACATTACCAGCGACAATGCGAACACCGAACCGCGACGGTCCAATTCGCAAGAGTCCGGTTGATCGATTATCCGCGGCGCACCTGATCAAGTCAGGGTCTTGATCAAGGAGCTTAATTGACTGGGCACTGGACAGCACCGGAAATTGGTCATCACTTCGCTCATCAACTGTTGATATAAGTTAGGTAATTGCTCTTTGGCTGGCGGTAGAGGCGAGGGATTTATCACAAAGTAGTCGTTGATTGTTAGTTTTTTCGAGCTGTAATCCTGGATGCCGTGAAAATTGGTGACAATTTGTTTTTTATTGCTAAAAAGTCAGGGAAGTCGAGATTTTTTATTTGCTTGCTTTTTATATAAGGATACTTTTCTCTTAACGTTTGTATTTTGTTTATTTGGTTACTTTTTACTAGTTTTATTTTTCTTGCTAGACGTTTAAATACGTTACGTTACGTATAGACGTTTTTGCTTGCTAGATTTATCAAACGTTATAAAACTATATTTATAGATTTCTAGTTTTGATAAAAAATCCATGGGTGAAGTTTCTAGTTCTTAAAATTTGGGAAAAAACTGGTTTTCTAAACCAAGGCTAAACTTGATCGTAACCGTAAGGTATAACACAGTTAACGATCCAGTATAGCCTTGTCTAAACACATAGTAAAAACGCATTTTAAAGAAAATCTACTGTTTATAAAACCGTTTAAAATATGATATTATTTTTGCACACACACACTAATCCCTCTTGAAATGAACACTAAATATGCCTATGCATTATAAGATGAACATTGAACACATGCCACATTAAATGCAGCCTATCTTTTAGATTTTAATAGGCTAGACACTAAATAAATAGGCTGGTCTGTATTCTATACTTCTCCTTTTGTTTATTGTACACTAGCTGATATACCCGCCGTTGCTCGGAGAAAAAAGGATTTTCAATCTAGGTGATAAAATAAATAAGAATTATTTTCTTCCCTATATTCCTTTCCTGGGAGTCATTTAGGGGCAATAGGGTCAACTGGCTTCCCGCTTGAATTCTTCTTTCATGCTATACTTCCTTAAGACATAAAAAACTTTAAAAACATCACCTGTTAAGAATTAATGTGTGAAATCCTCATTTTTAAGAGTGATATTTTCAAAATATAAAAACGTTGGAAGGAGACCCTCTTAGCCCCCTTATTTCAAGGTGCTTTATCTTTGTTCCCTTCAATATCCTCCATCTATTTCTCCAATTCGTAATACGGTAATTCGATTCGGGATAGTTGTGGCAGATGTAAAACAAAATCTAAAGAAACTTTGGGAATTAAAATAGTTTTATAAACTTAATAACCGGTTTTTTAAAATTAAAATTTAAAAAAGGTCAGGGGGAGACCCCCTGAACCCCCCTTTGTTGATTTATTACCAACTCATTTCGCTAAAATAAATCGCCTTCAAACATAAAATAAATGTAAGCATCATTTCAATTGACACCAACCATCTAAAATGCTTCTGATGAAATACTATTGTTATATAAATTTTATTACTTGGAAAAAAAATTTAAAAATTTTCGGTTTAATATTTTTTGGTAATTGTAAAAAACTTATTTTATCACAAATTATTTCTTTATCAGATTTTTTTAAAAATTCTACTCGCTATAAAATATTTTTAAATAAATATTTCCAACAATAGTGGTTTTGCGTCACTTGGATGGAGCAATAATCGTTATCAATTTAACATTGAAGCTACGCATAAGAATTTAGAAAAGGGCCAAAAAAGACAGCTTAGAATGGTTTGAATTCAAAAATTCTTTTTTGAAAACCTTCCCGATTGTGTGAGGAACAACATGCTAAAATTTCATACCAATCGCATTAATAAAGTGGGCGATAGAAAGCAAAAACTAAAAACCGAAGAAAATATTCAAACCCCCGTGCACCCCCTCCAGAATGAAATATCGAAAAATCCAGAAATTACTTTCTTTGAAATATTCTTAAGAAGATAATACCAACCGGTCACTTCGAAATATCAAATTATTAGTATGTTTTTCTTCTAAAATGTAAAACTTTGTTTATGCTCAGTAAAATCGGGTTTTTGAAATTTTTAGACCCCTTAAAATTCGAATATCGAAAATTCTAAAAATGCCTTTCTAGATATTGTTTCTAGGTACCTTCCTGCGAAGTTACGAAGATCTAGGGTCATTTGGGACGGTGCTAGGCTCAAAAACGTAGAAAACACTCCAAGCACCCCTGTGGGTCAGGAAAAAAGAATTTCGAAAAATCCCTTCTTAGTGCGCGTATACACTGTAAAGTCTTCCACCACACCAAGTTTCGACTCTTTAGCCCCGGTAGATTTTGCTGTGCGTTGATAGGTGAAACGATCGGTGAACCGTAAAGCTCTTTTATTATTATAGATTGTGATAAGTATTTTTTCATTGTATTTAAACTTGTTATTATTAAATAACCATTATATTTACATTACTAGATAATGTTGAGTATAGTCAGTAAAATAGTTACCTATAGTATACACCTACATTGATATTACTGAGTGGTTTTCAGTTCTTTCATATTTTTCCTAAGTTAATAAATCCATAAAGAATGATACTCCAAATGTTATTTTCTCTACGTGTGTTTTCAAAAATATTTTTCTGCATTTTATGTAGTATCTTTTTATACATTTTCCATGTTATATTATAGTAAAGAAAGAATGATTATATCAATCCGGTTTACAACCACTAAAAAGGAATAAAAAAATATACCCAAAGGCAAAATATTAAGGTAATAAAACATAAACATTTCTAAAAATACTTTTAATCAATTTGATAACATCTTTTCATTCCCTACGGCCGCTTTTCCTTTCATATTTTCTCATAAGAGTTTCAAGGTTTCCTTAGAGTTTAATATTAGAAAAATATTCCTCCCCATTCTTTAAACCTGAGTACAATATTCCTCAATAAAGTTTCCATTAGGTTCTTTTTCTCCTAAACTTTAATTGGGGTCACATTTCAGTGACTCATCGTCTTTCAGCGATAATCCCCGATCCTTCAAGATCGATTCTGACGGACGATTCTAATTGAAAAATCGATATGTGCTTAATTTTAGTTGAGTAAAGATGGGATGAAAAATTAATTTAAGATGATACGAAATCCCCCATCCATTGGATGATGTAAAATTTCCTTTAAATTTTTTCATGTTTCTTTGTGTAAGGAATTAATTTTAAATATAATGGATATTGCATTCTCGTTTTGGATTTTATATTTTTACTAGGATTCTTTAAAAACAAGACAAAGATATCAAGAATTTCTTTAAAAGTTTGAAACTGTGTATTTTTATATTTTCTCCCAAAAAAGGTCTCATACTTGTTTTAAGGAGGAAAGTGAACACCATTAGCTAAAGGTTTTTGAAAATAAAGTTAACATACCTCGATATATAAGGTTTGCTTTGATTTATTTTATTTATAAACAATATACCGTAATAAAAAATACATGGATGATGAACCACTTTACTGTAGCTTTCTCAAACTCAATCTGAGTAATAATGAATACATCTTAAACTCAATTGTGATAAAAAAAATAGAAAGAAAGTAAATGTAATTACATTGCTCCTACCACGAAATTCTATTTAACCAATGATGTATGCTGTTAATTTCAATATTACAATATTTAGTCCTTGTGCGTCGCTTCTAGAAACTATGGTTTATTTCTTTTAGGGTGGTATATATTATGCTGAAGGATTTCTGGACAGCTCTACAAGATTGCTGGGTTCATCATGCCTTGATTACTTTTTATAGGGGTATATAAAGACGCTAGAAACTGGTCAATACCAGTAAAGTGGTTGTGGTTGAAGGTTAGGGGAGTTTCTCTTGATGCTGGAATATTTCAAGTCATGCCTGGGATATTACTTAAACTATTCTATTAATATAAAAGTGCTATTATGTAACTTCTTCATGAAAAAATTTAAATCATGCTTGTGCAACTGTTTAAAAAGTGGAAAATATAGTTTATTGATTTTAGAACTTTAAAATAGTAGTTGTATTAAAAAATTTTTTACCACTATTTAACAAGTCAATATGGTTTTATAACAGGTCTAATAAGGAAGTTGCATGTGTCAGATTTTCAAAAACAAACAAGTGTTCCGTATGGTTTTTTGTATGGTAAAATGAAATATCTAGTCAGTTGTTCAAAAAAATGTACAGGTAATTAAATATTTTAATTTAAAAGTCGAGAAAAAAACACGTGGCTGAAAACGTTTATTGTTTAAACTATAAGATGACGTCAACAATAGTACCATCAACTCCATTGCTTTACAACAATGTTTAATATAAGATGACGTCACATCCAAACTCTTGGCGTTTTCGCGGGCTTTTAAAAAGGGGATTTTTGTTAATTTTTTTGGCAATCAAAGAATTTCTCGATCGGCCTCACATTTTGGGTAGTTCCTTATTTTTGCAAGAAGAATCGATTAAAAAAATAAAAAAAAATCATGCAACTTCCTCATTCACTTTTTCTCTTTTATATCTTTCTCTCTTATACTTCATATCGCTTTAGTTTCTTTTCTCTCTCATTTTTCTTTAAACCCTTTATTTACCAAATTATTTTCGGCGCAAGTTTAGTACAGGTGATACGCCAAGTTTTTAGCGATAAAAATCACTATATAGTTACCGAAAATAATGTTAAGTGAATTATGTGGCTTCTAAATATGGCGCCAAATAGCCTAAACTCGCCAACCATCAGCAGTTCTAAACTTGAGCCAGTGGTACTCACAATAGTACCATCGGTAAATAAAGGGTTAAAATAAGCAAAATTAACTTAAGTTGATTTTAAGGAGAGCGTGAATTTTTTTACATAAATGAAAGCTTTTTGAAATGAATTTTTTAAAAGTAGAATTTGGTTATAAAAATGTCTTATACAGGGAGATTCAGAAATAATCATCAATAATTGGGGGGTAGGTAGAGGGGCCGTAGACAAGCATTTTTCGATTTTTCGAATAGGGATGGTGGGGCGCAGCCTTACCGTTAAAGAGCTAGGACCTAATGTAGTGCGATCGCGTTTCAAAAGGCCGTTTTTAGAAGGCCCGTGTAACGAAAAAAAACATAATAAAATGAAAAACATTATTGTATGAGGTACAGGAGTATCCGTACTACTTAAATCCTCAATGTGATAGAAATTGGACCACTTGCTAAACTGTGGGGTGAGTTTTAAAACTTGCAATATTAATCTCTTAGTCAAGCAATGGAGTTCCCTTAATGGTATTTGGAAAAATGATGATCGGGGAAGGAATTTTCAATGATCAAACAGTTTCAATGATCACTGTTACGATCATTGAAAATTTCTTCCCCGATCATCATTTTTCTAAATACCATTAAGGGAACTCCATTCTTTGACTAAAAGATAAATATTGCACTTTTGAAACTCACTCCACGGTTTAGAAATTAGTTCAAAGTCTATCGAATTCTTGGTGTAGGTAGTAAGGATACTTCCTTACCTCATGCAATAGATTTTTTCATTTTATTATGTTTTTTTCGTCACACGGGCCTTCTAAAAACGGCCTTTTGAAACGCGCTCGCACTACATTAGGTCCTAGCTCTTTAACGGTAAGGCTGCGCCCCACCATCCCTATTCGAAATATGCTTGTCTAGGGCCCCTCTACCTCCCCCCCAAATTACTGATGATTATTTCTGAATCACCCTGTATTTTGTAATTTTGTAAGGCATTAAAACTTCCGGGATAATAATTTAGACCCGATGATATTGTCCTTTATTATACACCTGTTTCGTCTTTTATACCTGTAAATTAATAGGCCCTTAAATCAAGTACACAAATTAAAACTATTCTTAAATAAATTTTTAATTACGAAATCTATCAGAGAAATCTATTTCACCAAGAAGATGTTCACCAGGTATTATTATTTTAAAACATTTTTACAAAAATGTCTTATATTACCAGGTGAATTCATCCAGCAGTCTGAGATATGCTATAGCCCGATTTTGCTATCATAAAAGGCACGAATAATTAAAGTGAGTTGTTATTTTCGTGTCTAAATCCACGAAAATAACAACTCAAATCTAATGAATTTCGCTATTAAAACCTATGGCACTGTCTAGCTCCTCGAAAGAAACAACTCAACTCTAACGAATTTCGCTAATACTTTAGCATGGGTAAACTTTCGTGGATTTAGACACTTCGATCATATTATATATAAAACCATAACGGTTAAATTTTTATACATTAGTATCCATTTCATACGGCATAAAAACAAAATTTAACACGCAATAAAAAATATCATATCTTAACTATACCCTTAACCATTTCCTATTGCTGTCTGATACAACTCCCACAGAAAACGTTGCAAACCGAAAATTTCAGATTTCACGATCGACCACACCTCTCCGGAACGGAACATAGTTTCATCTTAACTGTAAACCTAACTGTTCAAGCTTGAGCTAATTGTTTAGAAAGAGTCACTCAACCGTGCGTAATTCGCGCGCTTTGAAATTTCTAAAGGGCTTTCCCAAGGCTTAGGTCGTGTTCTTTGGAAGCCGCGCCGAATCGATCTTATTCTAAGGAGTTTCGAAAACAATTTGAATGAAATGGCCATTTTATGCGTGGAGTATTAATCAGGCAGTTGGGGATGAACTGGTGGTGGTTTTTTCCAGGCAAAGTTTTTTTAATGGGGCATTTCTTAAAGTGTTGAAATATTTTATCGGACTGTGTATATTTTTATGGCCCCTTTTTTAAGATTTCAGACTTGAATATGAATGAAATAAAACGCAGTCTCATATATAGATGAGGTTAGAATAGGTTTAGTGTTTCAAATTGGGTGAATGGATGAAGCTATCATTACTTTGACGCCAATGGCAACCAGTATATTAAAATAATTCGTCATTGCAAGATTTGGTTTTAAGAATAACGTGCAATTATTAAGGATAGTAAGCATAGACGCTTCCAAAACTGTTAACTCGGAGGATAAAAACAAGGTATATATACCTAATAAAGTCGTCCTAATAAAACTTTTTTAAAAATATGTTCATGTTCATCGAGAAACACTATTCAAAATAACATAAAAATATCTATGAGGATATTTTCTAACGAGTTATAAGTGTAAGGTCGTTAGAAAAAGGTAAATGCTAAGAAAACCTTTGTTAATGACTAAAAAGTATGAATTTTGCTCCTCCTAACCAAACAACATTTTCTCTTTTTTATAATAAAATATTTTATAGTGTACATAGTTGCTACAAATAGCATTTTTTAAGTCACCATTTCAGTCAAATAAGCTCAGGGTCCCCTTTAAATAACAAATTATTCAATAATATGATGCTAAGGTTGGCAAAGAAGAGGATGAAAAAAAATGGTTATTGGGGAAATTAGTTGGTGGTAGAGGAGACATTTCGAATTCAACTTTCACTTTCACTTTCACTTTTCACAATTTTCACTCGTTATTAATAATCTTTTGCAGGCCCCCACTGTTCTGCCGCCTGGGACTCGTTCATCTGCTGGCCCCCTGCTCTTCCTGGGGAGACACTGCTCAGGCCCTGCCCCCTAATGGACTCCATGGGAACCATTGTTGGACAGTCTTCAGGTGAGTCAAATCATCCATTGATGTGATCTCTAAAATATAGTTTTGTTAAAGGGAGTACAGCTGCGGAAATAAAAAACGTTACAGTTATTTTTTAGGCTTGGCGATTTATCGATGATTCGGCGAGTCTTGCTGTATGTTTTTTCACGATGGTGGACACATATGGTTTGCGACTAGGGTTGGTGGCTGGAGCAGAAAAAGAAAATTCATGATTTTGTGTTATTCGTGGTCAAAATGCTTTTACGCTTTTAATTTTGTCAAATTGTCCGTAATACCAGAGAAGGGATCATAAATTCTTCAAATTACTATCACGGGTATTATTCTATACCTTTCCTTCAAGAGAGGAAAAATTTCGACAAATGAAATCTGGAAAAATTCAACGGGAATTTTAACAGGAGAAGAAAAAAAATCGCGAAATTTGGATATATCTAATCGAAAATATTTTAATTAATACCAAATGGCGTAGAATGTGCGAAAGATGGAGACTCGAGAGAGGGTAAGATGAGGGGGTAGAAAAGTTAAATATTGTTATTTAGTTCATTCCATAGTAATTTAAGTCATAAAATTTCCTTAAATGAGGAAATTTAGTGTGGGCACCCACGTTTAAAAGTCTTTCTAGTGCCTTAGAAGAATAAAATATGACAGGGATAGGTTAAATTTTTACTCTTTCACTTAATAACTGAAGTTTCTTAAAAGAGAATTTTTAAAGTAGCGATTTTACCTCATACTTAAACTTAACGGAATATGACATCCTGTGGGGGAATCTATGACCCTCGCTACAAGGGAAAGTGAGCGGGACCGAAAAAATGAAATGTTCTATTTTAATTTATTGAATAGAACATTTCAGATAACATATCATGATTAACAACTCTATAAAATTAAGAAAATTAGCAAGGGATGAGAATAACACCATGTCGAAAAGCATTACACCATAGGTTTTTTAAATAAATTAAAGTTATGTTCATCGCACAGAAATTGTAATAATTTAAATGTTAAATGCGAGGTTTTAAAAAAATGTTCATACCTTCCTTAAAAAAATTAAGAAATTAATATATTCTTGATCTTTTGAACTTCCACTCTATCCGCTCTTCCCTCCTTTAAAGACACCTTTCCTTTTTCTACTGACAATCCAACTTTGTGATTTGACACAACATGTGAGTAAAACTAATACCAATAACTATTGCTTCTTTAATAATTTAGGTTAAAAGAAATTTGAAGAATAATTTTCTTTGATTTTTTAAAAGTGTCATATTTTGCCTTAACAAATTGAGAGTTTAAATTTTTTTAATTCATGAATTAAATTAAAATATGTTTTAAAAACCAATAGCTTCCTACACTTTTGCGCATTTTTCTCCTTTACCCCTCAATGATATAACAGTTATTTTTAAATTGATAACAAGAAAATCGTATTAAATGAAAAAAACGTTAAGCAATTTTAACCAGTTAATACTGTTACCAAATTTTTTATCTTTTAACTTTAAAAACAGGGTTTTAATAAAAACACAGCCCCTTTAAGTATGGGCATTGACTCCAAAAGCTTATTGACAAACCTAGTGTTCATTTTGATTTGATTCCAGGCATTTACTCTTTCACTAAACAAATTATTCTCATCTTTCATATTTAAAATCATAAAATTTCACTTAAAATTTTCCTCAACTTTTCTAATTATAAAAGTTGTGTGAAAAGTGTAAAAATAAGTTGTGCCACGTTAGAACTTTTCTTTTCCATACCCCCAAATGTTTTCCATCGGATTCAAGTCGAGTGAGCTGCTTGGCTATTTTTAATGTTTATACCGTTTTTCGACATTCAATCCTAGGTCAAGAGAATTTATATGAACAGAACAATTATTCTAGAAATATTTTTTAAATTATATTTTTCAACAAATTCAAAATTTCATAGTCTTACCTAAATGTTTATTTTAAGCACTTTTAATCTCTATTAACCCATGAGTTTTTGTAAAATGGACTAAAATTTAATATATTTTTTAAAATATTTAGTGTTGAAGCAGGAAAGAACCATCTTAACACCTTCATAGTAGTCTAGTGGCGTAATAAAGGGGAGAATGTAGTTGCCCCTTCCCAAGATTTTTCCGTACTTAATTTTCCCCTCCAGAATTTTAAAGTAAAATATCTCAATAATAAATTTTAAAAATGGGAGGAACTTGGTAATTTGTGCGAAATAAAATTATTTTCCAATCATTTATTTTGATGTGGACGTATGTGAAATTTTTATTTTATATCTAGTCAGTGTTTCACTGACTCAATTGTCAGCTATTAAACTAAATAAAAAAATTCCATTTTGTTTAATAATTTAATTACTATGTTTTCCATTTTTCCATACTTATCTCTCTATATTAAAAAAAAGTAACAGTGACCGCCGCCGCCGCCGCTGATTTTGAAAATTTTATTTTTGAACATTTTGAACTCTAACTACGCAAAAACTATTCAAAGGAATATTATGAAATTTTGACCAATGGTAGACAAACGCATGATAATCCTTTTCGTTCCAAAACCTAATTAATTAGATAATTAGTTCTGGAGTTATTTAATGTCAAAGTCGAAAATTATTTTTTTCTGCTGCGAGTTCGCCTCCAGCAAAATCTATTTACAGCAGAAACGTGATTTTTTGCATACACATACTCTTAGGCATGAAGTTTTGCACTTCATCGCTCTTTTTTCGAATTTCGAATTAGTTTTTGAGTAATTCAATTTTAAAGTTTTGAAATTTTTGACAATTTTTCGATTTTTTCGCTATAAAATAAAAACTAATCATGATAGAGGCACAATATTTTAAACACATATACAGTTATTTTTTATAAAAATATTGGCGTTTCGTTTTTTAAAAAATTCGAATCAGTTTTAGAATTATTGAGATTCAAAGTTTCAATTTTTTCTTCTCTTTCTGGTCTTTCACTAGGGAAACAGCTTATTTTTATGAGTCTTATTTCTTTAATTTCCGACGATTCACTAGATGTTTATGTGCATATTAAAAATTTAAAGTTTCTTAAAGGCTTGTTTTTACTCTAAGTTGGTTGATGATAATTGGTAGACTTGCTTGATATTTTTTTAAAAACATTTCTATTCAATAATTGAAGAAAGAAGAATTGAAGTTAAGAGATGAATATTTTAGAAACAGTTTTATTTTGATATCTTCGAGGGAATGAATGACTCGAATTAAATCATTGATACACTAGAGAGATGAGTAGCTTCGGTATCAAAGGCGCATTAACTAAGCCGACGAGCCTGGATTGTTGAGATGAAACAAACGAGCTCTGCTCGCTAAGATCGCGAAGCGATCTTCAAAGAACTGCGAAGCAGTTCCGGGGGTTGGTGAGCGATAGCGAGCAGGGGGCAGAGCCCCCTAGTGAATTAAACTAAAAAACACTCTTAATTTTAATTTATTTGAAAGGTTTTTAGCAATATTACTCAGTTCAAGCTACAAATGGAAATAAATCTGTAAACTTTCATCGACTCCGTTTGATGTTCTGTGGTTTGAGAAGAATTCTAAACTTTCAGTAAAATTGTATTGAACAGAATAAAAATTGTATTTTTACTTTTTTTTTCATTTTCTCTCAAAGCATGGCTATCGGACTAATTCCTTTATTTACAAACTAAACAGTTAATTTCATCTTCTGTTTAGTGTTCAAAGTAGTATCATTTTGGTGCCCAAAATCAAGTTAATTAATTAATAGACATCCACCACAGCTAATATGAACTCCCACAAAAAATGGTCTGATTTCCTTGAAAATTCTGCGACTTACTACAGCGGAGCTCTTCAGGTGTAGCCCAAAAGTCTCAAAATAAGTAAAATCACTATTTTTAAGGGTAAATTAAAGAAAAATTTTTGGAGGCGGAACTCCACCCTCTAAAATTCTTCCCCTTCATATATGCTCTTTTCCATGTAAATTCTGTGCCTTACAAAGAGAGGTTCACTTTCGAGTGACCCAAAGGGTCTCAAAAAAGGCTAAAACTACTTGGAGGATTAAATTTCTAAAATTTTTCAATTGTTTTCGAAGTAACCTGTATGAGTAAAAAAACTAAATATAGGAATTCTATATTACAATTTGTGTTTATCTCTCTCTTTTAATGTCTTTAATTTGAACTTATTTTTTAATCTTTTAATGTCTTTAATTTGAACTTATTTTTTAACCAGGGACCAGAAGGGCAATCTACTTCAATCCCATCTGCACTAATAACAAGGAATTAATATTATCGAGGGGGTTGTAATACCTTTACTACCTGTATGATACCTTTACTCCCTCAAGCGTGAAATTATGTATTTATTCACCTGTAGAAAAATTAATATCATTAAACTAAAATAGATAAACAAAAATTAAAATAGTTTAATCATAAATATTATATTTTATACACGCTTATTTTAAAATCTAAAAATTTTAAAAAATAAACTTCTCTCTGTTTCAACAATTAAAAATAAATATATTGAAAATCGATTCACTAGTACTGGTAGGTTACCAAACTTCCGTACTTGGCGGTTGGCGACTAATTTCAGACTCTCCATGTTATTTTTTCAAATTTTGACTGTCTGCCATTGCTTTTCTTGATGACCAAATTAAGTGAAACTTGATTTTTAGGGTCTCTATAAAGTGTTCTTTCACAAAATCGAATAAAAATTGGGGTCTTCCATATAAAAATTTAAACTTCTTATTCCTTTGCGCCAGAAGACGACCCCTGAGAGAAAAATAGTCAATTAGTGTTTCCAAGTATTCACTAATTCCTGAAAAATGACTTAAAAACCATCTCTCTAACCCCAGCCGTTCACCCACAACATCCACTCTAACGTTTTTTATTTCCGCAGCTGTACAAATGTAATATTTAAGAAACAGCAGACTTCACTTACCATCCCAACGATGTTTAGTTCATCCATAAAGCAAAAATAATTAGTATTAGGAAAGTAATAAAATCAAATAAATAGTTTAAACTTTTACGTTTGCGCCAGCGTACTGGTCACACTTTCCATTATTAAAAAATTTGATACCCTGCCCTCCGGTTCAAATTTTTCCTTTTAATTTTGAAAAACGTTCGTATAGGGTATGGTATGCATACATAGACGTACTAGTACATCTGGAGCTTGAATGTTTGTTTTGTTGCTGTGTTGATGATTGGATATTACTTCTGTGATGTGGTTACAAGTGTACTTAGGTCCTCGGTGTACAAATGCCAGCTGTGTAGTTTTTAAGTAAGAGTTTAAATAAAAAATAATATTGGTCACTGTCTGGAATGATTAATATCCAAGTATCCTCCATCGGCTACTAACTTTAAAGTTTGGCAATTTTTATTAATTTCATGTTGATATGATATGCAGTTTATTTTAAATACTTAGTTCCTTAAAAATACACTACCTATGAGTGCTATGAGTAGGTACTACGTAGTACATAATTTTTATTTCTTATTTTTCCTACATTTGGATTATCCATGAGTCATTTAACTCTAGATATTTACTTTTCTATCACCCTCGTTAATCAGAATTTAACTTAAGCATGAATATTCTCGTTTTAAATAACACTCTTAAACAAACATCCATTAAAATTATGTTATTCATTATCTTGAACAAAGCTTAATAATCTGTATAAAGATCCACTGCCAAAAAATATCCCTAATAAGATGTCAGAACGAGAAAAAAAAGTTACATGTTAGTATTAGAATAAATCAAAACCCAAGGATCTTGAACTTGAATATAAACCTTACAGATTCGAACAATCCAAAAATTAACATGTGAATGCTCTACAATTTCAGAATAATTGCGAAAAATTGCCTTAAAACAGTTGATTCGACGGAGAACCGAGAAGCTTAATTCGAAATAAGCTTCAACCGGCTAATTTATTCTCAGGCTAATTTGAATAAATCCTTTAGCTTTGCAATGGATACGAAGAACCTTCTCAATGATATTTCAAGTTAGTATGATTTACATTTGAAACCTGAGAAGCCACAGTTAACAGGATTAAGAAATTGTCTCTGAAGATAGAAATGTAAGAGGTTCTTGGACCGTGTTCTTTTTTTGAAATTTATTCGAAGTTAAGAATTTAAGTCTTGGCATAAGATGATAATGTAAACTTAAGCCTTAAGACTTAAGATTTATGATTTACTAAGAGTATGAACTATACCAGTTAGTAATTCATTTTAAGATTCATGTCTTCTTTAGAATACATAATTTATACTTTAGAGTATTTTTCTAATTATTCTACCCATGGTCATAGGATAATTTAAAAGTTAAGTTTGTAACAAAATTTATAATTCCGTAAAAATAAAAGTAATTACCATGTAATTCCATGTAATGTTATTTCCAAAGTTTCATTATTATGAAAGCTGTCTTTCGTAATTCAAGATAACCTGAAAAATGAGTAGACTGAAACTCATTAGCATCTTTTTTAATTAGAGGATTTGTTCGCTTGTATTTAATAAGTTACATTTCAATATGAAATATATAATTATCCTTTCATTTTTGAATCAATTCAACTTTACTGATTTTAAATTTTAAATGCTTTAGAAGTTTAAGTGAAAGCAACTAATAATAATTTAGTGCACGAAAATAAGAAATTATAGCCCCAAAAGTAGCTGCAAAAACAAAACAAAACTAAACAAAGAATTTAAGCCGCATTCCTAAATTGTATAATTTTCATAAAATTCCTTTAGTATGTAAAAATAGAGATTAAAAAGGATCTTTAAGATTTTCATGAAACTTTTTTTAAATCAGAAATGCATCAATGATTTAATAAAACGAAAATAAAGTAATATATCTTATACATTATCACTTTTAAGATTTTTTTCCTCTTTCATTCACATCCATATTGTAGATGTAAGGTCAAGCTAGCGTTCAAACAACGAAATTAAAATATTTTCTCTATTTAGTTCTTTTCTGATCTGCTATAATTTTTTCATCTAATAATAAGGTAAGGGAAAATAAATTATGATCAAGATACTCCCTCCAGTCGTCACGACATTTTTGCCTCTGTTTAATTAAAATCTGTACTTTAGGAATTTGAAATGAATAGAACCAATTGCTGAGTTGTAATTAGGGAGAAGAAATATTCTAGATTTGAAATAAGTGGAACGCAATATTTTTTTACTTCCTATTCATTATTCTTTCTTTTGTTTATCGATGTAAGGTACTTGTAATTGTACTAGTTAACTCAAAACATTTTTAATAGAGATTGGCATCTCTAAGCACGTGCAGAAAAGGAAAACTAACAAATATAAATAGAACAGGAAAAGACTCAAAACATGGAGTTTGTAAATAAATATTGTACATTTACTCAACATCAATAAAACTAATATTTTTATAGTATAACGTGTGGGTCAAACATGCTACAATCGATTAGAGCAATGATCACAAACATTTGTGTAGAACTCATATTTACAAATTATCTTTTTTTTTACTTAAACTATCAGTTATAAAAAGATAGCTTGTGCACTTTCTCTCTAACGCATTTTTAAAAGTATTTCACCCGTACTGGATACACTTGATAATATAGACACAACTATTGTCTTTAATAATGTCTAGTTATGATAAAAAAAGTCTTAAAAGCGGACAAGTGCTGGAAGTTGCAAACTTAATATCAATTATTTTAAATTACATTCGAAAATATTTTCTGAGCCAGCGTAAAAATACAAGATAGTATATCCCGTTTTGATTTTTCTTTTAGAAGTAAGTAATATTACTTATTTAAGAAATGTAATTTTAGCCTTAACTTTGTAACTTAGAGAAGCCTGAAGAAAAACTTCTTAACCTCAGGTTAACTTTTTTCCATCCAGGACCGGATGATGTTTATCCAAAAGTGCTTGTGAAATGCGCGGAGGAATTAGGGGACGTAATAATGACAATTTTTAAATCAACATACGATTAGGGTTTGGTGCCAATAGATTGGAAATTAGCTAATGTAACTCCAATATATAAGAAAGGACCGAAATGGGATCCAGGCAATTATAGACCAGTAAGCTTAACATCAGTCATTTGTAAAATTTTCGAAACCATACTTAAAAAGCATATAATGTTATACTTGGAGGAGGGTAACTTACTTTCAGACAATCAGTTTGGATTCAGGAAGGGTAGATCCTGTCAAACTAATCTTTTAAAGTTCTATGACAAAGTAACAAAAGAGTTGGATCAAAAACATAGTGTAGACATATTTTACATCGATTTTCAAAAGGCATTTGATAAGGTTCCACACGAGGCATTGCTACTCAAATTGGAAAAATTGGGTATCAGAGGTAAAACACTATTGTGGATTAGGAATTGGTTGATAGGTAGGAAACAGAGAGTGCAAGTCAAGGGTAAATATTCTCAGTGGGCAGAGGTCATGAGTGGGGTGCCACAGGGGTCAGTATTGGGGCCAATTCTCTTTATAATATTCATTAACGATATTAGTCAGGACATTAGGAACAAAATCAGCATATTTGCTGATGACTTAAAAATTTGGGGAGGGTAGATACTCAGGAGCAGGTACAAAATTTACAAAGGGATCTGGATATGATATCACAATGGGCTGAAAAATGGAGTATGTCCTTTAACATAAGGAAATGTCAGGTACTTCATATGGGTCGGGGGAATGGTAGGGCAGAATTTTATCTGCACGGGGACAAAGTTAAAGAAGGTAATATGATCAAAGATTTAGGGGTGATAGTAAATGAGGACTTTAAATGGGTTCATCAGTGTTCATCTGCTAGTAAAAAGGCTAATAGGATATTGGGATACATTAAAAAAACTGTTTCTTCAAGGTCCGAGGATATTATTTTGCCACTATACAGAGGCTTGGTGAGACCACATCTAGAGTATGCTGTTCAGTTTTGGTCTCCATACTTAAAAAAAGATATTGATGCAATAGAAAGGGTTCAGCATAGGGCTACTAAAATGGTCAAGGGTATATCCAGTTTAAGTTATGAGGGAAGATTAAAGAAGCTAAATATGTTCACTCTAGAGAGAAGAAGGATTAGAGGGGATTTGATTCAACTATTTAAAATGGTAAAGCAAGGGGACACAGAGGGACTAGATTTCAATACGGGTAATAGAACAAGGGGTCACAATTTCAAATTGAATAAAGTAAAATTTAAGACGGATTGTAGAAAGCATTATTTCTTTAAAAGGGTAGTGGATAGATGGAATGCGTTGCCTGAAACAATCGTAAATTCAAGTGGGGTAAACGAGTTCAAGGGGAAAATTGACAGATACTGGGATTCTGGTAGTTTGGGTTAAAAAGACTGGACCAACCTTGCTGGGCTTACGCCTGTAGTTGGTCGACTTAATTTGTATTTGTATTTGTATTTATTTTATTGATGAAAATTTTGGAAGTCTCGCTATATTGATGGTGGAGTTTCCTTAATTAGTGATAGCACAGGTCTGCAAATAAAATTTTTTCGAGCTGTTTTGGTTATTTCACCTGAACTTAATGATTTTTATTGCGCTGAATCCAAAAATGACCTCCATTTTGTCCTTCGACGTCACGTTTTTTGACAATTCAGGTTTTTAGGTTTTATTGGGAAATGCCTTAAAATTTTGAAAAATTGACTCTTTATACTAATTTTTTTATTCAAATTTTTCCATAAAATCTTTTTCATGTCTTTTGATGTGCTGAATCTAAAATTGACCTCCATTTTATCATAGAACTTCACGTTTCTTCAAAGTTTCAGTAAAAATGCCGATTTTTTAAGAAAATAAAAGTATATCTTTAAAAATATTATTTTTCGAACCAAACTTTATCTGCAAATCATTTTTTATGATTTTTGGTGTGCTGAATCCAGAAATGACCTCTTTTAAATCTTAAGACATCGCATTTTGTAACAAATTGAGCAAATATAACATTTCACAAAAAATGTTACTTCACTTAAGAAGTAGATTTCTCAATCCAAATTAATTATTAGGGTCATTAGTTTTAATGTTTTTTGGTGCCCTGAGTTCAAAAATGATCTCTGTTTTACCATAGAATGTTATGTTTCCTGACAATTTAGGTTAAATTGTAAAATAAGTCATTATTTCAATTTTAATGAAAATAGGTTCATAAAATAAAATTTTTATTACATATTCTTCCTGAAAATCATTATATAACTAAAATAAACTCATTTACACACTCTAAAGCCAATTTTTCCTCATAATGAAGCTCCTAGGTACATTTACCATTGTGAGTTACCCTTTGGACGGTACAACAAAAATCCTTCATTATTGCACGATTAATTCTTCCTTAATATTTTCTTTCCATCTCTATAATGTCCTGATGAGATAGTTTACTAATGTGCATCATTCACAGCTCCTAATTTTAAAAATAAAGGAGCTAGAAATGTACAAAAACTATGAAAAGTGGGCAAATTCAAATATAATTTTGCAATTTGTGAAAAAACCTGACGTATAGGATTTTTTCCAATATTTTTTTCGTTATCAGCACACCAAAATACATATGGAAATCGCTAAAATATTTCAAACAACTTTTTCATTGCGGACCTGTGTAGTTTTTAAGCTTTAGCTCTTTAATGGCCAACTTTTTATTTTTCTTAAATATTTCGTAAAAACATAGTAAATAGCCCCAAAACAACTGGAAAAATAGCGAAAAAATCCCTGATTAAAATTTTAATTTTTACACCATAATTAAAAAACCTCCCTAAAAAGGGACGCTAGGCACGAATACCCCTGTTTTAAAGCCTCAAAAACATTTTCTACCTATTAAGTGCAGCAATAGTGATCGGAACGATACTGTAACATTAAAATGGGGAAAACATTAATAATTATTTATTCAATTAACTGTAAAATTAACTTTAATTAACGTAATTTGAGCATTTTTTATGCCTTAAAACCAGTTTTTGCCTCCCAAATCTTTGTTAATTGCAAATTAATTAAGATTTTTTAATTGAAAAAAGGCATTCTTTGCCTATATGTTACCTAATACTAAGTAATAATTATTTCTAGACTACACACCTCAAACTCATCAGAATATCTCAATTTTTGAAGCTTAACTCTGTCAAATGCCAATAATTTTTTCATTTATTTCATTTTATTGTGAGGAACACAAATTTCTCCCCAAAAATCAAGCATTAGTAGGATGTGCATTAACAAGCCAGATAATAAAGATTGATCTGCAGTATATACACAATAATTAGCAACATTTAATTAGAAAAAAAAAGTCAAAAATTTATCACAAAAGCGACTTTTTTTGGCAGTTTTAATGAAAAAAAGTCATTATAACTAATAATTATTAAATGTTTAATTAAAATATAACCTGAATACATTTACATAAGTAATAAGTATAGTGAAAGAATTAATTTATACCTTTTAATTATACAAATTAATTCCTTATAATTTAAGACTTTTTATTTCATTAATTTAGCAAAAATAACACTATTTTCCAAAAAATTAAATAAAAATAATGAATTATTTAACTAAATTAAAAATAATTTTATAAATAATAGTTTTTTAATTCATTTGATAAGAATCGAACGCGTTTTTATGAAATAAATAAAGAAACACTAGTATTTCACTATGAGTTAAAACACGGGGGCATTCGTGCCTAGCGTCCCTTTTTAAGGATGCATTTAGGGGGTTTAAAACAAGGCCAAGATAAAATATTTTCGGAAAAATAAAAAAACACGCCAACTGATTTAATGTATAAACAGTAATATATATCGGCATTGAAAAATTTTTAAAATAACAAATAGGATTTTTAAGCTTTTTCTTTTAAAATTTTTAAAAAAGCAAGCATCTTCCAACTTTAAAAAAGTGATTTTTTTTAAATTCTGCTTTCTTCTTGTGTTCTCTATGTTATGCGAAGATCAGAAATACATCAGTGCAAATTTTGATTCAAAGGAACAATTTTTGTAGAAATAGGAGGATTTTTAAAATACGTCCTTAAAAAGGAACCCCGCAGGCAGTAATAGGTTAAGCTTAACAATTTAAAGATCTCCAATTATATACAACCTCAACTGATTCGCAACATTAAAGAATATAAAATACTTAATTCATTTAATACTATCTTCTAAAAATTGTAGATAATTGATAAATTACACTGTTTATAAACAGCGTACTACATAAACACCCCTGCGGAAATTTAGAGCGTTGTTGAATAATTTTCTTCACTTAGATTCTCAGTTGGAATAATTACCTAAAAGGTTTTGAATCACGCAGCTTTGCGCACTACTTTAGGGATGAAAGATTACATTCCAAATCAGATCTTGAATTATATTAAAGGGAGAACACCAAACTCTTCCTAATTATTCTTTTTATTATGCATCTTGAATTGTAATGGGTACGAAATATTCACGGAATTTTGCAATACTTTAAAGGTGGGGAATCACTGGGATTTTCTCGCATACGAAGCACGCCAAGTTGAACTCATCCCTGTTGGAGCATTCTTATTATTAGGGGGCAACTAAAAATTACCAAACGTCATAAAGAGAGGTCCTGAAACATGGGATAAAATGGACAGTGTTTTGATGATACTGATTCAAAAACTTTTCTAGTTCTTTTCAAATTTAAAATGACTAAATGGCAATAGTTATTATCTAATCAAAATATAGTGGTAATTTGTAATTTTCCCCTCTTGATTTTCTTAAAATATTTTCTCATAATTGATAGTTTTAATATAATAATTAGAGCTAGGATTTGTATGTAATTGCATATTGTTCAGGAATCTGATATTAAAGTGTGCTCTTGAATTCTATACGTTTTAAAAGATTTCGAATCGATTAAGACCATGTTTATTTTACATATTTTCACATATTTCGGTTTATTTACATAGTTTTACATATTCAACCTATAACTACATATTTTTATTACATATTTATCAATTTTCAAGTTTTTCAAAAATAATCACACGTTTGACCGATTTTCAAATTAAAGTAACCCAAAAAATTAAATACACATTCAAGTTATAGTTAAAATTTGTGCTCCCGATGCTGAATTTAACTTTTAAAAGGATGTGAAGTCGAGATTGTCAGACGAAACGTGTAAGGCGCGCCGAGAAAGGAAGTAGACACATGGTTTTCGTTTTTTTTCTCGTGGCAAGGCAGCAAAAAATAAGGGCTGTCGGCGAATAGTGATAGCCACCCTTCCCTACTATGTGCTTGCGTAATATTTGAAGAGCCCCTTAAAAAAATTACTTAACATTTTCTTTTTATTATTACATATTTGGCATTTTTTAATACATATATTGTGCTAAAATAAACACATATTATATGTACATATATTGGATTTTTAATTACATATAAATCACAGCCCTAATAATAATATTTCTGGTAGATATATTTGCTTTTTTAAAATAATCTAATCAGTTTCATAGATGCTAATTCCACGAATTACACACACTACATGGGAAGGTAGTGTGAGTCACAACTCAGATTTTGCCAAGAACAGAAAATCTATCACAAATAAATGAAATTTAGTAGTTTATAAGTATAAAATAGACATAAAAAAGGAAAACCAAAGGTAGATCTAATTTAATCGAAAATAATCATTTGTTTCTGGTTTTTAGATTCATATTTAGCTCATTTGTAGTGAGTCTTAAGCATGGAGTTAGCCTAAAGCAAATTAAATAAAGAATCGAATCGGTGTGTTTATGCCATACTTAATTTTTTTAAAGATTAAAAAGTAGAGGTTCAACAGATTAATGAAAAAAAATTAAAGAGTTACGTCACGGCAAAATTTGTTAAACCTGTGGCACAGGGAAGAGGTGAAAAAGGTCCAAAGAGGCTAAACTTTCCTATTTTCATCTTTTTCCACCTTGAATCTAAATTGAACCTAATTTCAATTCGTTTACCGTACCGATTTCTCTCTTAAAAATATGGCAACCAAAGCTTTTCACCGCGAACTTTCCCATCGTAACTTTACGAATGCCCCCTCCCAATTGTGTGCGTTTTAATTAGCAAAACTGTGTTCGAATGCTAATATGGAGTTGTTTTGGCGCAGAAATGCTGGCAGTGCGGAGCTGTGGAACGGACGCCATGTGGACCGGAAACATCACCAACTTCACCCGCTGCGTCTCCAGCATACAGGTGAGTAGATTCTTTGGGGAAAGAGAGGGCTTGTGTATGGAAATGAAGGGTTCACTTCTCTAGAAAAGCCTTCTTTTCTGTTGTCTTTGGAGAGAGGGTTTATGGATTGAGGGAAAGTATCTTGAAAGAGTTAGAGTGGATGAACACACACATGGTGATAGTATTTTCGTGAGTCAAGCACGTTTCGGTTCGCTATTGCCGTTACGTTTTAAAAGGGTAAACCCTTTTAAAACCAATGCCAAGCCCTGAATGAACTTTATGCTTGAATCATGTTGCATGAAAACGATCAATGCTCAAGTTCATCCACCTTTGATGGAATGTTGATCATTGATTTATTTATTATATGATCCAACTACACTTTTAAAACGACAGTCTCAAAAACGAGTAATATTACTCAAATCTGAGTATTAGGGTGGAACGAAAAAATCAATCTAATCTGTGTCAACTTATTGTAGCAGAACCATAACTTACTTATAAAATTCTTAAAGTAAAATAAGACAAAAATAGTAAAAGCATTACCTTAATTGTTAAGAATTCATATTTAGTATAGTTTGCAGACCCCTAAAGATCTATTTGACTAAAACTACAATCTATAAGTATTTTTGAACAGTATTTAATGTTTTTAAAAGAAAAATTTAAACTGAAAATGTTTATTAATGAAGCACTTATAGTTGAAATTAACAAGGATTATACAATTTTTTTAGTTATTTGTGATAACCTCAAAGCATTTCTTGATTGGTATTAAATTTTTACTGGTTAATAATTTTTTTCGGTTAAAAGTTTTTAAAAATATTATTTTTGAAATTATGAAAAAAAATTGAAGAAAGGTAGTCATGATGTATACCAAAACAAAGAGAATAAAATTATAAACAAAATTAGCTCAATTTCATGTTTTTAAGTTGAATAGCTCCAAATTTATGGCTGCTACTAATGCAAGAAAAACTACTTTACAATATTTGCGTAACTCTAAAAAAATATTTCTCCCAAAAGAAGGGTGATAAAAAAACGAAACCTGTGACATTATATCTCTAACAGTAGTAGTTTCTCATAAAAAATCATGAACTAAATTTGAGTGTTTAATCTTTGTTTTTTTTTGTTGTTTTGTAAAAAAAGTGACAATTTTTTGAAACTTCAAGGCTCTTCGGCACCTTAAGATATTTTTTGATCAATTTCAGATTTTCACATATTGACACTGATGTATTAAGGCAACTTTTCCGCACTATCACGAATTGAATATTCGAAAAAAGGTTTTTTCGTTCCACCCTACTGAGTGTCAAGCACTCAAACAGGCTCCGATCCAAATTTACTCAAATTTGAAAACATGCATGTACTCATTTTTGAGATTGTGCAGATACTCAAAATAAAGCATCATGTACTAATTTTTTAATTCTTCCATGACATTCTTATAAGGATGGTGCCAATGTGTTACATACATTTATAATGATCATATAGCCACGTTACTATGACGTGGGAAGTAGACCAGTAAGTTAGGTGCGACGTTCTCTCAGTGTAAGGGCATTATTCTTCTGCAGCAGTGGTTTCAAAACTTTTAAAGCCTCCGAACACTGAGAGAAATAGAGCATTTTCAATCACATAACTCGGACCTAGCAAACGGCCTTAGCAGCAGATTGGGTACATTCGTATTAGCTCGTCCATTCGCCAACAGGGGCGATAAGTCGCCAAGTCTGGTAAACCCCGCAACACTACCGTTGATTCTGGTAACCCTGAAAAACGTAGCGAAATCACGCTAGTTCCGATCGCTGCGCAAGTGCGTGCAATTTGGATCGGTACGCCCATGGGTGAAATAATGTGTGCGCACCGCGCAGGTTGTTTTGAACGTAAATTCAACAGTGTTTACAAGGTAAGAACGAAGACTGCATTTGAAAGGTAGGAGTCTAAATGCTTTCGTGTCGTTTCACGGTGAACTTTGTTGCGCCATTTTGCCGAGCCCCAGAGTCTTTCAATGTTTTGCGTATGAACGCCGGTGGAAGGATCGCAGGTTTTGAATCACCGGTGGTAGGATCGACCATTTTGCAAGTAAGTTAGTGTCTTACCGAGTGATATCCGTAGTTTTGGTACATCCAAGAATACCGATTCCCTTTTATCTGAATCCTTACTGTTTCTGATACCCCCACAACGAGTTTGGTTATAGATAGGGCAGGGGGGGTTTGGGGGGGGCGGCAGCCCCCCCCAACCACAAGAAACTTTTATTTTTTATTTTCTGATGTTATAAAGATGTTTCTGATGTTAAAAATGTGTTTTTCGGCGATTCTGATGAAATCCCGTATTTTGGCGCGTTTTGGCGAAATTTGGCGAAGTTGGCGAAAACGATGGACGGGCTAATACGAAAGTACCGCAGATTGTTTGACCTATAACAGTTAACAGTTAAATGAAAATAACTGGTCATGCTTCTATTGGAGCATTTGATGACAATCACATGACAGCAACAGATACCACCGCACCTAGCAACGGCCTTAGCAACTAACTTTTTGACCTACAGCAAGGAAGAAAATAACTTGTCGTGACGTCACCTGAAAACACTATTGTTAAAATGCAATATGTGGCAAGTGCTTTTAAAACGAAAGCTAATTTTTAAGAAATTCTCCCGTTTAATTCAAACGAAACTATCAAAACCAGACACGTTTATTATAAAACAAAATGCTATTTTAAAATATACGCAAAACTGTACCGAATGATTACTTTTAATGACGTAGATTGAAATTTATTCAAATAAATACTTTTTTTCATAAATTGAATATTTCTGGACATTTTTGAATATATTTTAAGAATGAAACTTGTTTATAACTCTAGTTTATATTTATTAAGTTTAGTATGAATGAAATTGTAACAAAATTTTTTCACATTTACTAGCCAGTTTCAGATTGCTGAACACATAAGTCTTGAAAGTTTTACCTGGATGTAAATACAGAGTTTTCTTCATTAAAAAGCTTTTAAATTCATATATATGTTTACAAGAAATAATAAAGTAGCATTCAAATTTTAATAAGGTTTACTCCAATATAAAATTAATTTAATATTAGATACCTATATGTAGTGAGTAAACAAGTTTTTCAACTTATAGACAAAAAGGGAGAACCGGCTTTAAAGAAACATAGCTCAGCTTTATTCCGAAGGGTTTGATCCTATTTTTTGTTGTTCCACTTTAATGGGAAGAAAAGGGAAGTTATGCCCGCATCTTTTATACATGCACTCCAAAGTAAACCATCATAAAAATTTATAAGCATGGAAACAACTACACTGAGAGTTATTTTACTAGACTCAACTTCGATACAAATGTTAAACATAAATCGTTTTACATTGACTATGAATCGTAAAGTTTGGAGATTCCAAGTAACATAATTTTTTATTATGCGCTTTGTAGCTATAAGATTTTCAATAGTATAAAGGGTGGTTTGGTTTGTATTTTTTTTGCCTCGCAAGCTTCCACTACAGTTATAATGCTGTAAAAGTAAGTTCATATCTTGTTATCCTCTTCAAGTACAAAATAGCCTTTTAGAGTTAGAATTGCCTATTCACATGCAATAAAATATTTTTCATATAAATTCAAACTTTACATTTTTCTCCAGTAGGTCTCCGAAAGGTCTACATGTAAATACAGTCAAGTCCGCTTAATGTGATCGCAATTGTCCGAGACTAAACTGATAACATTATCCGATCGATAACAATAAGCGATCTCATATAAAAAACAGCAAACAACTTAATTAGATTGTTTGCTTTAAAATCAAAATTATGTAATCGTAATAAATATATTCAAAACTCTATTTTTACACTAGGTAAAATTTTAAGGGGAAAATATAAGAGTAGTTTAGTTTATAAAATTAAAATAATCGCTTTCTGTGTATTTTTATAGAAAGGTCTCTCTATTTTCTGCTCCATTATATCCTTCCACTCCAATAAACCCCTTATTTATTACATAATCTGAATTTCATTACACAAGGGAAAATCAAAATATCTTATCAGAAACATCTGCAAAGCATGGATCTTGGTGTTTCTTTAACTAATCACAAGTATGGATTCGGACCCCCCCATAACCTCTTTCTTTCAATATAATATGAGGAATGTTTTATTTTTTTTACCCTGAATTTCAGAAAAAAGAAACGCCAGACGTTCTCATGGAGAAGATTTTTACTTGTAAAAATTGACCTTCAAAATGAAACTCGAACCCAAAAGCGGTCGTTTGAAAGGGGATATGGACAAATTTTGATAATATTAAGCGGATTTATGATTCATAGTTGATCACATTAAACGATGTATTTTACATTAAATTAAATAGGAATGATCGGGACCGGTCGATTCCGATAACATTATCCGATTGATAACATTAAGCGTGATCACATTAAGCGGATTCGACTGTACATGGAACCTTTCAAGCAATTCAAGACGAGATTCATAATACGTTTTAAGCACGAAAGTTCCATGTTTATATTTCGTGCATTGAGAAAGTTTCATTTTTCACTTCATTTCAAAAGTTTTATTTAAAATACTAGGGAGCTACCGCCCCCTGCTCGCTATCGCTCGCCAACCCCCGTTAACTGCTGACGCTGATACTTAAGGATCTCTTTGCCATCCTCACAAAACACAGCTCACAGCACTTACTCATTTTATAAAACATTCTTAAAACAGGGGAACTACTTCTCTGGGGTATTCTTTCAAAAAAGGGGAATATTCATTCAGCGGCGAAATTTTAACAGTTCCTTTATGGCAATATGAATTGGCGGATCGCCATTTAATTCCAAGAAAATTAGTAACAAAGCAGTGTAAACTTTCTTTTACCATTTCCCCAAGGTAATGTTTTTCTCAAACAGATCCATTCAGAAGCACTGAAACATCTCCGGAATAAATTTTACTTTCTTAAAATTTGTAATGATTTTCATTGATTGTCTGTGAAAAATGTAGAAATTATCGTAAACATCACGAAAATTTAGAATTTTGCTTCATGAGAACAAATAAACATCGAAATTGTGTCAGTTTCATCGCAATGACACGAATGTTCAGACTTTCGATTTTTATCTTTTTTTCTAAAACATTCCCCGCCATATCTAGTTTTGCGTTTTGGCATTATAAAAAAAGTTACCTTTTACTACCTTAAATAATATAACTTGCAAAAGGATATAAAAATAATTATTATTGTAATAAATAAATGCAAAAGTTCAAAATTTCTGAAAGCGAGTTTATATTTCATTGTAAATATAGTAATGATTAGGTTGCCACAACGACAAAGATAAATATATAAATATGAATTAATTATTTAAAAATAAAAGATAAATTAATTATACATTAGTTTTAAATATAATTAAAATCGTTTGAACAGCAAAAATATAAATATTGTTAAAAAGAATCCAATATATATTTTTTAAATTAGTGTGATAAATAGAAAGATGATTATTTAATGTATTTGAATGTTAAAAAACCAGTGAAATATATTTTCAATTGTTTTAAAATTCATAGTTTCTTGCTTTGTAACTGCGACCTTATCCGAAATCGAAAAAAATGGAAATATTTTAAAATTAAGAATTTTTTTGAAAAATCGAAGGGCTTACTCGGAAATCCGGAAAGAATTCGGACATTTTGATACCATATATGTGTCATTTGGTTCAGTAATTAAAAAGCCTTTCTCTGGAAACCGTTTACCAAAAACTTTTTTTTAGAATAGAGAGATTAATTGATTTCAGGAGATGCTCATTGCAAAACAATATTCATCTGCCTTACTGTAAAATCAGTGGTTTATATTTGCATAGACATATCGATAATAACATGCAGCTGTAAATGAGACACATAGTGTTTTATTGTAATTGATGTAAACAAATTAAAGTTTAAATAATAACAGAAGGGAAATCATAAATGCCAAAAATGTGGTGTAAATATCGTCGCTTAAGGCGCAAAATGACATAACTGACATTTTGGCCATTTTGAGTTATGCATCAATCTTTATGCAAATCCCTGCCCCGGATGCATTTTCGCCGATCCCAACCGTTTCGTCCAATGAATACTCAGGCGCATGCGTTCGGACTTAGATATTTCCACAGTACTCCGTGGTCTTTAATGGGGTTGCCAAATTTTGGCATATTTCGCGTTTTTGGAGAGTTTTGAGAATATGTTTAGGAATACTTCAGAGTTCTGAATGTTCTGTTTTACAATTTTTCTTTCATGAATTATACCTAACGTAAGCATTTTTTTCACAGTTTAAGCAAAAGTTTTTTCTTTAAACCTTTCTTTTAATCATCAATATATACATTTCTCTTACATGTTGCTCAAATGTGGCTATATTTCTTATCCTTGGTTTGCAACAATCAGTTTATTTTTATTTAGATTTACAAAATATGTGGATTTTTTAATAAAAAATTATTTCTACAGAGGCCGTTCAATTATGTAAGCACCTAAGGGGGACGGGTTTGCTCTTTGCTTATTTTTCTAGACAACATGAGAAGTCAGTGACGCTTACATAAGATCTTACTTACACTGCATTTTTGAAAATCTCTCGTTTACTGCATAAATTCAAAATTCAACCAAAAATAAATTTTACTTTAAAATTTGTTAATACAAAAAAGGGGATCGGGCAGTTTTCTTACGTAATAATGAGGGAGGTTTGTGGTTTGCTTATCTTTGCTGCCCAGGGGGGTTTCAAATGTTACCCAAATTATACTTGGATATATTAGCATGTGAAAATTAGCAGGCCTCAAAAATGAAAAAGTTAGTAACTTCACAAATTTCCAGTGTCCTTATGTAGTTTTGTGTTTTTTTAGTTAAATAAAGACACAATTTAATCAAACATTTAAAAAAACTGAAAAGTGTTGTTTTTACATGCCACATATTTATCGCCACGAATAATCATGACATTTTCACATGAATTTTTTCAGTGCATTTTTAATTCCAATGACAAAAATACTCTCATTATGGTTTTGGGTCTATCTCCTCCATTTTTAATTAATTTTTTTAACTTTTTTATTTTACCTTTTTTTTATTTTAGTCTTCTCAGTGGATTTTTTAGGGTCACTTTCACAGGGGTAGACCATATTTCCATGAGCCTAGGAGGCGTTGGTTTCAAATAAAAGCAGCGAAACTGACTTATGAAACACCAGTATATATTTACTCTACCCTTATAAATTTTTGGTCTATATACTCTGATTTAGTTTCATAATAAAACTTACACACAAGTGGGGAGTAAGTCTGAATTCAGAGAATTCATTTATTCACAGAATTAATTTCTGTAAAAGTTAAATTTCTGTTCACAAAAAACCCTTCAGTTACAATTCTTTTAAACTTTGGATTAACATTCTTTTAAAACATTATATTACATAAGCATAATTAAAACATAATTACATTATATTAGTAAAAATGCCTACATAACATAATACTTATTAATGAATCAATAATATTAGAAAATATCCTTATTTATAAATTTCACACATTTTCAAGTAAAAATGACTTTATTACTGTATATTTAATACAGTCTCATTAGAATAGATTTTTATTACATACCAAAGGTTAGATAAGTGGACCAGATCAAAAAATTATGTACTTAACTGTCAATTACGAACAAAAGTAGATTAAAACTTTTAAATTATTATTTAAAACTTTTAAATGATATTTTACTTTTAACAAGTAAGATAAGTACTATGTCTTTACAAAAATTGACTGAGATCTAAAATATCCCACCCCCAATTCCGCTAAAAATGTATAAACTTGTAAGCGAAAAAAAACACAGAATATATCCAAGTAATTTTATCGCCAATCAGAACAAGCCCAATTTAACCGCCAAGCAAAATGTAACAACTAGACTAGAACAACCTCAGACTTTGCAAACTTCGACGCATGCGCCTGAGTCTTCGTTGGACGAAACGGTTGGGATCGGCGAAAATGCGCCCCGGATCACCTGGCACCAACGATTTTGCGAAAAAATGACTCAAATCGCTGCAATCGTCAATTTTGTCATTTTAGCATAACTGCATTCGTAAGGCAAAATGACATAATTGCACTCCTTTCATTGATATTGTTAGGGACACCGCCACATAGAAGCGTTTCATCTCAATCCCCGGTCAAAAAGTCCTAAAATGAAGGTTTAAAACTATAATAATATTATAGGGTATATATATATATATATATATATATATATATATATATATATATATATATATATATATATATATATATATATATATATATATATATATATATATATATATATATATATATATATATATATATATATATATATATATATATATATATATATATATATATATATATATATATATATATATATATATATATATATATATATATATATATAAGAATCTACTATTCATGTAATTCTCTCATAAAGTTAGAAAGGAGCAACAATTACTTAATTGAAAATACTTACAATTAAGTAATAATAATAAAATATTTCTTAGTGAAATGTGAATGAATTAATACATTTCTTGGTTTTTGAAAGACGATACTCATTTAAACTTTTGAATAAAATTTAACTAATTTAGTATTACAGAATTTAAAATAATTTAATAAGTGTTTCAACTATCCGCCAAAACTCCGCACAGTCAGATTCCATAATAGGAGTGCATAAAAATGCCAAAAGAACTATATTTATAGAAAGAACTATAATATAGTGTGTTATTGGCATAACACAGTTTGACACACACACATAAAACAGTTTGTTCGCTCGCAGTAAAAAATGCTATTTGAGAAGCAGGTATTGCCATAAATTCAGTGACTTATTTAAACATTTGTGAAAATAGTTTCTTAGAAAAAGTTTTTATAAGAAGTCCAAAGACTTTAACTTATCATTTATTTTCCATTAATTTATCAAAAGTTATATCTCTTTTGGAAGTTTTAGTTTAAAGTTAGCTTCTTTATACATCGAGGAAAATTTAAATCAAGATTTGTTGTAAATAAAGTGTTTCTTTGTTGATAGCTTCAGAAAAATTTCTGTGATTGTGTTCTATAAAAACCTAAATAAAAAAATATGAGAACAAATAAACTTTTTTATTTTTAAGATAGTAGGTACCTACTTTCAAGTAAAGCATTTTTTATATTAATGCTCTTTTGTCCCGTAAAATGGTTGCACGAAAAACTTTTTCTTTCAAAAAAACATCTCTAAAGTACCTCCAAAACTATTCTTCCTAAAATATATTTTCATGTTTTTGCAAACCTAGACATCACTGAGAGGAAATTTTCAGACATTTTTATAACATGAAATCATTGAAAGATTTGAAAACTCATGAAATATTCAGTTAACCAGCATTAAGTCACGATTATGCATTACACAAGACCTTAAACTAAAAGTAAGTGGACAGCAAAAAATATTTGAAGACGGAAAAGTATACAATAAGTTAGTTTAAAAGTATAAAGTTAAAAAGCTTAATAAATAGTTTAACGCGGCAAAATTTAAACATGTTGTAATTAGTTTGATACTTTACCAAACTAATGAAACAAATTGAGTTTTTTCTTCAATTTAGTCTGCCCTTTAAGCACGCTGAATATTTATTTATACTTCTGCACAATTTTTTACTCCCCAGGCATTTATATAATAAATTAAATACAAAAGCGACTTCATCCTTAATAAATTAATTTTCAAATAGGAATTAGTAACATAGATTGTTACAAAAAAATAAGATTAGAAAAATGTATTTTGTTTAAAGATAAATGTAAAAAAGAAATGTACTCAATGATCGAATGAAGTTTTAGTTCGCCCCAAGGGAAATAACTTAGGGATTTATATGATTATATCAATATAAATAAATGCGGATTAATTCTGCTGTGATAAAAACAAAGGTTTCTGGAGATGCAGTTACAGAAGGGGTGACTTTGCAATATGTTTTAAGGTGTTTACAAAAATTTATTTAAAGTGATGGTTCAATGTTATAAAAATGTTAACTTTCCCTTTTCTCAATGAGCACAACATTTCTCATTGATTAAATAGCAAAAAGAAGATATATTAGCCTGGTTTAATGGAAAATCCTTGGTAGTACATCATTTTTTCTGAGAAAAATGGATAAAAAGAACTTTTTCTTGTGTTACAATACTCCTATACTTAGATTAACTCCTATACTTAGATTTCAATACTCCTATACTTAGATTCTATAAAAAATAACCGAGTGATTTCAATAGAGCATTAAAATAATTGAATTTTAATGCTCTATTGAAAACTGCAATGGAAACGTCCTTTTTTACTATGTGTGTACTAGTGAGCCTATTTTTCAACTCATCTGTTTCAGGAGCTGTACCCCGTCTCTTGGACCCCCACAGTGGTCGCTCTCATCGTGGTCATCGGATCTACTCTGTCAATCATCGCACTTATTCTGTCACTCTTCGTCTTCTTCTACTTCAAGTAAGGCTAGGCGCGCACTGTAGACTTTTGTCACAGTGACTGGAACATAATTGTAACTCGAACTTTGTCCAGAAGCTAGAGCGCGCGCATTAGGCGACGATACTCTTGGCCGATTTCCAAGAATCTCGTCATAGATATACCCATTGCTCTTGAGTGACAGCTATGTTCCAGTCACAGTGACGGAAGTCTCCAGTGCGCGCTTAGCCTAAGTGGTTACTACTTTAGACCGAGAGACCGCGACAAAAAATCTGATTTTAAATGATTAAATCATGATTTTATTCAATTCAAAATTTTTACACTCCATAGATTACATCATTGTAATACGGAGAAGTCAAGTCTTACAACTGGCTGGTGGGACATGCGTGCTCAACCCTATATGAGGCGTTGAGAGTCAGAGTGGACCAACCCACAAAAAATGAAAAAGCGGTTTTTTTTAATTTTTCAGTAGAATGTAGAGACATCTATTGATTTCAGTTAGAAAATAATGCATTTTTTTAGTTCCCACAAGATGCCATCACTTTTTCGTTTGATCTAGTAATTAAAATCGCACAAAAATTTAATGCCAGAATGGATCAAGCCACTTGGTATATTCTGATTCTGACTTTCAACAGGATCCTCTAATTATTGATCACGAGAAGATCAAAACTAAACATTAAATACTAACCTTAAAAGAGAAAGTTTAAATATAACTACAATTTTGTAAAGCGTTTTTCTCGAAATAACAGCTACTGGGGTTGGTCCACTCTGACTCTCAACGCCTCATATCGAACATGTCAAATTTCACAAGGGGGATTTTATTTAACCTAATATGGAAATTTACATGGAAAAATTTTTCCATATTATTTTTCCATTTTTTATTTTATGTTTGAAGTATAAATAATCAGAAAAATCCGGACTTAAACTTGGGGAACTAGAAATTTTGACTTGTACACACTTGTTTTTAAATTTATTCGGCAGCCATTATAACAATCCGTCACAGGTCAACGTAATATACACTCCTATGTAAAAGATGATTGGTCTTATTGTTTTTTAAATTGTTCTTTTAGTGGTGATTTTATTAAATCTAAATTATCTTTGTCTAAAAATTGACGGAATAAGCACGTTTTCTGTAACGTTTAATGTAAAAATACTATTTTTTACAGTGCATATAAATAAAGACCACCCATTGGATATTTGAAATACCTTCCAAAAATGTTTTCGAAAATCAACAGTATTAGTTTTTGTGAGATGCATAAATTATTTTAACCATTCTAATTTTATTTCATTAAAGACTCATGTCTTACAGTAGTTATTTTTTTGTAGGGAAATTATCTTCACAAATTTCACTACTGTTTTCTGTTGTATATAGAAACTATGTAAAACACTGACCGAACATGACATTTATTTATAAGGATTTCTCTTTGAATCTCACAATCGGAACAAACATGTCCGAATCGAAAATGTCACTCTGCATTTTAAAAGAGCGTCCGTTTCGCCTCTTCTGGAAGTATGCAGTTCACTGTTTCCATGTTCTCCTCCAAAGTAGGTGAATCGAATAGGAGGAAATTTGACGGATGTTTTCAGCTTCCTTTTATTGAGTTTGCGAATGTCGCGCTGCAGATTTTTTGGGACTATTACCCGAGGAATGCTTTCTGTGACGTATACCTTAGTTTGGTACCTACTGTTCAGGGTGTTTTTAAGTCCGTTCACCGCTTTAAATTTGAAACAAAGTTTCGTAGAGTCATTTAAGTAAATAGCGTCATGTAAAGTGGGTAGATTCGGAATCCATTGAGACGATTAGCAGAGTGTCCTGTGAGGCAATACTAAGTTTGGAGAAATCATTTAAAAATTAAAGGTATAAAATATTCAATGATAGAAATATGTGCAATACGATAAAAAAAGCACAGAGAGAAAGGTACTTTAGGGTTATCCGGGTGTAAATCTCTCTAATTGAACTATATTGGCCACGTTTTATTATTTACATTTAAAATATTACAAAAATTGAAAAGAAACTATGTTAGTTAATATATTTTAATGGTGTTTTACTTTGGTATTTGATTATTTTTGGAAGGGCAGTGGGGATCCTAGTGGTTAAGGCATCGGCTTCGGGATCGGAGGGTCCCGGGTTCGATTCCCGACACCGCTAAAGACCCACCGAGTATATGCGGAGTACGTGCTCGTTAAATCTGTGGGTCCGAAAGTTCTGTGGTCCGTCATGGCGCAGTTTACCACGGGTCCAGGTGTCTGGAGACTATTTCCCTCCCCTTCAGATACATGGCAAAATTGTGGAGGTGGCGATAGATTGTGGCAACATCTATCATCTCATGAGGCAGAAGTCGGACTCCTGCCATTTATGGGCCTCACTTTCTCAGGAGCCGCACCCCCTTTGCTTTGAATCCTTGTGGAGCTTGGGTATTCCAAGTGGCACACGACAACAACAACAACAACATTATTTTTGGTGATTTTAGCATGAAACTCTCTACGTTTGCGCCCGGCTAATCCTTAAGTATCAAGAAAAGTTTTCTTTGATATTCAAGGATATATTTGCCGTTGAAATTTGTTTTCAAGACTTGAAATAAGGACTAAGTAGAAATTTAAAATATACTTCTATGGTGTGACTACGGATAAAAAATAATTTGAACTAGAACATAAAAAAATACTGTACGAGATAATCGTTGAAGTTTTTAATTTGTGACCAGCTTTTTTTCAATACCATTTAATTCAATAAGGAAATTTTGGCTTATTACAGCTATACTTAGGTAACAATTTATTCAGCTTAATCACGGCTTACTAGATACTACTACTATCTAGTAAGTAGTAGTATCTAGTAAGCCGCGGTTTAATGCACTATTAATCAAGTACAATTATCTTAATGAACGTTTCATTAAGGGCAAGATGTATCTTCTTCAAACTCACCATCCAGAATTGCAACAAATAGAAGACATGTTTACCCAATATATCCTGAAAGAAGTTTCAAGCTATCCAATCCTTATCATCATAATATTGATAATTCATAGACAGGAAAAAGGGGTTCCTACCACATTTCTTCCCTTAGGCTTTTCAGAGTTCGCCTGGGAGTCCCTAGGGTAACATAAAAACTCCTTCGCCAATTTACTTTTTTACCTTTCCTCAGAAAAGGCAAGCTCTAAAATCCTTTAAAACAGGGCTTGCAAAAGGTTTTACTTTGTTCTCCAGAAATAAGTTCAATTGAGTCCGGGGAAAAATGTACAATGCGAGGTTTTCGGATAAAAACATTACAACGGCTTTAGAAAAGATTGGGTATTTGGATTCTTCCCGAAAGAAAAAAAACCCCGAAGTTTTACATTCCCAGCCCGTGATTTTTAAACCCTTAAACAGGCATTCCGGTTTCTCCGGTTGCAGCAGCTGAATAATGACGAGTTAACAACGTACTTTGGATGTATTCTGGACGTATAAAGCCAAAAAAGGTCTTTCCGATACCATTTCAATTCACGCAAAGAGCTGGAGGCACTAATGCATCCGTAAAAGGAACCTGTCATTCCCTCCATTGTTGTCGAAACACAGGTACGAAAAAAGAATCAGTCCGTCGTTAGTGTTGGAAAAGAAATAATTCTCGTTTGAGACAAGAACAGTGCACCCCTATTGATCCTTTTGGGGGACCATCTGGGAGGATATCGAATTTCCTCCTTCTTCCATTCGAACTTCCTTCCTTGCAGGCGATTGGTTTCGTGATCGAACATATCCATCGGTGAGGTATGCGTTAGATAATTGAATGAATGCAATCAGATGCGAGTCAAGTCCTGCAAGTTCCGACATGTCATGCTATACCAGGGCTTCTCACACTGCCGTCCATATCGTTATGAGGGATTCGATTGAAGGAAATCCGAAAGCTGGGGGGTAGTCGAAAGAGACGGTAACTGAAACTGAATGTGAGAAGTATGATATATTTCTATATACTTTCCAGTGAGTCTAATAGGTTAGTTTCAATAAGGACAACCAATACTTTTATGCATAAATACTATACTCCGTGTAAATAGAATAGACGGCTCGTCATCATGACAACGCAATAGAAATGCAATGAGAATTGACTAGTACTGAGCCGCCGATTCAAATTACATAGACTATAGTAGTATTTGAGCATAAAATGTAACTTAAGTTTTCTAATACCAACTATTACGACTACCATATGACTCTAAAAATTATGACTGGGTAACAGACTAGAAGTATAGGGCCAAAGTACTACTATTAATTATGATTTGTGTTGCGAGGAAGTTACTTGCGATAGATTTTAAGTTTACATCGCGATATCAGGCGATTGTATCGTTTTTACGAATTACTTAACATGCTTATACCTTCTGTGCTGCATTTTTATTTGTCCCGTAATATTTTTCGTTATTAAAATTACTGTTACTCAATTATTAAAACTACTCAATTATTAAAACTACTCAATTATTAAACTATTAAAATTACTCAATTATTGAATCACAATATTATAAAATCTCAATACTATAAAATCTTATTATTATTTTCTAGGCATATAGATTATTTATAAATAATTCCCCGAAATGTTTGAATATTTTATCCATAGGGCATTGGAGGCCAAAATTGCCATTATCCATTCTTATCTAAATAAATCCAAAAGATAGAAACAATCTTTACTTTCTTATTTACATACTTATTGTTTACTTCTTCTTATTACTCTTTAAAATATATCCAGTAGAAAGCACGCACATAAACTGAACATATTTTCTTTTCAAACATCTTTGGACAGTTCAACTGCACCCTCCGCTATCAAACAGTTCAAAATCGATTCTTCAACAATACGCGAAGTGTCCTATTGATATTCAATGCCCCTTGTGTCCACTTTAAAAGAGTACTTGTCATGGAAATCTCATCGGACTACTGTTCTATTCAGTTTAGAAACCATGCTCGAGATTTTAAGATATTTCGCTTGTTTCAACTCTTCGTCCTATTGTAAGAGACATGTCCTAAGGTATTTCAAATAATATTATATCATGTTGCGGTCTTTTGTATTCATGAGTGATTATATTCTCGTGAAAGACTATTGATTTGAAGCATCTCCTCTGACCTCCACGATACAAATTTAATACTAATTTATACTTTGCCTATTTTAATTTATAGTCGGATTTTTCAGAGGTAACATCCATCAGGTGAAGGCCTGATAAAATAAGTAAATAAAAAAAATTTTAATGCTCTTTTATTAAGATGTTCTATGAAGTAGAAATCAATCAATTGAGGAGTAAAAAAAACTTGATGGCCAAAAAGGGTAACCGTTAGTGATTCTCAATTCACTATTAGTTTCAATTCCGTTGTCATTTTCTTTGAGATAAAACTATTTTCTACTTACTAGCCCATCCCCAACGCTTTTATTTTTAGTCATCAGAAAACCAAATTTTTTTTATTTACCGATGTTATCTGTTCATATCATTCACGTTATCTGTTTATTTTCAACTGTTCATCCCTAACAGATGTTTCCTAAGTCAAACCATAATTAAACATGGCAAAATGAGCTGCAGGCTTCGAAGAGTTTCAACCACCTCAACATTCACCATAAAAAATTTGTTTACTTCCCCCTGTATCAGTGACCTGTATACCAAACGATTTTAGTGCCGCAGTAAACCCCAAGTCCCATCAAACCAGAGATGGGCGTAATCAAACTACTTTTGTAATCAGATTAATAATCTGATTACATTTGTAATCATTACATTTGTAATCATTACATTTGTAATCTGATTACTTTTTGCAGTTTTTAATCTAACTACATTTGTAATCATTACATTTGTAATCTGATTACATTTTGAAATTTTCAATCCAACTACATCTGTAATCTGAATGAATGTAATCTGATTACATTTGAAGTTAGATTACATTTTGTAATCTAAATGTGAATGTAATCTGATTACTTTTGTAGTTTGATTACATTTGTAGTTTGATTACATTTTTAGTTTGATTACATTTTTAGTCTAAATACATTTGTAATCTTCAATCCAATTACTCTGGTACCTTTACCGGAAGTGGTCCACAACTTGCCGGAAGTGGTCCATGACTTACAGGAAGTGGTCCACAACTTACCGGAAATGGTCTACAACCTGCCGGAAGTGGTCTGTTTCTTACCGGAAGTGGTCCGTAACCTACGGAAGTGGTCCATAACTTACCGGAAGTGGTCCACAACTTGCCGGAAGTGGTCCGTTACTTACCGGAAGTGGTCCGTGACTTATCAAAAGTGGTCCACAACTTACCGGAAGTGGTACGTGACTTACCGGAAATGGTCTGTTACTTACCGGAAGTGGTCCATGACTTACCGGAAGTGGACCCCAACTTGCCGGAAGTAGTCTGTTACTTACCGGAAGTGGTCCGTAACCTACCGGAAGTTGTCCATGACTTACCGGAAGTGGTCCACAACTTGCCGGAAGTGGTCCATGACTTTCCAGAAGTGGTCCACAACTTGCCGGAAGTGGTCTGTTACTTACCGGAAGTGGTCCATGACTTACCGGAAGTGGACCCCAACTTGCCGGAAGTAGCCTGTTACTTACCGGAAGTGGTCCGTAACCTACCGGAAGTGGTCCATGATTTACCGGAAGTGGTCCACAACTTGCCGGAAGTGGTCTGTTACTTACCGGAAGTTGTACGTAACCTACCAGAACTGGGTCAATGACTTACCGGAAGTGGTCCACAACTTGTCGGTAAGTTTCGTAGCACTTCCGGGAAGTTGTGGACCACTTCCGGTCAGTTGTGTACCACTTTCGGTCAGTTGTAGACCACTTCCGATCTGTTTTGGACCACTTCTGGTAAGCCGCGGACAGCTTCCGGGAAGATAAGAACTATGCCTATTAAGTTGCGTACCGTTTCCGGTAAGTTTCAGAGCACTCCCGGTCAATTGTGAACCACTTCCGGTCAGATGTGAACCACTTCCGGTCAGTTGAGGACCCTTTTCGGTCAGTTGCGGGCCACTTCTGGTCAATTGGGAACCACTTCCGGTCAGTTGTTGACTACTTCCGGTAAGTTGTGGACCATTTCCGGTGAGCCGTGGACAACTTCCGGGAAGTTACGAACCACTTCTTTTAAGTTGCGGACCATTTCCGGTAAAATGTGGACCATATCCGGTCAGTTGTGGACCACTTCCGGTAAGTTTCGGACCACTTCCGATCAGTTTTGGACCACTTCCGGGGAGTCGTGGACAACTTTCGGGGAGTTACGAAACCACTTCTATTAAGTTGCGGACCGTTTCCGGTAAGTTGGGAACCATTTCCGGAAAGTTTCGGAGCACTTCCGGGAAGTTACGAACCTCTATTTTTAAGTTGCGGACCGTTTCCGGCAAGTTGGGGACTACTTCCGGGAAGTTTCGGAGCACTTCCGGTGAGTTGTTGACCACTTCCAGTCAGTTTTGGACCACTTCTGGTCAATTTTGGAGCACTTCCGGTCAATTTTGGACCATTTCCTGTCAGTTGTGGACCACTTCCTGTATGTGGCGGAACAACATTACACCCTATTCGCACCCTACCATTATCAATCAGAAAAAGTAATCAAGATATGTTATATTAGATTACAATTGTAATCTGTAATCAGATTAACGATTACAAAATGTAATCTGTAATCAGATTACATTTGTACAAAAGTAATCAGATTACAAATGTAATCAGATTACATTTGTGCAAAAGTAATCAGATTACAGATGTAATCAGATTACATTTGTGCAAAAGTAATCAGATTACAAATGTAATCAGATTACATTTGTGAAAAAGTAATCAGATTACAAATGTAATCAGATTACATTTGTAATCGTAATCGTTAATCATTAATCTGATTACATTTTGCCCATCTCTGCATCAAACTAAACACCCCTGACATAATCAAGTCGCTGCATCCCAGATCTAAATCGAACACAGTGTCCCCACGCATTCCAAATCGCTTATTTCAGGGATAGGAAATATTTAACGATGGTTTATAGTCGATGGCCGTAAAAAAACATCGGACTTTTTTGACGGCTAGGATTATATCAGAGACATTTTGTCGTGGGTGGTCATACCATTAAAAGGGGACCAGAAAGGACAGATTTTCTTTTGAACCGCGCAATAGGGATTATAAGAAATGTAACTCCAGTTTCACTCTGGTCGGTTGAGTTTTGCTATTCTTGATAGTCCTGTCAGTAAATCTACTGAAATAAAAGGGTCAAACTGTTAAAAATTGATGCCTTTAGTTTTTCAACGGTTTTCACTTGGGAATGACCTAAATAATAACATCGGACAAAATCGGCTCGCCGGGAAGTTAATTTTTTTTTAATTTTTTAAAAAATGGCCGAAAAAATATTTCAAAAAATCAAATTATAAAAATCGAGACTTATGATACATGTTTATAGGCTATATTTCAATGCTGAATATACCATTTAGCCGAGGTTTTGCCGTAGTGGTTAGAGCATCTGACTGCGAAGCCTTACGTCTGGGGTTCGAATCCCCGTTTGGCATGGATGTTAGTTTCTGTCCTTGTGTGTGATGAATGAATGTGGCCCCCTGTAAAAAGGGGTTGTGTCTGCGAATGTGTGTGTGTGTGTGTGGCGTGGGCAACAACAGTACTTCACCTCCGTGGCTTCGGTCCACAAGTGCCCACTGGGTAACGCGAAGAAAGTACTAATTACGGCATGTCTGTTGGTCAATGAACTCTCTTATCCGTAACTGTTCAATTACCTGCCATTGGAAATAAAAAAAATATAGCATTTAAATTTTTAAAAAATTTAAAATTTCAATTTTTAAAAATTAATTCAAAATTTGGAAAGTTGAAAAAATCAAAACATCGCCCAAAACCAAAAAATAATTGCAAAAAAAATAATTTAAATGGTTTTCAATTATAAATGACTTAAATAATGATATATTAAAAAATGGAAAAAAATCGGACAGTAAAAAGTTTAATTTTTTTTTAATTTTCAATTTTTTGGCCTCAAAAATCGACCTTTTTAAAAATTCTTGTTAAAAACGTTTGAGGCATTTACCAAGGTCATTTTTCCATGGATGTTGTAGGTAATATACCTCTATAACCTAAAAAACACAATTGGTGATTAAATCATTAGTTAATTAATTTATAAAAATTAACGTTGAAAATACATCTGACTGAGGAATCATTGACTGGGCATCTGACTGAGGAATCATTGAAAGTAAAAAGTATAAATTGGCGTTTCACTCTTTACTCCTTCCATTTTCTATGCAAACTAGTGATTCACTGTAGTGCACTCAGGTTGAAAAATGAAAGTGAAACTGTGTGAATGAGCTCTTAGTTACTGACCTTGTGTGTAATGAATGAATGAATATATGTGCCCCCCTGTGAAAAAGGGTTGTGCGAGTAAATATGTGTGTGGCGCGGATAGCAGAACCTCACCTCCGTGGCTCCAATACATAGGTGCCCGCTGTACTCTGTTCATTTAGGATAGGCTCCTGAGGCGTAATGTATTAGAAGCAGTTACTATTGTAATTATCATCGAAAAATTTTTCTTGTACAATGACAGGGCAGCCTAAACAGAAGTAGTTAAAATACTGTAAAAGAATCGGTCACCGAAGTTGCGTGATGAGCGTTATAAGACATTTTTGATCCTGTTCATGCGCCTATTCTAAATGAACAGACTATAGTTAACGTCAAGTAGGTACTTCTTGAGGCAATTCAATTGATAAATACAAGTACCTTCCCATTGTTACAGAAATATTGATTTTAAAGGCTTTTAACTTATAGGATAATAGTTTTATAGGGTATTACTAATTATTGCTTCAAATTTAGATGTAAAATTGAATCGATTTTCTTTAGTAAAGAGTTACCAACTCTAAAAGCTTTTACATTTAATAATTTTTTTAAACATATAAACCTAAAATGTAAACAAAAATAGCTCTTTTCAAGCCTCAAAATAGAATGTAGTTGTGAGTTATTTTAGTTAAATAAAGATAAAACCTTGTCAAAATATCGAAAAAACTTGTGAATTTGTGAACCTTTTTTTGCTGCCTGAATGTACTCTAGGAAAAGTGCTGTCCTCGAATACTCACAGTATTTTCATGAAATTTTTATTTCACATAGTTTTTCAAATTATTGGCAACAATCATAGAGTTATTACAAATATAGAGACAGCTTACTCTTCTCGGTAATACTACATTCACACATGAAAAGTTAATCTAGTTTAAGTGCTTATCTAGCTTAAATATAGCATTGTCACAATGCTATATTTAAGCTAGATTAGCACTTAAACTAGATTAACTTTTCATGTGTGAATGTAGTATTAAGGTGTACGTACACACTACGAAATCCCGAAAATAGACTTCAACAATGGATACTTTTTCCTCTATTTTAAAGTGTATTTTAAATCTGCAGATTCGGAATAACTTATGATTTTGTAGATAACTATCTAATTTGTATTTGTAAGCATTCAAATTTTATCAAAATAAGTTTTTAATATATTTTAACGGAACTTTTAAAATTTAAATTTTTTTCATGGTTTTTCAATTTTAAACAGTGATAATTTCAGAAACATTTAGTTTATCTGGATAAAACTTGGGTTTTTACAATCTTTAGAGTTATACGAAGGGTCTGACCCTCCAAAATAATCAAGGTTATTAGAATTTTACTTTAAACAAATTTTTAAGTATTTAAGTCTCTGAAAAATATCGCGATTTTTTCGGCTGTCTTCAAAAACAGAATTGTTACAGAAAAACTATTCAACGCAGATCCTTTTTTCGAGGGTCGGACCCTTAAGTACAGTTAAAGGAACGGTTTCCAACCAGAATTGAGTGTCTAAGATAATTTAAATGTGATTAAGAACTGTTTAAAAATGATGCTAATTAGGGCATAATTTCCTAATTAACTAATTAATAATTAATATTTTGTAAGTTCTTTTCAGGAAAATCGTTTTAACAACAAATCACTATCCTACAGAGAAAAAATTAAATTTTTTAATCCAAAAATAAAAAAAAAAGTTGTCTAGTGTGTACGTACACCTTAAGGCAACCCTGCATGTCGAAAAGAGTCGGACCTGTGTGAGTGGCAGAAAGAAATTTTTAACATGGGAGGCGGGGGGAATTTGAGGTATAAAAACTGCTATTCTTCCCAGAAAAATGATGAAAAAAAGATACCGACAATTTGAAACTCGAGAAAAAGCAATTACGAATCGTTCAGGGAAGAAAAAATTTCTCTATCTCAATTAGTTTTTTATCAGTAATTATTTTAAATCCCGCGGATTCGGAAAAAAACAATTTTGAACTGTATTTTTATAATGTTGCGGGGGATTACATAATATGGACCCTCCTGATTCGATACGAGTCATTTCCGATTCGTTTAAACAAGTATTTAAGGGAGAAAATTGCTGATTTAGTGGTCGAGGTAGGATCTGAAAGTTGGCAAAGCTTGATGCTTGGCGGTATGAGCTTGGCGGGCGTTTTTGCCGTAGTTTCTTTACGATTGAAAAAGCCTGGCGAAAAACCGAAAATGCCGAAAGAGGGATTTAGTAGCCAAGTTGGTTTAAAAAGTTAAGTGTGAGTGGCAGAGCAAAACGGGAGACAGGCCACGCTTAGAACAGCGGAGCAGATGTTTAAGCTGTCTATATATTACTAACTCTATGGCAACAATAGTCTTAATGAGAAGTTTTTACTTAATTTCCAAGTAAAGACCGTGAACATGTTTTTTGAAATATCCTGTATAGTTTCCCTTGGAGGTTTAACTTAATAACTAATTTTAAGGACTGTTCAAATACAGAAAGCGTCAAAACTTTACATTCGTTTAAGATAACAACTACCACTTTCCAAGCAAAATATAGTCAATAAATTTTATCATTTAAATTGTTTAAGTTTCTTTTGGGGGTTTTCATTTTTTTCTCTCTCTTTTTTCACATACCCTTTTGACATACTAAGCATAAATCCCTTTTTAAAAGTTTCGGGATGAAAAACCTTCACGCATTTCTAATAAAAAAAAGGAAATTAAACTTTTCAACTTGATTAACCATCAGTGGACTTATATTTGCATATCAAAGTACCCCGAACACTTTTTGAATGTGCATTAAAATAACTTAAAACTTATTTTTCTTCCACTGTGTTTAAAAATGAATGCAGTGGCGAGTGAAAAATTGTAGCATTAAGCCTTATTACAGAAGTTTTTATTCGTTTATATTTCAAGCACTCCTACGAATATTCAGATCGGGGGAATACTTCCGAAAATTTAAGACTGGAAAAGGGATTATCGAGAAAATGAAATGTGTATTCCTAAACCTTTAAATGATGTTTTTCAACTTCGATTTGGACTAAAAAAACTTTGGCTGAGAGTTTCAGAATGTTTTCTCAAATCAAGAAGATGCAGATAGGATGGAATAAATTTCGTGTTTCTGTAAAGATAACTTCCTCTGGCGACATGTTTTTAAAAGCATTTTTCCAAATTTGTTTTTTAAATGAAGTATCGTATGAATTTTTAGATGGTTGCTGATTATTTAGCAGTTTTAAAACTTGGAAGTTGTTGTATAATTCAAAAGTTATTTAATAGTCCGGTTTTTCTTTTTTAAAAGTTATATCAATTATTTCTTTTGTGATACGTGCAATGAAAATTTCTTTTAAATAATATGATAGATGCTTTTGTATTTAGTGCAGAGGTTGGAATGAAAACGCTTTATTATTTTTATTTTGAAATAACGCATTTCAACTTATATGACTCACAATTCTACATTTTTCTGACAACAACATAAAACAGCTGGGGTACAAAATCTTCCATTTATTATTTTGATAACTTTTATATTTTTATAGCTTTTTTATTGCTCAAACTTGTAAAATGTTACCGAATAAATATAAGTTTAGATAATCTTAATTTATACTATGTAAGTTTTTGTTTTACTTTAAGAATCTGAAAACGGAATGATATAATTCTTCTTAAGTTATTGAAATTATTTTAAATTTCACGCTACTCAGTTTCCCTGACATATCCTTATAACACTTTATCTAACCTTATCTTAAATTATTTCCATCATGAGGTTTATTCTTAGCTGGGATAGAATTAATTCTTTATGATTCTGTTAAAATATCTTTTAGAGGGAAAACTTATTTAAGTTTGTGAAAAATCAATTTTACTCTTTTATTACCCCAAGTACTAATTCTTAACTGTATCCCAAATCATTTAACTTCCAATTATAAAAAGCTAATAGAGGTTGTGGTCGGGCATCTCTGATTCAAATGGACCGTTGTGGTGAAATGGGTTTTACAAATGTTCGTGCACTGCAGAGAGCAGAGGTGTCTTCATCAAGGTCCATTGTCTCCCTTTGGTTAACTTTAAAAATTTCTGCAATATTTATTTCTTAATTGCTAAAATAGTTATTTGACAGATACTTAATGTTAAGTTTAGAAATTCTTTTCAGTTGAGAATGCTGCACTCTTAATTTTATCAGTAAATTCTGTCTAATTCCTAAAAAAATTCCGTCTGAAATTTCAGAGTTCAGCCATATGTGTGAGTGGTATTTTTTTAATAAATAAAAATTTCTTTCATTTGACAACATTCAGTATTATTTATTATAGGCTTATTACTTTAAGGCCAAAAAATAATTTTCTAGGGGTCTGAAATGCAGCCGACTGAGGGTACATCGAAACCTGTCCATGGCGTTACTTCTGAATCTTCTGCTTCTAATAGTTTCCTCCTCTCCTGTTCTCACCAATTCATCTTATAAGCACATGGTAAAGATTCCTTCCAATAATTTCAATGTATTTTAAAGAACTTTTTCCAGTCCTAAAATATAAAAATTTGGCCATGAGTTCATTTACTTTGATTTATAAAATTTTCTTTCGTCGTTCACAAAGAAAAATTTTTTCGTTTCAGACATGTCTATAAACGATAAATAAACTTAAGATAACTGTATAGAGGAAAAATAATCATGTGAACACTCTTAAAACGACACTTTAAAAACTAAGTTAAAATTACTCAAATCTGAGTATGTCCCCATCAAACACTGGATCCGAAGAAAATTTACTCAAATTTGAAACACGAATACACTCATGTCTGAAAATATACAGATGCTCAAAAGTTATACACCCTGAGCTTCTTTTTGAATCATTGCTTGACATTCACCATTAACATATATATCGTAGAGAGACAAGTATCAGTATGACGGAACTGGCCAATTAGTAAATTAGATGCGACATCACAACGTGATGAAACGGCGACATCACAGAATGAGGTGTATCCTTTAGTTTCTTAAGAATTTTTAATTTTTAAACATAAATTAAAAATAAGTACAATTTGAGCGGTGATTATTGAATTCTTTGAAACTGAGTATATCTGGTAGGGGTTCAAAATTACGTCCTATTTTAAACAGAAAGTTTAATATAAAAACGAAAGCAATGAATTACTAATATTTGAAACTGTCATTTCCCTCAGTGAATAGAATTACTAAAAAATATTTTCAGGAATTATTTAAGTATTACCAAATCAAGTACAGCTCATACATTCTTTCGTGTTCCAACGCAGGAGTGGCTGTGCAAGGGAGTCCTGAGCCTTCAGATGTACTCCGGTTTGGCCAGCATCAATTGGATGTTTGTGGAGGGTCTCTTGCTGCACAGTCGGGTCACTGTACACATTTTTAAGAAAGACGCCCCATTCAAGCTGTACTACTGCATCGGATGGGGTGAGTAGAAATTTCAGTCAACATAGATTCAATACAGCAGATACTATAGTCTGTTCATTTAGAATAGGGACCTGAAACAGGATCAAAAACGCTCAATAACGCCTAATAACGCTCATCCTGCAACTTCAGTGACAGATTCTTTTACAGTATTTTAACTACTTCTGTTCAGGCGGCCTTGTTTTTCTGCACAAGAAAACATTTTCGATGATAATTACAATAGTAACTGCTTCTAATACATTACATCTCAACCGACTATTCTAAATGAACAGAGTATAGTAAGGTTGATAAAGATTGATTAAGTTTATGCCTGGTATGCACGAATTAATAGAACGCGATTTTATGCAACACTATTTAAAAATAATTTAAACTTCTGATTTCGTATAGTACGATTCTTGTGTTATTTAGTTTGGTTTTAAGTGAAGGAAATTCTGAATTATGGCATTATTAAAAAATTACTTTAAATGTTTGCTAAACCAAAAGGCTGTATAAAAATACTATTATCTTGTTTCAAACGCTTCGTATAAATAAAAGTAAATATTAAAAAATGAACCGAAAACACTAAAAAGCGATTATTTACATATTAGACGTGAACTTTTGAAGAGGTAGTTCTATTTGAGGATTTAAAACAGGCACGGGGGAATTCCATAACTTTTAACAAAACTGAGAATGAACCATATTAAACCTTCCTATGACATAACTGTTTGAAAACAATAATTCTTTTTATAATTTTTTCCTGGAGTGGCAGTATATTTAATCCTTTAATTAATACTTTACAGCCAAAAATTAACGTAGGAACGTTTTTTGAAGCTTTGGGGGATCAGTAAAAGTGAAACTTAATCCTATTGTTAAACTGAATAAAGAAAAAAGTTGGGATACATTTATGATAAATTAATGCTTGTTGCAGGTTTTCCTGCTATCTGCATTGGGTTGTGGTGTCTTCTGATGACATATCACTACAACAAACATTGCTGGGCCGGATATGGTGGTCAGCAGTACATATGGCTCATAACTGGACCCATGATAGCCGCTTTGTTGGTGAGTTCCAAACAGTCTTTTAAAATTTGCAGGATATACAGTGTGAAAAAATCTTTCTTCAAATAACGGAAATTAACCGGAAGCTATATTGCCGGTTATTTTCCGTTATATAAATTAACTCTGTTACTATTTTTATTTCAAAATATCTGTTTTTTCTTTTCTGTCAAATGAGAGAAAATTTTCGTTATTTTAAGAAGCCAGAGTTCTTTCAGATTAATTACTCGGGAGGCGGTTTTTATTACAATCAATAAAATTATAACAAGTATCATAAGCAGATAAATATACTTATTATCTAGTATTTATATGTTTGACTGCTCGCGGCAACCATACTACAACACATCTAGGTAAAAGGGAATTGGCCTTTTTGTTTTTTAAATTTATTTTTTTAGTGGTGATTTTATTAAATCTAAATTATCTGCGGGAAAATTAACCGAAAAGGCACGTTTTATAGGCACATGGAAAATTTTAAAAAACAATAGAAAATTTAGTGTAATAAGACAAACTTTTTTAGTAAAGGGTAAAACTAGAAGAATGTTAACTTAATATCATTGTGATTTTTTTCATGTTGTTTTACCGTTGCTGTACTATGAGGGAGATTACTTGGCAATCAATTTGTAAAGAAATCCTGTCCTAGGGTTATTTTTCCCGTTATACGTAACGTAGATTAGTTTGTGAAGAATAAAACGTGAAAAATAATCTTCATACTTTTAAGGCAATACCAAATAATTTATCTTGTATAAAAACTTTGCAGGAACTAACTGTTATTTTTTTCTGTGCTCTTCAGATCAACTACCATACTTTCATTCCGAACTTTTTAATTATTCCATCCTATCTCACACAACTACTATTTCTCTCTAATCTAATAACATGTACCTTATCTTTATAAAACTCAAAAAAAATTTCCATATGGTCCCTAGAGAATGACAAAAATCTTGATTATGTTTAACACTTCGCTAGCCCTCTGATTTTCAAACGAACCTCTTTCCTCGTATGTGAAAAAAAATCAGTCCTTGAAATTAATATTTGCTTTTATCAAGAATCTAGATTAAGGTTCCTAATTAAGCAACAAATCGAGTTCTTTTTAGACAAAAAGAATTCGAAAAATGGGTCTTATTATCTCTCTGAGATAAATCAATGCATTAAATTAATGTGAATTTCTTATTATGCGAAAACATCGTTTGAATAACTTAGTAATTAAAGAAATGGTGTGCTTCTCAACTTAGCATGTACTTTGAAAGTTAATTAATGGAATTAATTTATGTAGCTATTTTTTCCATTGAATGTGAAATTTATTTTACTCTATTAAAATACTTTCGATGAATCTGTACTTAACTGAAAACCAATTTGCAACAATGTATAAATGGAATTATTGGATCTCAAAATAATTTGAAGAGGAGGAAATCGTTCGTACTACTGTGTATAAATATCTGAACATTGTATCCTTATTAGTAAAGATTTAATGTGATGATTTTACAGTTAGACACATTTTATTTGGGAAATTAAAAACTAATTATGTCACAAAACATTATTAGTTGTTTCATAGCGTTGAGATATATTTATAAGTACAAAACCACAAAATGACACCAATTCAGTTTTGAGAATCGTTTATTTTAAAGCTAAATTTAATAAATTAGATATAAAGTGAATCAAGTTTAAGTATTGTATATGTTACCGCTAAAGTTGAAAATTAGTTATTCTAAAGAATACCTAGGTAAACTTAAGATTAACTGATTTCTGTCGTTAATGTGCGGATATTTGAGTTTTTCGCATTTTACCTAGGGAATCTACACTATAACGGCCTCTTGATAGTTGAAGTTCAAAATAGTTTGTTTCGCTCAATCCTTTCTATTAAAATGTTGAGGTGCTCACTGCGCCATGCGCTTACCCCTGCGCAGTTGGGTTTCAATACGTAGTTTGTTGTCATATTTTGTGTTTTGATTTCAAACTTAGTGCGTAGCACTGGTAGTTGTCAAGTTGAATGTTAAACAAACTAATACAAGCAAGTAAGTACAGTAAATTTACAAGTTTAAGTTCAGTAAATTACTACTAAAACTGGTATTTTAAAACAATTGTGTTGAAGCTCCGACTTCAGAGTGACAGAGATTTCTTTTAACGAAAGCAAATGTCCCAGCAGTTGAAATATCTTTCCAACAAACGTTAATTCAATAATCGCTAGAACCTGGACAAGGGTTTAAGATATGTACTTAATCGATCGCGAATCCTAGCAATAGTTTAGGATAGGCTGGCAGCCGATTACACCGCGCTTTCATTAAGATTTGCTATTTTAAGTGCTCATTGAAATATGTTGTCAATACGAGATCGAAAAATCACAATTGATACAAAATCTAAGTTGGTACTTTTATATTCTATTCGTATTAAAATTCCTATTTCAATACTATTTTTGTGTGATTTGCGTGCTTTGTGTAACATCAAAAAGTACCGAGTCCCCTTTTTTGATTCGTCATTGTTACTGTTTACCCCCAAAACGAGTTTTGGTTATAGTTAGGGCAGGGGGGTTTGGGGGGGGCGGTAGCCCCCCCAACCACCTTAAACTTTTTATAAAAATAAAATAAATTTTTGTACTTTAACGGATCACCCTCGTTAATATGTAAAATAACTGATTACAGGTAGTATGCAGATTAACGAGTGTCTAGTCGGTAGAGTGCAGAATACCTAAGTAATTTCAAGATTACCTAGGTAATCTTAGAAATTGAAAAAAATTTCGCTCTTTAACGGATCACCCTCGTTAATCTGCAAATTACCTAGGTTATCTGTAAATTAACTGATTTCCGGACTTTAACTGTAACATATACATAAGAAACACCGTGAAAAATTATTTCATTTTCCTCGCAACACTTACATGTTACACTATCTCTTTTGAAGCGAAACTTATTTGAAATTAAGAGCCCGTAGTTTAAGCTAATTGCTTAATTAAGTAAATGGATGGTTTAAATAGTAACAAAATGAAACGGGTTAACTGCATAAACTAGTTTTAAGCGTCAAGTGAATTCAAACATTACCAATCAAATAACAATCTACGTATGTAACCCTTTCATAAGTGTGGGATTCGAAATTGAGCGATGTGATTGTCCGATTGTTGTCTGTCAGTTAAGATGAGTGTTGCCAGGAAACGTGATTAAAATGGCAATCTGTAGTCTAAATCTGTTCCCGTACTTCATTTAGCTATAGGCTATTAAGTATTCACTACGACTAAATGGGTTGCATTAATTTATTCTACCTACGAACGAGATAATATACTTAAGGAATATTCTCTAAAATTAATTGAAAAGTGTCGCTGTCGCTTTTTTCTTTAACAGATATCGTAGAATGCGTAGGTTGTATGAAAAATCAATGTGCTTTTAAATTATTTTTAAACAAACAATCCTTTATATAAATTAGATAGATCTGAGTAAACATACCACGCATAACTTGTTACGCTTATAGAATTTTTCTTGTCTGTTTACTATGTCTCATTTAATTTTTTCTTTTTCATCGAAAATACTTTTAGAGCTGCTGATGATTTGCTTATATTTTTTTAATTAATAGCTTTGTTAAAATTGTTAAAATTATAAAGGTAATGCATTGATGAAAGTAACAACAAAAATTATTTTTGAATCAAATCATTGAAATAATAATACAAGTGCTGTCAAATATCTTAACAGTTATTTTAATAAACTTAGGATAAGCATCTCTATTTGACAGGTCAATAGTGTGTTTTTAGTGGACATCATTCGCATCTTGATCACGAAAAGGCTGGCTAAAAGAGCAGAAGAGACGACCCACGTAAGGTAAGAATAATTAAAAAAAATATCTTATATATAAAAGGGTGCATAGCAATATTTCAATTAATGGGCTGAAAATTAATAATCACAGTTAGCTTTAGAATTAAAAATTTCTTACTATATAAAATTAAAAGTAAGTAATTTCTATAATGAAGAAATACTATAAATAACAATGAAGAGTTCAAAAACATGGAATTAAAATGGTGATTTCCCATTTTGTAATTTGATAGAGGATAGCATTATAAGAAATAATTTTGAGAAGGGAGCTTGCTTTTTCCTATACCTTCATAAGAAGTAGGAAAAATAGATTCTTCTTCAAATGCGATTTGTATTTGATAGATATTGGAAAGAAATTTCAAAGCAATGCGTAATCAGCGCTCTACATGTTTTACTTAATTTTATAGAAAAGCTGTGAAAGCTACAGCGTTGCTATTTCCCTTGCTTGGAATCCCTCACCTGCTATTCTGCATCAATCCGAAAGACAATGGGACCCTGGAAGAAGCCTACATGATTGTCAACGCTTTCGTCAAGTCGTCTCAGGTCAGACGATACAACTATCTCTTATTATATATTGATTTTATTGACTATGCATGTATTGTTACTTGCTTAGTTAGATAATACGGATGAAAAAGGGTCTGCAATATGAATGAAAGTCACAGAAAGTTCATTGGTTGCTTTCAATCATTCAAATAATCGTAAGGCTGTGGGGAGCCTAGTGGTTAAGGCATCGGCTTCGGGACCGGAGGGTCCCGGGTTCGATTCCCGACACCGCTAAAGACCCGCCGAGTATATGCGGAGTACGGAGTACGTGCTCCTTAAATCTGTGGGTCCGAAAGTCCTGTGATCCGTCATGGCGCAGTTTACCACGGGTCCAGGTCTCTGGAGACTATTTCCCTCCCCTTCAGATACATGGCGAAATTGTGGAGGTGGCGATAGATAGTGTCAGCATCTATCATGAGGCAGAAGTCGGACTCCTGCCATTTATGGGCTTCACTTTCTCAGGAGCCGCACCCCCTTTGCCTTGAATCCTTATGGAGCTTGGGTAATCCAAGTGGCACACGACAACAACAACAACAATAATCGTAAAACATCCTATCAAATAAGTTTTGATTTTGGATATAATCCTTTCTTAGTCTCACTCAACTGTGTTTAATATAATTTAGCTTAAGATTATTGTTTTTTAGTAATATCATGTATATTATTTAGTAATATCATATCTATTATAATATTGTATATTTTCATTATTGAATTCAATGACATCAAATCGAATTACTTCATTATATTTTTATAATAACTTTCTATAACCTATAATACTATAACAATTCCGTAATAAATCCTTTCTGTTATATAACTTTCTAATAACCTTTTTTTTTCTATTTTAGGGCTTGTTCGTCTCGGTTTTATATTGCTTCATGAATGCTGACGTAAGTAATATTTCGTGATTAATACACTGGTTATACTATAGTATAGTAAAGGGATAATGCGCTATTCGATGCGACAACTTTAAACGCCCCCTAACGGCAGTGTTAGCAGTTATAACTTTATTTAAAAAAACTTTTAGCGATTTTCAAAATTAGTCTATTATTACGTTGTAGAACAGCACCGATTTAGTACGAAAAGACACCTTTTGCAGGGAAATGCCTTGATTAGAAACCCTAAGAAGCACGCTCAATTAGGTAGAATTTCCCAAGTTTTTACCTCCTAAAACATTCCTCATAACCCAAAAATGAAAAATTTAATTTTTTATTATCTAAGAAAACTTTTACTGCCGTATTCACCACTAATCTTTCTTAAGGTTAACCAGATTCAAAGCCTCTGATTGGTAGTTGAAAAAGGGAAACCAGTTTTAAGCTAATCAGAGTTGGCGAAAAAGCTTGATTCCAGGTTAACCTTAGCTTAAGTTCGTGGTGAATACCGCCGTTATAGTCATTTGAGAGCTTCTCGTTTTCATCCAGTATACAGATTAAAATATCTTTTACTTTTTAAGTGGTAACTGTGAACATTGAAATTCTCGGCAGGTTCAGACGGCCCTTCGCAAAGCCTACATGCGCACCATGGCCCAGCGAAACCCGGACCACCGCTTCAAGTGCCGGATGTCCCAGACGTCCGGTACCTACGTGTCCGAAGGCTCCTCCTACCGTTCCGAAAGCACGCGCAGGAAACCCCGGACAGTGCTACGACTACAGGAAATCGGGCCACAGGGGGGAGCCGGCAGGGTTCTTGAGACCACCACTGTCATCTTCTGAAGGGACTAAAAACTAAGCTCATTGATGCAACAGCCTTAGTGGACCAAGACCTACGACGGCCATTTTTGTTTGGGCATGGGGTGCAAGTCATATGTGCCGGTTTGGTGGTCAGTCTAAAGCGAGACCTCCAGTGTTTAGTTCCTGAGCACGCTTGGTCCTCAGTTTATCGACCCACTGACCCAAACAGCACAAACGTTCAAGATTCGTCCAATTTTCGCCTGGTAGTATGGCTTCTCGTAGCAGTTACGTAAACTTGACTTATATTTGGTATGAGCTGTGCCACTAGGGGAATGGGTAAAAGGTAGAGTAAGCCTTGCTCAGACAGGGAATCGAACTCCGGACCTGTTAGTACAGTCAAATTAGGGTTTGAGGTAGACATTTAGAAATACAAGCAGAAACCCCCTGGGATGTATTTAGGGGGTCTGAGGATGCCTCACCTGAAAATCCCAAAAAATCCGGTGACGGGTTTTCCGCCATTTTGATAAAAAAGAAGTCGGCCATATTGGATTTTTCCATAGTTCATAAAAACAGCTATAACAGGCGAACTAATTGATTTAAAATGTTCGTTCGAAATTTAAAATGCGTAATTCAGTGCGTTCTTTAAGTTTGATGCATCAGTTATTGGTTCCAAACCATATTTTTTTTTAAAATTAAGCTAAAATAGCAATTTTTTCGTATTTTTTTCGGTTGTAGTTCTTTCGTTTAATACTGTGTCGTAACTATTACATATATCAAGACCAAAACAACTGGAACTTGTTTAGGAGGGTCTTAGGCAATACCATACCAAAATTCTAAGAAATCCCGCCATTAGTTTTCCACCAATTTGAAAAAAACTGCGGCTATACTGAATTTTCAATGTTTCTTAAAAACTGCTATAACAAGCGAACTTATTGGAATAAAATGCTCAATTTTTTTATAAAACATGTCTAAGTGTACATTTTTGAAATATCATGCAATAAGTTAATATCCTTAAAGATTTAATTTTAAAAACTGGGGAAAATAGTAATTTTTCAGTCTTTTTCTGTTGTAGTTTTTTTTATAGTCCAGGCAAATTAGACATTCAATATAACAGGCTGAAAATTGGTGGAAATGTAGAGAATAGTGTCCGACTTGATATCCTGAAATCCCCAAAAAATCCCTCCAGGGGAAAATCCCCCACTTTGAAAAAACCATCGTCATCTTGGACTCTCAATTTAAGCATGGTGATAATGGAGTTTTCTCTTTCCACAACAATGAAATTTCCCCAAAAAGGCATTATTGAAGCTGAAAAAACTGCAATTTTAAAGTCGAATATTTCAAAAACTATACGTGCGATTTAAGTAAATTTAGGCTGAAAATGTAGTTAATTTATTCATGAAAAACATGCAGTTCCGTGCATGGTAAAAAATTTGACCGTTTGATTGCTATATCGTTTGAGCATAGTTTGTTTTCTTAAATTTGACCGTTTTCTCCAATATTTTTTATTTAGTTTCAACTAAACGGTGATATTCTTGACCATGCACGGAACTAGTTTTTCTTGAATAAATAAACTACATTTTAAGCCTAAGTTTACTTAAATCGCACGTATAGTTTTTGAAATATTCGACTTTAAAATTGCAGTTTTTTTCAGCTTCAATAATGCCTTTTTGGGGAAATTTCATTGTTGTGGAAAGAGAAAACTCCATTATCACCATGCTTAAATTGAGAGTCCAAGATGACGGTGGTTTTTTCAAAGTGGAGGATTTTCCCCTGGAGGGATTTTTTGGGAATTTCGGAATATCGATCAGGACACTATCTTCTACATTTCCACCAATTTTCAGCTTGTTATTTTGAATTCTTATCTACATTTGCACACGACAAATCATTAATTAAGTAAATTTAATTTTATTTAAATTAAATTTTTTATTTCGAACTATTTCAGGTTTATCTTTAAAATACGTAATATTGAACTATTTGGGACGAAAACAAACTCAATCGAACACTTGGTTCAGTCGCTATGCTTAAAAATACAACCCAAGATGGCGGCGGTTGTTTCAAAATGGCGGTTTCCCTGGAGGGATTTTTTGGGAATTTTGGGATATTAATTAGGACACTGTCTTCTATATTTTCACCAATTTTCAGCTTGTTATCTTGAATGCTTACCTACATTTTAATACAGCAAATCAGTAATTAAATAAAAATTAATTATTATTAAATTAAGTTTTTCATTTTGAATTTTTTGATGTTTTATATTAAAATACACAATATGAAACAATTTGGGACAAAAAAGAACTTAATCGGCCCCTTGGTTCAGTCGCTATGCTTGAAAACTCAATCCAAGATGGCGTTGGTTTTTCCAAAATGGTGGATTTTCCCCTGGAGGGATTTTTTGGGGATTTCAGGATATCAAGACGGACACTATTCTCTACATTTCCACCAATTTTCAGCCTGTTATATTGAATGTCTAATTTGCCTGGACTATAAAAAAAACTACAACAGAAAAAGACTGAAAAATTACTATTTTTCCCAGTTTTTAAAATTAAATCTTTAAGGATATTAACTTACTGCATGATATTTCAAAAATGTACACTTAGACATGTATTTTATAAAAAAATTGAGCATTTTATTCCAATAAGTTCGCTTGTTATAGCAGTTTTTAAGAAACATTGAAAATTCAGTATCGCCGCAGTTTTTTTCAAATTGGCGGAAAACTAATGGCGGGATTTCTTAGAACTTTGGTATGGTATTGCCTAAGACCCTCCTAAATAAGTTCCAGTTGTTTTGGTCTTGATATCTGTAATAGTTACGACACAGTATTAAAGAAAGAACTACAACCAAAAAAATACGAAAAAATTACTATTTTAGCTTAATTAAAAAAAATGTATGGTCTAGAACCAATAATTGATGCATGAAACTTAAAGAACGCACTGAATTACGTATTTTAAAACAAGAACGAACATTTTAAACCAATTAGTTCGCATGTTATGACTGTTTTTATGAACTATGGAAAAATCCAATATGGCCGACTTCTTTTTCAAAATGGCGGAAAACCCGTCACCGGATTTTTTGGGATTTTCAGGTGAGGCATCCTCAGACCCCCCTAAACACATCCCAGGGGGTTTCTGCTTGTATTTCTAAATGTCTACCTCCGGCCCTTTTTTCGCCTAATTTGACTGTACTATGTCTGAAAGCACTATAATATTTTACTGAAAAAGATGAGGGGAATCCTGCTACCTGGATAAAAGTGTTTAACTTGTAGTAAAGAGGTTTTAACGCTATCAACCCCCTTGTGCCCCATAAAAATTATTCGTTTTTATACAACGGAGCTGTCCTGATCAAAGTATAGAGTGTATGTCCTGATGTTGTTGTAGAAAACTACTTGATTCAAGGTTGGTAGCATAAGTTCGTCGATGTAGTACGTGCGCAGCATAAATCATACTCGGGTTACTGATTCGGACGCCAAGTTCATCTAACTGCAACCATTGCTGATAGTCTCTTTTGGAGCACATGCTGCATGACGCTAAACTGAATGTAATTGTTAATGTCCAGACTACTTTTGGTGTGATTTGAGGTATGAACCAAAAAAAAGTTTAATCTGATACCCTGAAGTATTAAGTACTTACGGCTGTATTCACCGGTAACTTGACCGCGGCGGTTAACCAGCAGTCAAACTTCTGCTTGGCGGTTCCTTAACTGCCAATCAGAAATTTGACTGCCGTTTAACCTCCAGTCAAGTTACCGGTGAATATGGGCGTTAGGGATGAATTGTACAAATAAGTAGTATGCTATGCAGAAGGAGCTGAAAATCTTCTGATTGGTCTAGTTATTGGAGTGTAGAAGAATGAATAAATTCGAATACGCACAAAGTATGGTCCTGTTTAGGTAGTTACTTTTAATATGTGTAAAAACATGTCGTTGTTGAGGAAGTTTTAATGTACCTATTGAAATTTAATTAATGGAAGACAACTGAGAAGTGAAAGCAAACGAACTTCGTAGCTTCTGAAGCCATCCAAGTTTCTATAAAGCCTTGAATTGTTTTATTCTAACTTCCAAAAAGTAGTTTAGATACTTTTATTGTATAAGTATTATATTTCAAGAGGTATCCGTTACCTGAAAAAACCGTACCCAAAACATTAAAAAATCAAAACATTCCTCTCAAATTGTTTTCGTTTTGCTCTATCTACTATTTCTTTACGCTAGTGAATAAAATAAGAATTCAATAAATTTTTATTTTAAGGAGATACCTTTATGCCAATTTTAATTAATGGTATGAGTCTTGTTCTAACCCCTATTAAGTTAGCATTTCCCACCTAAAAATGTGTCAATAAAGAATAAAAAATTTTGCCTTTCTGCCTTATTTATCTTTGCTACTTATTTGTCTTGCTATATCACTTTCAGAAAAAGAGCTATATAAGAGGATTTATAAAGGCTGTAAGGGGAAGGATCCAATGTTGAGTTTTCCCTGTCTTCTTATCTTACACTGAAAAAGGGATTTTTCAACCATATAAGCTCATAGTACTTCCGCTACCCAGGTCTAGTGAGAAATCGCATTTGGAAGTGGGAATGGTTCTTTTTTTTTCGTTTAAATTCAATAAAAAGAGAGGATTGGTGTCTTTTTCCCATTCGAATTGGATATTTGCAGGTTGAAATGCTTTATACATTTATAGAGAACTGGTCAATTGCATTTCAATGTAAGGCATTCGTAAATAAAGTTACAAGAATATCAGTACTCCATCCCTACAGTGTAACAAGTTGAAATTTTATACAATCCCTTATTTAAAAGATACAGGGCAGGCCTTACGGTTTGGGGTCGGTCAACCGAAAACCCTTTACGTTGTCCTCCTGTCATGATAGATGGACTTTCTATTCTGCGAAATTTTGATTCCTTTAAAATATCTCTTGATGCAAGAAGCTGTATTTTTGAGGAATAAAATATTAAAAATATTTAAACTTCAAAACATCAAATGGTGGTTCAGATAATCTAGTTAAAACTATTCTTAAATATTTTTTAAGTTGCACAATTTCAGCTGAAGTTCCATTTTTCAAACATAATACTAGTGTAGTAAAATGTGGGAAAATCGTACAACAAAAATAAAAAGTTTGCGGAACTTTTAAACGATAACCTTTTTTATACACGTTAAGGCTTAAGATATTCAACTATGGAAAAGGAGTCTCTTCTATTAACTAAAAGAATATGGTGTCCAAACCATCTTGGAAAAAACAAGATCCGTTTTACTTTATTCCACATTCACCACCACTATAAGTAAAAAGAAAAATTCTTGATTATATTCTCAATAGGGTTGTGAAAAGAACTTAAGGAATGTTAAGAAGAATTCGTGGACTTGTTGCTAGTATCCCTTCATTGGAGCTGGTTTGTTTGTGAGTATCCAAAAATTCTGCTGTCTTTTTCCATCTTTATTGAAATCCTTTGTTTACCGCACTTTTAAAAATTTGAAAAATTGCTGCTCTGAACGTTTTGATACTTTTGTAGAGGGTGTTAACAAAAATAATATCTTCTAAAATTTCAATGTTTAGAAATTTTTTTTTAATTACGTCGAGGAATGGGTCGCATAGACCATTTCCCTCCGTGCAGCCCAATATAAACTAGCCTTGGAAGTGTAGTTGTCAAAAGGTAAAAATCATGTTTAATATTTTTTAAAAGCATTTTAAAATCTTTTGATGGGCTATGCCAGTATTTTTTGAAAACAGAAAAATGCATTTCTACAGTAAGAGAAATGTATCTTAACTCAAAAAGCGACATAAAATGTTTCAAAAAAATTTAGTTACTTCCATATTTTAAGGTAAAAATCGACAATCCTTTTGCACTTTTTTAGGATTGAATGACGTCATATCTGTTCTGGCCTTACTTTAAAGTGAAAATCTACAATCGCTTTGAATTCTAAACCATTGTTAAAACCAATGTTTCGGATTCAATGACATCACATGCTGTTTTTGCACTCTTTTTTAAAGTCAAACTTTAAAATTAAATTAAAAAATAAATAAGAATCGTATAGGGGCACTTGGGGTAAGTGGGACCCTTTTTGGCCTTGTGGTTTTTTGTAGCTCAATAGAAAAATTTTGAAAGGGTTAAATTTAATCTTATTGACTTATTTCATTTAAGACTTTATCCATAAACAAAAATTTATTATTAGTTTTTAAAATAATAATTTACATTTTCTTTTGTGGCCCATCGTTCCTTTATGGAGGTTGGCCCATCGCCCCCATTACATTCTCATTGTATGTCTAATTTTAATTTGAAGTAAAGTGTATAAATACCAAGGCAATTTTATTATTTTAAAAATTTTTATTACCGTATATACAGGGTGTTCCAAAAAAAGCCCCTAACTTTAAAAAATCATAGAAAATAAACTATTAGAGATAAAAATATGCCGTTCACTGCATCTTTCTTCAAATGCCCGTAAATTTTTGTTCCCAAATTTTTGAAAAACCGTAGTTCTCACGTCAATTCATAGATGGAAGCACTGTTCCCTCGAGAAATTTAATGAAAGTTATCCTCCAAATCCCTTTTTCGTTCGTCGTAGGGATATCAAATTTGAGGATAGAATCGATTCTAGAATCGAATGATAATCAAGTACTTTGAAATCGAACTTTGGTTTCCAGTAGACAGGAAGGGATCTCAGCGAATTTTTTTTTGATTTCAGATCACGAGCATTAAATTATTCTATTGTAGGGGGAAATGAATTGATAATGTTCTAGAGATCTGATAAAAATGCTTTTTCACTACTTTATCATCTCTCCCGCAATAGAAACTACTTTTTGCGTGACAATTTGATTATTATATAATTGATTAAATGACTGGGGCGTGCAAGAAAATTCTCAGGGTTTGTACGAAAGGGTCCGCAACTTTATCGGAGGCATCCGCAGTTTTACTAGGATCGCTTCGCAACTTCACTGGAGTGTTCCGTAGCTTTATTGGATCGCTTCGCAACTTAAGTGGAGTGGTCCGTTACTTACCGGAAGTGGGCCGTAAGTTACCGGAAGTAATCCGCAACTTTCCCGGAGTGGTCCGCAACTAACCGGAAGTGGTTCGTAAGTCACCTGATGTGGTCCGCAAGTCACCGGAAGTGGATCGCAAGTCACCGGAAGTGGTCCGCTACTTACCGTTTAGTTGCGGACCACTTCCGGTAAAGTCGCGGACCACTTCCAGTGACTTGCAGACCACTTCCGGTGACTTAAAAACAACATCCAGTATGATGCGGACCACTTCCGGTGACTTACGAACCACTTCCGGTAAGTTGCGAAGCGATCCAATAAAGCGGCGGACCACTCCGGTGAAGTTGTGAAGCGATCCAGTAATGCCTAATTATTTGTCATGGAGGCATTCAGAATTACGGTTGATTTAATTGTTAATGGTAGGTTCTCTCAAAATTACAATCGAATTAATTGACAATCGTCTCCTCCGCAATTGAAGATTAAATCAATCGTTAAATACCAGATTCCCCTCAAGAACACTATTAATTCATTTTCCCTACAATAGAATAATCTGCAATACGCGTGACCTGAAATCGAAAAAAAATTTCGCTGAGATCCTTTCCTGTCTACTGGAAACCAAGGTTCGATTACAAAGTACTTCATTATCATTCGATTCTAGAATCGATTCTATTCCCAAATTTGATTTCCCTACGACGAACGAAAAAGGGATTTGGAGGATAACTTTCCCTAAATTTCTCGAGGGAACAGTGCTTCCATCTATGAATTGACGTGAGAACTACGGTTTTTCAAAAATTTGGGAACAAAAATTTACGGGCATTTGAAGAAAGATGCAGCGAGCTGCATATTTTTATCTCTAATAGTTTATTTTCTATGATTTTTTAAAGTTAGGGGCTTTTTTTGGAACACCCTGTAAAAACAACCAAAGCAGTTTTATCCGGTCACTCTTAAATAAAATAAAAGTAAAATGTACATTATTTAGATATTTTTAAGAACAAAGAAGTGAAATGTTTGTATTTTTAAATTGGAATCTGGAAAAATTAAGAAAGTTGACAGTTAAAATTTGAAAAAATAAATGAAAGTTTGGAAACTTTGTTATTGTTTTATTTTAATTTTCCCATTTTGAATACTCATCGCCCCCAATCGCCTCCTACTTATTTATTGCCCCCTTATAACCCATATCACCCACTGGGGGAGGTTGGTAACCAATGTTGCATACTGATCGCAAGTGTCAGGTATTCTTTGGAACGACATCAAAATAAACTTCGTGGAAAGGCAGCTTAAGGTAATCCTTAAGGGTTAAGGGTATATCCAACCCGTCTATTGCCTCATCCCCAATGCTGTCAGCGTCGCACATGCATTTTCGCACCTGAACGCGGGATAGATGTTTGAGCGATCGAGGTTGGGTGACTTCCGGAACCTCGAACACGGTGTTTCGCTCTCTGTACTCATCACACACTTCCTGGAGTAGAACTCTTCCTTCGATGAATGGTGACAGCAGGGAAGACATCTCCGTGGAGGAGATGTAGGGGAAAGGCATCGCGCGCCACAGCAGTTCTAGGATATTCCGATCATACCCGTGGATCTCGTCGAACACGGCCAACAAGAGCTCCACTGCCATCTGCAATCGCAAGCTGCCCGACTCTTGGATGCTTGGCCTGATTTCGTTCCTCAGAAATTTCCCTTTGATCTGTGCTCTAAAAAAGAAATTATAATTATTAGCGGTGCTACTGACCTCAACTCAAAATCCCGGAAAAAATATTAGAGAGTAATGAACTTTTTATCTGGAATCCCATATTCCGGAATGTTTCAAAACACGAAAGGTTTAGAGATTTAAAAAAATTGTTTTGAAGGTATTTTTCACAAAAAACTTACAGTATAGTGCTCCCGATGAGACAGAACGTTCGGAAAGGGAATGTTACACGACATATCGTATACTACTCCATCGTAGCTACTGCGACAAAAAAATGGAATCGCGCTAAGAACCTATGGGTGGGCCAGATTCTTCATAAAAGATGTTGATGCTGGCAGTTCTGAACTTATATTTTAACTGGACCAATTTTGCGATTTCTTTGACTGTGGGGAGAGGCTTGCTTTGTTAAGAAGGTGGACACAAATTGGAGCCGAGCGGCGTAAGCGAACAGCCAATATAACACGCTCTGCGCACGCGCAACTCGTAGGCGCTAAGAGCGGCGCTTGCGCAGAGCGTGTTCGCGGCTGTTCGCTTACAGCGCTCGGACTAGGGGTAGAAGAGATCCTTTAAATCAGTGGTTCCCAAAGTGGGGCGGTACCACCCCCTGGAGGGCATTGAAGAATTCTAGAAGGGAGGTGATGAGTTGAAAGGAAATTGGGGGCCTTATTAGTGTTAAAGGGGTCGTTGACTACTTTTAAACTATTTTTAATATCATTTTTGTAGGTAAAAAACATTTAAAAAATCCAGGTAAAAGTAGCTTAACCCGTAACAGGGGAGGTGAAAAAATGGACATATCAGGGGACGTGCGGTCTCAGAGACCACACAGTATATTTTTTAAATCTTTTAATTACGGTATGATTCCAGGGATGTTGCACCACTTCAAGAATTTTGTAGCAGCTAAACTCAAAATTTGTAGAAAGTTAAAGCATTTTTGTAGCAGTCAAATTTAAAATTCGGAGCTAGGTTAAGTATTTTTGTAGAGACTACACTTAAATGTGGCAGGGTTTATTATTTTCATAACACTTTGAATGAAATACTACTAACTTTACCTAATATTTAACTTTCTCATTTTAATGTAATTTTAAAAATGTAAAAAAATCAAAAATTTGATTTAAAACCAATAACAAAAGAAAATAATTAAAAAAAAACAAAGACAAAGAGTTTATCAAATAGTCTGAAGAACATAATTAAATTCTCAATAGCAAAAAAAGGCATGTTTACAAGATGGATTGTTTAAGAAACAAGAAGATTGTTTACAAGAAATAGATTGTTTAAAAATCTATAAGAAGTAGTATTGTTAAGTCTAGTATTTGTTTATCATTTTATAATCAACTGAAAATATAAAAAGCAAGTATACATTTAAAGAACAACGACTTGAAATTTCTTTTATAATTTTAGATAATTAAGATTCACAATAAAATATAGGTTTGAAATAAATTCGTAAATTAAAAAATAGGTTTTATGAAATTATGTGCAACACTCCCTTGGAAACGCCCCTGTCAAGTGTAATTATTTGGTTTATCAGAAGTTTATAGTTTCTCAAGCATGAAAAATGCCATTGAGAAAAAAATACAGTAAAGGTAAAAGTTTTAGTAAAGGTATTTTCAATTATTTAGGGAATAAAAAAAAGATAATTTTTTTTCAAAAATACAAATATTTTCATAAGAAAATAAATAAATAATGCACAAGTTTCGAAAATTACTAAGTACTCTTTTACTCTACTCACTAAAATAAAAGTATGCCTAAAATGCGCAAAACACTTAAGCAGTTCAATGTCATTCAATGGTCCGTAAACTGTAAAATATTTGTAAAAAAACTGAATTTAAACTGTAGCAGAGGACGTGCGGTCTCCCAGACCACGCAACATCCCCCCCCTCCCACCTGCCTAGTCAAATTGAATGGATTCTTCCATAGCTTAACCTTTCATGACCTTGCCACTACTGACCCCTTTTTATCAACATGTTTTGACCAGTGCATCCAACTGATAACGACAGTGGACACGCTGGGTTTGGAATTCCCTCCTCCCCCAGTGGCCCTATGGTCTGTCGAGGAGCCTCACGTGGAAGGCAAAACAAAATCAGGAATATTTTTTTAATGGTAACAACTCATGCAAAAAAATTAAATTAAAAAAAATTATTCATGGTATTAATTATTAAAAATGAATTTAAATTTTATATAATTTATGAGTTTAAAATTATTAAATTCATGTTTATTAAAGAAAAACATGAACATTCTGAAACATTAATTTATCGCCCTTTAGTAAATTTGGCACCCGGGGCGGGCACCCCCTTAGTAAGGCTGTAGAATTACTTAATATCAATTCACCAAAGATTAAAAAACTAAGAAAAAAACATACAAACTAAAAAACATAATATTAGATTAAATTTTAGTTTTTCATTTGACTATACCTTTTTTCAAAAATTGTATAAAAATTCACTGTAAGTAAGTTCTCTGAATTAATAGTAACAAAGTGAATACAACGCAATTTCAAACAGTGGTCAGGATTTTTCCATGAAAAATGTCTCAAATCTTAAATGTATGAAATCCCGGACAACTCTAAAAACCCCGGATTGCGGATTGTCCGGGGGGTAACCCCGGACGTACGGTATGAAGCCTAATAAAATGCAACTCAAAAAATAAAATATAAAAACTACTTAATATTACCTCGATTCTTCCCAAAAGAGACGTAAAACACGTATTCGAAAGTAGCGTTGATCAAATGTGTACGGATATCCATATTGGATGAGGGCAACACCTCTTGCCTCATACAGCAATTTTAGCATCAGTCTCTGGTTGTTGCGAATGTCCCATCCAAATCCAACTGACCGGTGGTTTGGAAAGCAACTCAAGACGACACTTCTGTCTTTAACTGGTACGATTTTCAAAAAATCGCACAATTCGACTTCTAGTGCTTTTTGGCACTCAGTGATAAGCGAAGAAACTTCTTCAGGTCCGATGAGTTCCGCCGAGCGAAGAAGTAGCGTGAAGGTCCGTCTGATAAACACGATTTTTTCTCGCAAATCGTATTTGAGCAACAACACTTGGTACAGGAGTTTCAAACTTGTAAAATACATGCGTCTCTCTTCTTCGCTCATTTGCTTGTAGAGCTCCTCGAAAAAGTCGAAGTGCCAGGGGGGATACGAGGTAAACGGGTTGCAAACGGGGACCAATTCGGGCGACACTCTGAGGGAGAGATGGTGAAGGTTGACAAATTTGGCATATTCCTGAAATTTAGAGAAGCGTTTCATGAGGACTTTTTTTCGCCTTAAAACCATCCATTCGTAAGTAAGTAACAAATCCTCCATGATGTTCGAAGAGCACCGCACCACCACCACGTGTTATGACTTCAAGCTAGGGTGTGAATGCCACGCACTCCTACGCTGATGCAATCCTACTGCAATAACGTGTTTGGCTTTGTTTGGCAAAGCGTGAAAGCGTATGTTAGTCCAGTCAAAATCAACTTTTCTCCGGAAATAATTAATAAAGTTTTGAAATTTGGCTCACTTTTTCGGATGGGTCTGTGGGGGTGTTTCACACAAAAGTCCTCTAAATTTGGCCTGGAGGGTTTTCCGCAACGGCCATTCAAGTGGTCAGTTCTTCAAAACGAGCGTCGCCAAACCGGCGATAGTTCGCCTATAGTGGAACAACCGGTTAGCGGTTAGTACTGAAAACATTGGGCACCTCCGGGGCGCGATATTCCACAATGACTAACTCCCCAGCGCTAGCGCCGCCAAGGGTGCCAAACAAGTCGCTTTTACAACTACGCCAAACCTTGCGGCTCTCGCGATTTCTCTCGTTTAACGAGATTTGCTGTAATATTTTTTTCACCGCGTCGCGTTTAAAGGAGTGCGAGTGTTGTGTTCAGTGTGTTTAACCATCTTTGAAGAACAGTTCTAAATTTTCGTTTTGAATATATTTCTTATATATAATTATTGTTATTATTACAAGTAAATATTATCGCATACCTGTGTTTTAAGTTTTATTTACAAATTTTCGTGTATTACCAGTTACATTTTTTCTGTGCATCATCTTACATGTAATCAATTTATTAACCGCCTATAAATGATACCTTCTTACTAACCATTCATAAATGGTTGGGTAGAGAGTATTTCAAAATTTATTAAAAATTCTAACTATAAAACTCAGTTTTTTAAAAACATAAAAATTATTATTTATGCTAACTTTCCATTTTATGTGCATAACTTATATCAGTTAGCTTTTCAATTAATTCTTAATTAATCATTAGGTAATTAGCTGTCTAAAAAGTTGATATAGCCAATTAACTTTAAGTAACTAAAAAGTGGTAGGCTGCATATTATGTCAATACCCTATTTTTGTGTAGAATCACTTAACTTTTATTTTAAGGGTATTAATGAGGAAGTTGCATGATTTTTTTTTATTTTTTTAATCGATTCCTCTTGCAAAAATAAGCAACTACCCAAAATTTGAGGCCGATCGAGAAATTTTTTTGATTGTCAAAAAAATTAACAAAAATCCCCTTTTTAAAAGCGCGCGAAAACGCCAAGAGTAATTTTTAATGTTTTTGGAATAAATTAAATAAAAAAAAATTAGCATTACATTACCTTAATATTTTTCCTAATTTAAAGTAATACTTTGTAATGTTTAATTGCATATATACATATTATAAGTACCTTTTTTTATTTACATAGACTCACAGCCCTAATCAAAAATAAATTTCAAATGAACATTTTACATGATGACACTATTTCCTTGAGCTACATATATATGTGTGCAATTTATTTAATTATTCTTTAATGTTTTTAAAATTTATTAAATAAAAAAATAATATTACATTATCTTCATATTTTCCCTAATTTAAAGTACATACTTTGTACGTTTAATTGCATATAATACCTAAAATAAGTACATGTTATAAGTACTTTCTTTTTTTAATTGCATAGACTCACAGATGAATTATCTGAGTATAATTTCATCACTATTACTCTTCTCATCATCTTGCAAAAGGCAATACTCCTTTCTTAAATCACCCAAACAATTTTCTTTAAAACTGTTTAAATCCATCACGAATTCACGATCAAAGACGAGCTAACAAGTACAAAACAGCGCGCGCACGTAACGTACTTGCTTTGCTGTGTGTGGAATGCGGGTTGCCGCATTGGACGAGGGAGGGTTACCAAAAGCGACCGGGCGAGTGACTCGTTTGGCACCCTTGGCGGCGCTAGCGCAGGGGAGTTAGTGATTGTGGAATATCGCCTCCGGGGCAGTGGGGACTAAGGTGGAGCGAAAAAAACGCGGAAAAGTTGCCATTTTGTAGTCAAAAGCAAAGTCCTAAAATTTTAAACCTATCAATGAATATCTTTTACCGCCCCAAGAGGGCTCAAGTTTTGAAAAATCGTAAAAAACATGTATTTTACAGAAAAAAATTTAAATACCAAAATTTACAGAAACATTTTCTAATTGGGCACAATACGTTCAGCAATGAGTCATTTAAGTCCCCAACCCCTTCTTCGACGTTTTATTTTTTAATTTCTGACCGAAAATTTGCATTTTCTATTTCTTTTATTGTCTAAAATTAAAATATATTGTATTTTGACACGGAAAAGTGCAAGAATTTTTATCCCCGGGCACTTTTTGCCCATTTTACAAGTGTAATTCGCTTACTGATCTGCAGTTTTTCTCGCAATACACCTTCTTAACCATTGCATTTTCCACAGCTTTTTCTTTTTAAAATGTTATGAATTTTTTGCTTAAAATGAATGCTCAAAATTTTCGACTCTTTGAAGTGTTTGAGATAATTATCTGTACTGAAAAAGAAGATTTAAATATAATTTATGTAGCGCTTTCTGTTCTCATGTTTTTCCTGCAATGCACTTGCATTAGAAAATCGCCCTCGTCCTTTACGCTTCGTTGGGCTTGTAAATCTCCAGACCAGTCAGGAACGCCCCTTGAATTCTTCGCATTCGTCTGAAGGGAAAGAAGGTGGGAAAGTGCATTGGGACAACCGCAACAACAAAAAACCCACAGTGTCAAAATATATATGTACAGTTGAGGAAAAAATGTATTTGAATGAAATGTTGCCGAATTTTTTTTATTTGTGAATCAATCTGGATGAAACTGGGTATTAAAGGGTTTGTAGGAATGGCCTTTCAGAAAACCTCATAATAATTGGGGGTCCCCATTGAAAAAAAGTTAGTGTTTCGTTTAATATGAAGACGACCCCCTAATGACTCGAAATATTTTTTGATTAAATACTTCAAACAATGTAAAATGACACCTCATTTGTCTTCCTAACCCAAGTGGTTCGCCAGAAATCGCAACTGAGTAATTTTTCCCCCAACTGTACGTTGCACGACATGCGACCGTCACAAAAATGGGCCACTTTGCGTTAGACCAGTGGTTCCCAACCTTTTGTGGCCCATCACCCCCTTTCTAGAGGTTGAATAAAACCTATAGCCCCCTTTTCATTCTCATTGTATGTCTAATTTTAATTTGAAGTAAAGTGCAAATAATAAAGCAATTTTATGTCCGGGGGTCCTCCCCCAGAAAAATTTTGGAAATAAGACTCCAAAAAACAGGTTTTTAACTAGTTATGGTACACCTCTTCCGAATTTCGGACAAATATTTTAGGTACGATTTTAATGAACTAATTTTTTAAAAAAAGTTTTGGAAAATCAAGTTCCAAGTACAAAAGGGGGGGTTGTGGGTCCTCCCCCAGAAAATTTTTTGAAAATTTGACCCTTAGAAACAGGGTTTTAACTTGTTTTGGTACAATAAGTCTGAATACTGTCTGTCAGTACAGAATTATTTTATTTCCCCCTTTTGGATACTCACCGCCCCCACTTTTTATCGCCCCCTTGATAACACAAATTACCACTGCGTTAGATGTATGACATGCGACAGTGACAATGAAGGGGCTAGCATACAACAATTACTCTGATGAAGTTGTTTTCTGTGCACTCTAAGTACACTAAAGGAAAAACTAGTTTTACAGGAATGAAAAGCTTCACTGCCAAACCGAAACTCCAGACCTTTTCCAACTCCCGTTAGCAGATAGATCAGTTAATAAGCCGAGATTTCGGTATTAATCAATCCGCTTATCACATAAAATAAGTTGTCACATATACCATATCTGAGCGTTATGTCACTGATTATTGTTATCTAATACAAATAATTTTAAAATAGTTATTGTCTCTCTCAAGAAAATAAGTGTTTTTACATGTAATTTTCAACCAAGATGTTTTAAAAATTTTTTTTAAAGAACCAAATAACATCTTATCAGTAGTATCAAAATATTTCTTTTTTTGTGAGAATTATATTTTAATTATCCATTAAATAACACAACGGATAGAAAAGCAATAACATCTCGCTTTATTTAGTCTAACAATTCATTATTTTCCAACCAGGAACAATGAGCTATAGACACAAACTGGAGTGAAGACTGAGCGCACAGAAACCGCATCACTAATGTTTGGAAATTGTGCTTCCGAGTAAAGATTCCATTCTTATTTTAATTCTTATTCCGACCATTCTTATTTTAATGCATAAATCTTTTTAAAAAGAGTGATTTTTAAGATGCGAGCTGTACAACCACATGTAAGTCTATGGGGAACTCGCATGGAAATGGATTGTTTTGCCCTTATCTACAAGCTCCTATAACCTTCCGCGGCTGCTCGCTCGCTGCCATTTCAAACCTATGGTAGACGTCACTCCAGCTTGTGTCTATAGCTCAGTGACCAGGAATGATTGAAACCAAGGGTTTAAAACCTGGAAATGTGCAAAAAAATCCAGATTCCTTTCAAAAACCCTTTTGAAATAATTTCATTTTATCTATAGGATAGATAAAAAACCCCTGGGTATTTTGTACTTGTACAGTCATTTATTTATTTTGCTGTTATTCCTACCGTCTAATGGTAATCTGAGCTGTTTACTGTTTAGCAATTAATTCTATTCTGAATTCTGTTAGTTTCATAAAACATACGTCTGAAATGGTTTTCCTAATTTAATACAGCATAAGAGATCATTATCTTTTCTATATAGCCTTTAAAACAATCTGCGAATTGTACAGACGGTTCTGTTATTTTTTCTATCTCACGTGATGTATAGCCACCGCTTTTATATAAATTAGGAAAAGCTATTAGATTGAGCATCCTTATATTCTATCGAACATCCAGCTACAGACCCATCTCCCTCCTCAATAGCTTCTCCAAAATCTTCGAAAAAATTCTCTACCCTCACATCCTTCAACACTGTAATATCAATAATATCCTTCCTCCTGAACAATTTGGCTTCCGCGAAAAGCATTCCACTGTACACCAACTACTTAGAATCGCTAACGCAATCAACGCTGGCTTCCTCCATAAAAAATGTACCGGTGCTGTTTTCCTTGACGTTGCCAAGGCTTTTGATCGAGTTTGGCATGAAGGTCTTCTATACAAAACTCATTGTCCTCAAGTTTCCTCCACACCTTATTAGAATTATCCACTCATTCCTCCACAATAGAGCTTTTAAAGTCAGAATCGGAAAAGATCTCTCTATCCCCTTCAACATCAAGGCTGGTACTCCACAAGGTGCTATTCTGTCTCCCATACTCTACAATATCTTCACCTACGATATACCCAAGACCCCGAACACCTACCTTCACCTTTTTGCTGACGATACAGCGGTCATCACCCAAGAATACCGAGTAACGAAAATCAAGAAAAACCTCCAAAACTCCCTTACTAGCATCGAAGACTGGTGCAAAAATTGGAAGATTGACATAAACACTTCAAAAACTCAAGCCATAATATTCAGAAGAAAACGCAAAAACAAATTTCCAGGACAACTTCAGCTTTTCAACGACAAACTAAAATGGATCAAATCTATCAAGTATCTTGGCGTTCACTTTGACGTGAAACTAAATTTCAAGAAACACATAGAAGAAACAATCAAAAAATACAAGAGAAAACTCCATCTAATGTACCCTCTACTAAACAGAAGATCCAAGCTATCCTTAAAGAACAAAGTACTTCTCTATAAAATGATCCTAAGACCACTAATCGAAGCCCCAGTGGCTCAGTGGTATAGTGCTTAGCGCTTCCACACCACAGGCCCGGGGTTCAATTCCCGGGCTGGGCAAGGTCCACTCAGCCTTTCATCCCTTCAATGGGTCGATAAAATGAGGACCAAGCTTGCTTGGGAACTAAACACTGGGGGTCTTGCGTTAGAATGACCACCTAACCGGGACACATGCTTAACACCTTGCACCCCACGGTCACGAAAACGAAGATGGGCATTGTAGGCCTTGGCAGTGGCGTAGCTAGCCTGGGTGTCACCCGGGGCGGAAGCTCTCGGTGTCACCCCCTTTTGGAATTCGGTTATAAAAAATGAAATTTGCGACACCATTCTAGAACTGAGGGTGGAACCCCATTTTATATTTGTGTTCTTATGGCATTTAATTTATTATTTCAAAATTAAAGGTTTTAATTTAACATTGCCTTTTTAATTTCCCAGCTTTGCAACAACGATTTATGATGCAAGTTATTCTTCGACACAAACCGTATATAGAAATTTATTTCAGGAAGGGCCCAAAATTATTCCTCAGTATCTCTCATATACATTTAATAGGTTTAATGTAGCTTCTCAATACATTTTGGGCGGAATTTTCGTCATGAAGAAGTTCTTAATACAGGAAAAGTAGGGTATAATAAAGTTTGAACAACCAAAGGGGGGGTTCTGGGGGTTCTCCCCCAGAAAATTTCAGGAAAATGGACTCAAAAAATCAAATTTTTAACTAGTTTTGAGGCCTTTAGCTCGAATTTCGGATACAAATTTTTAGGTGGGATTTGCATTTTAACCAAAGTTCCAAGTACAAAAGAGGGTCTGGGGGTCCTCTCCCAGTAAATTTGACCCTAAAAACAGGATTTTAACTTGTTTTTGTATACAACGTAGTCCGAATTTCGGGGAGGAGGGGGGCATGGCCCCCTCTCCCCCTTTTATACGCCCTTGGTCAACATATTCGGATAATTCAATCCATGTGCATACAAGGAAATTTCTTTCGATAGGGGCCTAAAATATTATTCCTAAAGCATTTTTAATAGGCTCAATCTAGCCTTTTCATACATTAATTGTAGCTAAAATTAACATTTTGCTGAACTTAAAAAAATATAAAAAAAATTGCAGAATAGAGTTCCAAATTACTAAAGGAGGGAGTCTGGGGGCCTTCCCCTAGAAATTTTTTTAAAATGTGATCTTTAAATATAGTGTTTACAAACTTATGTTTGGACATTTGTGACACTGGGTAACACCCCTGATAAAACCCTTCTTACGTGGGAAAAATTTTCAAACCATAACTAGCGAAACCAGATGATGAAACAGTTCGTTTATTCAGATTTTTCCTGAGGTAAAATGTGAATTAAAAATTTACTCATTTAAGATTGTAAAAAATAAATATCTGATGGACTTTTTTCTCCGCCAAACCCTTTTTCTTGGTTTTTAAAACTATTCAAACTAGAGTTTGAACTTAGAATGTCCCAGCTAGCTGAATGGGTGACACCCGAGTTGAAGGGTTTATATCCCATATAGTTTTCAGTTGATTTTTTTGTTGAAGTACTTGGAAAACTTTGATGTCCCCCCAAGCCAAAGGGGTGACACCCCTCACAAAATGGGTTGATAACTCATTTAATAACTTTTTTATTCATTTAATGATTTTTTTTTCACTTAATAAACATTTATGTGTGATCGAGAAAATGTGTATCATCTAAATAAAGCTCGATGGGTGACACCCCAGTTCATACCCGTAACAACTGTTAATTATTCAAATCAATTCTTACACTTATATTTCTTACGTTTATATTTAAAACTACGTTCGAAATTTTTAAGCTTGGGTGGGTGTCACCCCTCCTAGGTAGCCAGCCAAATGAGTATTTTCCAGGATGATCAATTTTTTTGTTCAAGAAGTCATATTTACCAACTTAGGGCAAAATTCGAAGACTTCGGTATTACTCCCCCAGATAATTTGAGGGTGACACCCGATTTGTTAAACCCAAATTTATTTTATTAGAAGAGTGAATTAAATTTTTTTTTTCCAAGAAGAGCATACAACTTGAAAAAAGTGCCAAGTTCACTAGTTTGGGTGTCACCACCTTCGGGTGACACCCGGGGCGGACCGCCCCCCCCCCGCCCCCCCGTAGCTACGCCACTGGGCCTTGGCCCACTAGGGCTGTTGCGCCAATGAGTTTAGTTTAAGACCCCTAATCACGTACGCTTCTCCTATCTGGGCTACTGCTGCAAACACCAACATGAAGAAACTGCTAATTCTCCAAAACAAAATCCTCCGATGTATCACAGACGCTCCCTGGTATATCAGGAACAAAGATCTACAACTTGACCTCAAAACCGAAGACCTTTCTAAATTCATCGAAGACACATCCAATCATTTCTTTCACTCAGTTCAAACTCACCCCAACACCCTAATCAATGTTCAAATGATCCATTCAGATCCTAGTCTTGCAAATAAATTTCCATACTCCACCACCACGATTACCTAACGTCTGCATCCTCCCTGATGACGTCACCAATCACCTGATATTATCACCTGTTGATATTAACTAATTTCGGACTGACTTTGACTAATGACTATTTTCTACCAATCGCCTGATGATGATGAATAATCCCACTTCCACACTTCTTTTCTTTGTTATATTTATTGGTACCATGACCAACTTCAAGCAAAAATTTGTATTCATGTCCCTTTAATCTCATATTGTTATTTCAGGCGGAGATAAAGCGCCTTCGGCGCTGTGCGCTCCTAATAAAGATGTATGTATGTATTCTATCGAACGGTTGTGGTACTCGTCCTTTTCTGAAATATGTGCCCTTCCCTTACACTTCGTGTGCAGTTATCCTCACGTTTTCCTCTATCACATGGCTCGCGCCTGCACAGCGTAAGATTAGTCCATTTCTATCACCCCTAATTAACGCATGTCAGTCAGTCTTCTATACGTTGAACGGTAATTAGGTTAACTATTCTGGGATTGAAATGATTGCTATTTTTGATATCTGTTTGAAGTTTTTCTCTGTTGATATAACAAAATAGTTCAGCATCTAGTCTGAACATTGAACAGTAACTACACCAGCGGAAATAAAAATCCCAACACCAAGAAGGAAAGGAGATATCAAAGTCAAATTTATTTCTATGATTGCACATAGTATCAATGTGAATTGCTTTAAAAATCAGCCTTCCTGGATGTTAGGGGGCTGAGAAAATCTGTGAGGAGTGTTGTCTCCATAGGTGTCCATTACCGCCGTCACACGTCATGGTATTGAGTGACAGGGGCTCTAAATGACTTTTAAGGGATTGGAGGACCATGTTGCCTCCTCAGGTAGTCCAAATTCATATGGTGCACCAGCGGAAGTTGCATATCGGGCTAGGGGATTTCTCCTCTTTCTCCGGACATGTTTTGTGAGCGTTGGTTCTTACGAACGGATAGGCCAGGGCAAAAATGCAACCTAGGGGGTTAAGAAGAAAGCTTGGACATTGCATACAACATGTGGTTGTGCATGTTTCTCTTGAAATTTGTTCCCAGGACAGGTCTGAAGGTAAGGACGGACAACCGGCTAAAAAACCTCAATGAAGCAGCTCTGGTTGGCCAAAATACCGGTAGATCATACTGAGAACAAGCGGCAGTGGGATGGATGTCGTTTGCAGTACTGCGGATTGTCCGTTCGGTCCGCATAGCTTCTTACATCTTTGTCAATAAACAAGGGGCTGAAAATGGGCATTTCTGTTTCCAATAGTGCACGAAATAAGGAAATGAAAATCCCAATTTCATGACATCGTGTTTATGAGAGAATCCTGATTCGGTTTGGAGCACCACGACGGTTGGGTATGAGTTTGAAGACACAATGGAGAGAGCGCACTCAGCGGATGATTTTCTAATCATTCCACGGAGTGGTGATGCAGGGTACCGGAGTGGTGATGCATTGGATTCCATTTCTGCTACTCCTGAGTATGATTCACCAGTACTTTTTCCAACCAGAGCTGCGTCATTGAAATTTTGCAGCCGGTAGACCGTCCTTACCTTCATACCTATCCTGGGGACAAATTTCAAGGGAAACATGCACAACCACATGTTGTATGCAATGTCCAAGCTTTCTTCTTAACCTCCTAGGTTGCATTTTTACCCCGTCTTTCCCGTTCTCTAGAACCAACACCCACAAAACAGGTCCGGTCAATGAGGAGAAATCATCTAGCCCGGTATGCAACGTCCGCTGGTGCACCATATGAATTTGGACTACCTGAGGAGGCAACATGGTCCTCCAATCCCTCAAAAGTCATTTAGAGCCCCTGTCACTCAATACCATGACGTGTGACGGCTGTAATGGACACCTATGGAGACAACACTCCTCACCGATTTTCTCGGCCCCCTAACATCCAGGAAGGCTCATTTTTTAATCAATTCACATTAATACTATGTGCAATCATAGAAATAAATTTGACTTTGATATCTCCTTTCCTTCTTGGTGTTGGGATTTTTATTTCCGCTAGTGTAGGTTGTTAACTATTCTAGGATTGAAATTATCTTGTTATATTTTAATATCTCTCTATTTGATTTTCTTCTATTAATATTACATAACACATGAACATCTTTTTCCAAGCCAGTGAGATATTGTGCAACAAACTTTTATATAATCTGGCATAGTTTTATCAGTGGATCAGTTTAAATATGAATTATTTGAAAGCAATTTACTGTCACCAGTTTTAAAATTATGAAAAAGATTTCAAGTTCAGCATCCTTTTCTTATTTTATGGTATTTAAACTCTTAACTTTCCTGTGACAGAAATGGATTTGTTACTTGATCATCAAGAGAGGTACCTCTCTTGATCTTTCTTAAGTGCAAAAATTTCTTAAATCAAAAATTTTCAAAGAAATTTACAACTCAAAGAAATATAATAATACTATGCTCGTTGACTGAAGTAAATTATGAGAATACTAACATAACTTCCTTCGGTATTTCACTCAAACTTCTAGAAAAAAAAATAGGTCAGTCAGCTTTCCATTTCATCAAAGGAAGGAATCTTCGATTAAGTCACCACTCAAAGAATTAGGAAAAATACGAGAAGTTAAATGAGACCACCAAGGCGGTGGTTGGGGTTTGAGGATGGTCATTTACTAAAATTTATTCTCTTTCAGGAAAAGACTCTTAATTTTGTTTCCGTAGAAGGCAAAAGGGGTTGGAACCTTGATTTATACCGGGAAAATATATACTATATAGTCTTTAAAAAATCTGACTGGTACGGTCACAGTTAACGTAAAAAAAAAAGAAACGTTAAGACCCCCCTTGAGTAGGCAGGAACTAAATTTATAAATGCCAATCAGCATTTATTTCCGAGTACTATACCCGCTGAGAAGGCTCAGACTCAAATGGATTCGATCTGAGGGCCTTTGGGATGGGATACTGGTGTACTAACACACCAAGCCATCCGTTCCTGCAACAAGCTAGTTCTTCTAATTAATTTAAAGTTGATACCTCACTATTTAAATAAAAAAAATCCAGAGGACCGAATCATGTACCTGCAAAACAGGATACCAGTGATTATACCAACCGTGCCATCGGTTCCTGTGTATCCACTAGTTTATCTAATTAATTTAAAGTTTATGAAAAATTAGAAAATACAAAAATACCTTACGGTAGTAGGCTGGGTTCGATCCTACGACCTTCCGACTCGATGTCTCACGCTCCTTAACACTAGGCTAATCAGTCGTCACATGCTGCGGTGAATTTAAAAAAAACTACTAAGTACTTACGATTTTGAGATCGTAATCGATTTATTAAGAAATATGTATAGTCCAAGGTTTTTTTTCTCCTATATTTTCAATTTAGTTTCTGTTTATAGGTTAATTGCTTAAATGGAAGCCCTGACATAATAAAAAAATTTGAATGAAAGATTAATCTCTCAGACCTTTCACAATGTTTAATTACAACTTTAAAAATTATGAAAAGAAATGAAGTTTAGCATAATATCCTTTCCTTATGTGAGATAATTGATTATTCTGTAAATCCATGATAATGACCCAATCTTACCTACAACACACGGTCATTTTAATAATAATAAAAACATTATTGAACTGAACTAAAAAAAACTTCAGAGCAATAGGACAGTATAGCCCTTCATAGTAATTAGTTTTCCTTCTCCCAAAAGGTCTTCCATTCATGCATTGAATTTCTATATTTTATTAACCTCTTTCTTCCCATCACCTTATCAAATCATTAAAAAATTCAGGAAGATAAAATTTTCTCAGAAATATTGTAAAATAAATTTTTTAAACTTGATAAATTGAAAGTGTACACATTCATGGAATGCCAAGGAATCCTAATACTTTTTTCTATCAAGGAAATCGCCAACTTTCTTTAATTGTCTTGTTTGACTAGCTTAGCAAAGTTACGTTACTTTTTTTATAGAAATATTGGCAAATTTCATTAGAGATGTTGAAAGTTAATAATAATGACACAACTTTGCAAAAATGTACTTCACTGAGATTTTAATATTTTAAAGAAACTTCTCAACATTAAACACTAAATATATAACTAATATGATGTCTAAAATATCACAAAAGAAAATTACACAGATGCTACAATGATCTAAACAATGACCTCGCTCTTCACTTATAATCCACATTCAAAAAAGATTGTTACAGGTAAAACTCCTTTCAAAACAAGTTATGATTAGTAAAAACATGAGATGACACACAAAATCTTCATGGACACAGTACAAAAGAGACAGAAATCACAGATGCTCGAGAATCTGGAAATCATTGGAACAAGTCACTTGAAGAAAAGAAGGTCGCCTACATATCTAAGCAAATGTAACATCAAAAGCAGACTCAGAAAATCTACGGTAACTTCCAAACGTAACTATCGAACGCGGATCTCAGTACCGCCAACATAATCATAGAGTGCAGAACGTAAGTATCAAAGATGATTCTGTTCCAAGTCATGAATATAGTACAGGATGTAAACAGAGTTAGTTAAGAGATTTAGTCCACAGAGCAAGTATTTCAAAGAGGACCCCATTCAAAATTCACAAACACTCATGCCAAAAAACAGCACTTTAAAATTCAAATATCAAAAAATAAACCTATAAAAATAGTTTATTCAGAACTATGAATTGCAAACTATAAACAAAGGTTATTAAAAGTTAAAAATGCAGGTTATAGACATGTGATTATCTAGTGTAACAGCATATAAATGGTAAGCTTTTCACCTCACTTATTGTCGTTGCCACAGGCTAAATATGAAATATTGAACTTGAAAAATACAGGAAGTAAATTATCAACCAAGCACTGCTGTCCTTTATCAACCTTTTCATTCAATCATACATTAGGACCATAATCAACTTTACAACAAGTAGCACCTTTAACTCTTTTACAATTCAGTAATAGGAAAATTTAATTCAGAACAGTTAGAGATTAGTTAGTATGCATAGTATTATTTATCATCAATATCTGTTAAATTAAAAAAAATACCTGTTTATAACACTCTTTTTAATTCACTTTACTTAGAATTTCACTAGATAATGAAGCATATTAATTTAGGAATCCCATTCTTTAAAGCATTCTTTTTTTAAGAACAAACATCTAATGACATTAGGAATGGTTTTATGATAAGATATTTTGATATTTTACAGTAAAAACTTTTATTCCATTGGTGACAGAGCCAGAATAGGAACTTACCAATTTTTATGAAAAAAAGTATTTTAAGCAAAATTATTAAATTTTACTGCAGAGGATAGTTTTTAATATGCCCTTATCTTCATTAGGTTTGGAAAAATAAGCACTAGTTAAGAGATGTTCAACTTGATTTAAACCAGACAAACTTTCATGAAACCAATACTTCAATTGATTCTTTCCATTTCCAGTTTGAAATAAAATCAAGCATTTATGAAACAAATACAAAAACTAGAACTTGCTTTTTCAAGAGGCTGACAGCAAATTCCTAACATTGAGTGTGCAAATGAAAACATACAGATTTACAGAAGCATTATATATTTGTGTCAATAAGGGTATGAAAACACAATAAAAGCCAACAAACAGGGCTACAGAGAGCACAGAGTAATCCGGCACACCTCTTTTGATTATCGCTATTTTCGGCTATTAAGGCCTTTACGCACTAATCTTAAAAAATCAAAACGTATAAAGAGCAATACAGGCTCAAAAATTAACATATGAGGTTATATATTTTATCTAACTATTTATTACAAACATTGTAGGATCAAAGTAAAAGAAACTGCAATAAATGCTGTATTTAACTCAGGCAATACACTTTTGATTTCATGCAGGAGCCATGTTGCACCAAGGCTCTTGTCATAGCCCTGCTAACACACAGTAAAAAGCTCCTGGTTCTGTTTTAATTTTCAGTCAGTACCACAACCGGTATCAAACTCTTGCATGGCATTGCTCAGAATTCAGTGTTTCAACTCTAAAAGTTGAAAAATCACACCGTGAACTAAGATACAGATTGTAACAGCTATTTGAAAAGAGATGGGTTATTTTGATGAGCAAAGGCTCTGTTACATCAACTGGTGTTGGTCGTGCTTAGAGATGAGGGCTTCCAGAAGTTTTAGCCTTGCCTTCACATGCTAAAATGATGAAAGGAGAAAAAACATGTTAAGACTATTTTAATAATTAAAACATAAATAGATTTATTCTGCTATTGCATACAAATGGCTATAAGCATAGCATAGTATCACTCTACACACACTGCTTAAATACAATGGAATAGTTTCTGATTTTAGTTAAATTTAAAATTGAAAGTAAAATTAACCTTCTACGAGGGTTGTTTTTTAATTAACTTCCGTTTTTCTCCTGAAAAAAAAGTAGTAGGAATTTTGAAACAATTTTGGTGCTGGTAGTTAGATACATCCTTCAGGTTTAATTTGCCACCTTACTGAAAAAAATCGGACATTTCTTCTATTTTTTATCGATTTTACAAGCGCGCTCCTCGAACTATTTTCCCGCCAACCCATAGAGAATTCGGCTTTTTTTTTCGCCCTTCGCTCCGTCCGCGATCACCTGCCCACCCATTGTTTAATGTTAATGCCTGCTCGCGGACGGAGCGAAGGGAGAAAAAAAAAGCCGAATTCTCTATGGGTTGGGGGGAAAATAGTTCGAGGAGCGCGCTTGTAAAATCGATAAAAAATAGAAGAAATGTCCGATTTTATTCAGTAAGGTGGCAAATTAAACCTGAAGGATGTATCCAACTACCAGCACCAAAATTGTTTCAAAATTCTTACTACTTTTTTTTCAAAAGAAAAACGGAAGTTAATTAAAAAACAACCCTCGTACTATATCATAAACTTCTAATTTTTAGATTACTGAATTCACAGTGAACAATAAGAATTGACTATGTAAAATAATTATTTGTATCTCAGATATGATATAATGGAAAATGTATATGTAGTAACATCTAGAGAAAAAAAATTCAAGCTTACTTTGTATTCACCATATATTGTGTCAACTGGGGCTTTATCTTCCTTTTGAACTTTTCTGCAAAAAAGGATTCAAATAAGTTTCCAGCTAGGTAACACAAAAGGGGAAAACAATAAAATAACCAGAGCAAACTAGGTATAAAAGAACTTTAGAGCTTATCTAGTAGCATTTTAGTCAGTATAAAAAACCTTTTTTCATACTAACCTTCCATTCAACCTCTGAAACTCAGTTTCAAATTCCTTCAAGATCTTTCGCAGATGTCTCTTTTCAGACTTCACTTTCTGCATTTGGAAAATCATTTCTGACCTAGGAATAGAAATAAAATATTTAGCTCGACTATATGCTATTATTGTGCAGATTCTAATAATCAGGATTATTACACTCATAACTAGTCATAAGTAAATTGTTAAATTTTGCAGAGGAAGACACAATAAGTATTAAAAAAACCACCCAATCTTTAAAAAGGCATTATTTCATTATCAGATGCTACACACTTCCTGGTACTAAATAAAAGGTAAACCATGAACAAACCTATTAACTTCACACAATGTATACATTCTAGTTGATTTTTAATGTCAGGAAAGAGGTTAGGAAAATTAACAGAAAGTTTCCATTACATAAGAGAAAAGAGGAAATTGTTTAGTTGAATAAATAAATGGCTTAGGGAACTTAGGTCAGAAGAACATTTAATAGGAACCATTCTACTTAATATAGTCTTTATTTTAAGATATTTCTACAATAAACTTAATTACAATGATTATCCAAGCACATTTTTCTAAACCCCAAATAGTTTCGTTATTAAGGTCAGTGTGTAATGTATACTTACAATGGCAGTTCATGAAAATTGGAATTGTCATATTTTGAGGTCAGAACAGAAGAGTTCGCAGTAAATTTGGGGTTGGTTTCAGCTATTTCTGTTTCTTCTTCATTCTTAACATTGCAGTTTTCAGTTTCGGCTTTTTCAATTTCTTCATTGGTGTCCTCCTCCTCCTCCTGGTGGGAAGAAACACAAACGTTTTCAACTGCTGCTTAGACAAATCATGAATCTAGCACTTAAGCATTTAAAAAATGCAGATTTATCTTTTAAAGAAAGTTCTTAAAAGTTCATGACACATCTCACTTAAAATGTCCTTTCACACACACTTACCATAATTTGTATTTTTATCAATAAATCTAGTGTTCATAAAATTGAGTAAGGGGTAGCAAATCATAAATTAATTTTAGGAAAGGGTCCAAGGAACATAATGTTTAACAAAACGTATTATTCACAATCTTGGGTTAAATTATTTAAATTTAATCAATGATAACAACAGTAATTTAACAACTTACAATTCTTTATTTTTAAAAATTCTATGCAAGAAATAGTCCTACTTAATTTTATTAAATACTGCAAATGCATACTTTAGATTATTTTAAAAATTAAATCTAAAATTAATTTTAATCTAAAAACCGAAGAAATTTTTAGAAACCAGCATTTACTTTAAACCAGTTAAAAACCTAATACTTCAGTTATTATCTAACCTGCAAGTAAAAACTTTCTTTGCCTTTAATGGATTTTGGGCTGTCTAATCAGAAAAGGTATACCTTAAAAGTGGCAAAACCTTTATTGCAGCCTTAACACTAGAACTGCCGGAGCAGTCGTTTTGACTGTTTTGCGTTTTTGATTCTAAATAGATTCAGATATTTGGGTCACACACTTGTGATTTCATGACTTTTCCTAATTTATGCTTCTATATGTCACCCAAATTTCATTTATTTTTGAAAAGCCGTTCAGGAGATATTTATTGGTCTACCTAGAACCGCCAAAACAGTCATTTTGACTGGTGGATGTTTAGCGCATTTGTTACTTGTATTACCACTTAGATTCTTACAGTTAATGCTTTCTAAGAAATATCTAGAAGTTATTCACACAAATTTATTATATTTTACAGTTTTGACAGCTGCAAATGGTCACTATTATAAAGCCCAGAAATTCCTATATATACACTTGCTAGAAGTTTTTGATTTCCCACACCTTTTTTATAATTTTCTATGAAAGATTTATTATTTCCTTCATGATAAAAGAAACAAAGTTCATCTTACTGAACTGTTCTTACTTTTTGTGGTGGAAAAGTGTGTTTATGCAATTATTCAGGCAAAATATGGTTTACCTAGCAGTGCAGACGATTGATTAATTGAAATGCGCTAAAACGGAGTTATGACTTCATTATTTAGTTTTTAGTGTTGTGAGATATAGTTTTATTAAAGAAATATATAATTATTCAAGAAATATTTTGTTCATAATATTTATTTTTTGCCAAGAACATTGTATAATAAATAACCCACTTCTTATTATTTACAACAAAATTTAAGATGCAAAATTAAATAGATGTGTTTGTTTTTAATAGAATTAGTGTTACTTATCCTTTCTTCAAGTATTAGAAGCAATTTCGAGTTCAAAAGATTATTTTTCCGGTAGAAAAGCTTAGCAGTCAAAATGACTGCATCCGGCGGTTCTAGGTATGCGGTACTTGCCGGCAGTTCTAGTGTTAAAGCTTACTTAGTATAAAACTTAAACAATCAAGAAAAAAACAATATAAAACAATCAAGACTTTTCTAAATCAAATGAGTTGTTGTTGTGTGCCATTTGAAATACCCAAGCTCCATAAGGATTCAAGGCAAAAGGGGTGCAGCTCCTGAGAAAGTTAGACCCATAAATGGCAGGAGTCCGACCTAAGCCTCATGATATGATAGATGCTGCCACTATCTATCGCCATCCCCACAATTTTGCCATACCTCTGAAAGTTTTGTAAATAAACAAAATTCAACGCTATTTAATTCAGAAAGTTTATAAAAGCAATAGCTTACTTGGCTGCTGCGGAGCTCTCGGGATGGGAAATCCATGGTTTCATGCTCTAAAATGGGTTGCAGCTCACTGCACAGATCCTTGTTCTTTGACATGGGAACTGGGAAAGACCCAGACCGCACTAGTAGCTTCTTGACATTGCGGTAGCGTTCGTACAGTGGTCGGATGGTGTTCCGCTCTTCTTTGGTCTTCAGTTTACCATGGATGCTCTCAAAGTGCAGGAGGGCTTTCTGAATGGCCAGCTTTTCGTCTTTTACTTGGCTCGTGGACATTTCCTAAAATGGTATTTAGGGGTTGGTATGCGCAAGAAATAATACTGCATAGGAATACTGAATAATACTGTTGGTATGCATTTGCAAGAAATAATACTAAACATCAAGCATTCAAGTTAAACCACAATACAGGAAATTTATCTTTTGTTTAGTATTTAACTGTAATACAATATAGCTGACATTGTTAGACAGCAAAATCAATTTAAATTATTTGGAGGTGTAATTATAAGAAAATTAGGTACATTCGTATTAGCTCGTCCATTCGCCAACAGGGGGATAAGTCACCAAGTCTGCGTTGATTCTGGTAACCCTGGAAAACGAAGCGAAATCGCGCTAGTTCCGATCACTGGCGCATGCGCGCGCAATTTAAATCGGTAAGCCCATGGGTGAAATAATGTGTGCGCACCGCGCAGGTTGTTTTGAACTTAAATTCAACAGTGTTTACAAGGTAAGAACGAAGACTGCATCTGAAAGGTAGGAGTCTAAATGCTTTCGTGTCGTTCCACGGTGAACTTTGTTGCGCCATTTTGCCGAGCCCCAGAGTCTTTCAATGTTTTGCGTATGCACGCCGGTGGTAGAATCGACAAAGGATCGCCGGCGGTAGGATCGACCATTTTGCAAGTAAGTTAGTGCTAAAAAAGTTATTTTTATGCTCTTACCGAGTGATATCCGTAGTTTTGGTTCATTCAAGAATACTGATTCCCATTTTTCTGAATCCTTACTGTGTCTGATTACCCCCACAACGAGTTTGGTTATAGATAGGGCAGGGGGGGTTTGGGGGGGGCGGCAGCCCCCCCCAACCACATGAAACTTTTATTTTTTATTTTCTGATGTTATAAAGATGTTTCTGATGTTAAAAAATGTGTTTTTCGGCGATTCTGATGAAATCCCGTATTTTGGCGAAATTTGGCGAAGTTGGCGAAAACGATGGACGGGCTAATACGAAAGTACCGAAAATTAGGTTCTTTGTATTATACCGTCAACCATACCACTTAATCAAAAACATTATCAAATCTGATTGACTTTTCTATTGATGTCGCTGACATAATGGCCTAGTGGTTAGAGCATCTGACTGCAAAGCCGTACGTCTGGGGTTCGAATCCCCGTTTGGCATGGATGTTAGTGTTACTGTCCTTGTGTGTGTTGAATTTACCTATACGGGTCCATACCTTCAGGTGAATAGGTACAAATTTAATAAAAAAAAATTTAAATTTAATAATGTGCTGCTGAATTAGACAGCCACTGAACGGTCGATGGGATGACATGCAAGTACCAAAAATTATATGCATATAAGTAATAGGATTGTATTGCCATGAAGTAAACTTGAGATAGTATAGCAATATCATATTGTTTACCAAATATGTTAATAAATTAAATGAATGAAAATACAATTAAAAATTTAAGGATTCCAGATACATGGGTATAGTTAGGATTCCAACTTAGTACAGTCAATATTTTTTTTAAAATTTGGTTAAAAAGTAGTGTAGAAAAACTGCAGTAATTTTGTAATACAATTGTTTCCACATTCCGACTTAAAGAAATTCCAGTCCCTCGAAGTTTATAGATATAAATTTTTTATGCACATAAAATTATCAACAAGAACTAGATATTGTGATTTAAGAGGAACAGTTTGCTGATTTTTACTGAGTTGCAATTTGAATGCAAACAAGAAATGCATCATAGTAATGACTAGGAAAAATGTCATTTCTTACTTCAAAAACACACAAAAAAATTGAAATTCAAATAAATTAAGTATAACAAAAAGTGAGAAAAGAACACATCAATTATACTCTGTTCATTTTGAACCGGCGCCTGAAAATTTTTCCTTTCACACCACCGAATCAGTAACCATGGCAACTATCAACTTCACAGCGACAAAGGCTTACTATTGGCCGCGCGAAGAGTGTAGCCATGGTTACGCTTCTAGCAAGGGGGAAAGCATTATTCTTCAGGCCCCAGTAAATGAATACAGGGGTGGAAAACCAAAAATTGGTTTTTGGAGCAGCTTAAGGGCAGTTTTGGAGCAGCTTTAGGGCAATTTCGGAGCAGCTTTAGAGTAATTTTGGAGCCATTTTGGAGCAGCTATAGGATAATTTCGGAGAAGCAATAAAGCAGTTTTGGAGCTAGGCTTATATAATTTTTGTAGCATTTAAAAATAAAAAAAATACTCATAATATATTGCATGCATTACAGGGTGTGCCTAAAAAAACTAAGCAAAAGCAAGTAAACTTCATCAACTTACATCTTATTTAAATTACCAAGAACTTGTATGTAATCTCAATCGTTCAAGCTAAATTTTACATAAATCTGTCAAACTGGTAACTAATCTGCCTGGTTAAGGTTTTGTTCAAATCATCGAATCACATACTCAGGGATGTGATTGACCAAAAAGCAAAGAAGAGGAAGTAAAAAGTCGTGTTCTTACTTTCTCGGCGGTGAATTTTAAGATTTTTTAAAATGTTAAAAAAAGTGGAGAATTATAGAGATGAAAATGCAAAGGGGGGCCTGGGGGGCCTCCACCAGAATTTTTTTAAAATTTGACCCTAAAAAACAGCGTTTTAACTTGTTTTGGACATCTAGTTCGATTCCCTTGGCATCGTCCTTGAAATCATTGTTCAATCGCGTTTTTGGAGCAGTTTGGAGCAAAAAAGGAAATTTTGATGATTTTGGAGCAGATTGGAGCAATGAATCAATTTTGGAGCAGTTAGGAGCAGATTTTCCACCCATGTAGAATAGATAATAGCAACTTACGTCCACTATTTCCGGCCTGTTGGCAAGCCGCCTCTCATCGCTCAGTGACTTGATGGTCATTCCAAACGAATCTTCGACAGAAGGCTTGGCCTTCCCCTCTTGCAGGTGGTTAGTGGAATCTCCCAAGACAGACGAGTGCCAGCTGCTACTGCTAGAAGGGCTCACGGTTTCCAGGTGGGCCTCTTCTTTCAATGCTGTGGTGGAGAAAAAAATTATTGAGATTTCACTTTCAACAGGTTTAGTGACTATGACTGAAACAAATGATAAAGGAATTTAGTTGGTTGGTTAGGAGTTTTAAGGTGCAAAGGTCCTATTATATAAAGTTATTTGAAAAGTGTTAGGTGAATGAGGACGTTTTGCTGGGAATGCAGTTCATCATTTGTAATTATTATGATTGAAACACAAACTGACATAATATTAATTATAAATTGTTATTTATAATATTGAAATTATTTTTAAAACTGGAATTATTAACTTAAAAGAGCGATCACATATTTTGATTGAACACAAGGAGCATTTAAACATTAATAAAACATATACAATATGTGATAATGATCACCTTTTAGTTCTTTTCTTGCTTTGTATAAATCATTCAACATTTTGCGAGCTTCTGGGTTGTTTGATTTCTCTGCATGAGATGGCTAAAAAGAGAAAGGGAATTATTACACAAATCTTTTATAGAATAGAAACTATTTAACTCCCAAAAAATTTATTTCGATTTGTACTTCAACAATTACAAAATGAAGTGGAAGCTGAAGCACATAGCATACTTTTACCCCATTATTCTCACTAATTAAAAACACTTGATCACTATTTCATCTAAAGTTAATGATAGTGTAATTGATATTAAAAGATTCCTCAGTTAACTCTTATCCAAAAACAGTTATCTCTCTTTTGATTTATATTTCTTTAATCTACTGGTGCAAATGGAAAGAAATAAAAACAAAATGTGTGATAAATTACCTTATACCCAAACTCTACTTCAAACTTATCATCAAATTTTCTCAGTCTTCTTTTAATACCTATAAGAAAAATAAATTAAATAAAAAATTATTTAGGCAAGATCAAGCAGTGGAAAGAGCTTAGTTCTAAATAATTTCTAAAATTTCATAAATTAACAAATTGTCTAAAAAATCCTTACTTTTAAATGCAAGGGGACAGTCCTATAATTTTGCTTTATTTATTTGGAAAAATAAAGGTAATAACCTTTAATTTTTAAAGAAAAAAAGTTGAAGTATAACTTTTGAGCTTATTGAAGATATCGTAAGCTTTAAAAATCCTTTATACATACTATTAAATACTTACCGTGAATTTTCTTGGTTAAATTCCTAATGGATTCAGATACGCTACTATTTTCCACTAACCTGCAAAAAACACATCCATGTTAAAACGCTCCATGTTTTCAAACAGCAATGCAGCTAAAAAAGTAAACTTAAAAATAAATTTTTTAAATCTATTTCAGGAACACCTCTCAAGCATATGGAAATAATTCTTACTTCTTAGCAAAATCCTCTTGCTCAACGGGGGGTGATGGTGGAACACTTGGATCCAGATGAGAACTACGATGGGACAGGTAACTGCGGAATGCACTTGGGGACAGCGGGGCTTGGTCAAAGCTGAAACACACTTCAAAATTAGGCCACACACTAATGTGAATGTGGAAAAGGTTAGAATGGGCAAAACTTATACAAAAGCTTACCCTGAGTTTCTTAGGTGGTGAACAGATGGGGAAAGAAGCGCATCATCCTGCGCATGTTTAGATGGGGACCAGTTCAAAGGGTTTTCAGCACGTATAGGTTCTGTAATAACAAAATTTAATGTCATATAGAACAGGATAAAGACAGCGATAAACCAACAAACAAATTTTCAGATAAGTGCTTGGGTGGTGAAAAGATTACAAATTAGTCTCCTAGAACTTTTTTTAGAATAACTTATAAATGCATTATCAGTTAAAATCTCTATTTCAAAGAATAAATAATGTTAAACATTGTCATGGAATAAGCAAGAAAACCTATGTTTAAATAAAATAAACTTTTTTCCTACGAAAAATTAGATTTTTGAAAATTAAGAGTCAGGTATGTTGAGAAGTATTTGAAGAGTTAATTCATGATTATAGAATCAAACCCACATTGGGTAAAAGTTGAAATATAATATCACTGCCTAGGGTAAACTTTAACCCACGATTCCCACACAGGTATTTAAAAAAAAGCAACCTATACTAAATCAGTTTTTAGGTTCTGAGACCTTGGTTTACAGATCTCCCATACAAACATTATATTTAAATAAAAACAAAGACCAAATATAAAAAAGGCACTTATAAACTCGACTCCTACTACAAATTAATCTCTTTCGTTTTAAAAAAGATTTGGGAATCATAGCCACGAGCAAAACAATCAGGCCTCTCCCATACCGCTTCAAACCAATCATAAACTCACCCGAATCTTCAAACAGCATGCTCCAGCTCATAGACAGCGAGCTGTTCTCTGACTCCGACTCCTCGTTCTCGGAGCAGGGCACGGGGCAGCTGGCAGACCGGGGGATGCCGGCCATTTTGCTGTCCTGGAACTCGTCCCCTCCTTCTTCTTCGTCCTCGCACTCCATGTTGCTCTTCTCGGATGATTCAGCAACGGGATTTTGTTTGGAACTGTGCCGCAGAAACGCTTCTGCAGAGCGGCTTGGCACGTGGAGATCGGAAAACTTGGCCATGTTGTGGTACTTCCAATGGTCAGATGATTCCTGCAGTGGAGGTAAAGAGTGCTTTAGAAGATGCTATAAGCATATTCAGTTGAGTAAAGCAGCAACAAAACATGATGTTGGCGGCTTAAGTCTAAAAATGGCTATCCCAAACCAAATTACAAATATAAAACGACGGCATTTACATTAATTTGCTACAATAATTGGAAAATTTATAAACATGAAAGATTTAAGTACATGTTTTTCACTATTTTAACTGAATATTACAACAGGGGATGTTGTAAATTCAATTCAGGTAATATCATTTACTAGTTTTGATATTGTAATTGAAATAAAACTTATTTCAGAGGAACTAATTTAATCTTTAATGTAATCAAGGGAAGATTTAGGTGATGGCCCCTGAGGGACACTGTAAACCTTGGGAGGGGCAAGCTGTCTCTTCCAATGTTTCACTTAGAAAACATTATTTTCCCTTATAAAAACCGAATTTTCTTTGCCCTCCCTCATAAATCCACCCATGAATGTAATGCAAGATAATCCTATTCTTGTCAGAGCATTCTATAGTTTTTACATACCCTATTCAATTCCCCAGCATCCACTTCTCTTCTTTTGGCATTAGGTGGATGTGGACTGTGGTTCTTTTCATTAATTACAAGCTCCAGTGTGTCAGATAAGTAGGAATCGGCTTCTTTATCCTGCAACATTTAGGAGAAGATTTAATTCATATGCCAAAGCATAAAACCCTGGATGAAAAAAGTTCAGAAGACAAATCTTATCACAACACTGACATTTACTTTTCAAATTAAATAAAAACACATCCTAGATAAAAAGGGATGATATAGTTTCTTGCTAGCTGAGTGCCTATCCCAAATTATCTTATCACACTTCAAAAATTTATCACGCTTCCCGGGTTTGAGTGATAAAGTGGATCTTCGATATTTATCCATGCAACTACATCCCTATTCCAAGATGAAAAAAAAATAAAGGTTCAATCAGTTGTTGCACAAATCGGACAAAATAACTATAATTCCAACTGAAGGAAAAAAACAGTATGCTAACTCTTAACCAATCATCAGTTTTGTAAGTAACCTCTCTTAGTTAAGAAAAGCTCAACTTACTTGATTATGCTTAGAAAATCCAATATCCATATCAACACTCCCTTCCACAACTTCCTCGTGGCTGCTGCATCGCCTGACTTGGTCAATCTTGTCCAGCTCAAGCAAGGAAGGCCGCTCCTCAGAGCTTGACCGGGGCTGGGAATCTTCCCCAGACAATCGCCTCTCCTTACGTTTACGCGATACGCACTTAACTGTAGATAAAAAAAACTATTATTAATGTTGGGTTTTTAATATAAAATTTCTGTATTTTTAAAAATATCTGTACTACTAACCTAATTTGTGGATAATTGTAGTAGGTAATAACATTACTTTAAGTTGTTTCTTACAGCGAGTGAACTTACTTGATATCTGGTCTGCATGAGAGGAAATAAGGTTGAGATTGGCAACTTCTTTCTCAGATGCATCAGAAGTCCTGAATGGAAAACATATAATTATTAAAATGGAAAGTAATGTTAAAATAAATCATAGAATGTCTTCACTCTTACTTCATTATACGCAAAAATAAGAAATTTGAAGATAATATTTTTAATCTGTTTGTATGATATTAAACAGAAAAGGTTCTCAAGGCTGGTACATCTACCTGAGAAATTTTCACCATTTTGAGAAATGCAATTCCTCTGATTCATTGTCTAGCAACTATTATTTTTTATTGAATATACAAAAGTGATATAAATTTCTTAAAACTAAAAAAATTTTCTGCCTATAAAGGATTAAAAAAGGAAATGGAATGCCTCTATAAAACAAATTAGAGTGGAATTTTAATTATTTATATCCATTAAAAATACAAAATGAAACAAAAATACACCACAAGCAGCATAGCCATAGTATAAATTTTACATACCTTTCTATCAGAAGTAGAGGGATATTTTCAGGTGATTCAGAAGAATTGGCATCCATGAGAGGGATTTCAACACTCAGTGGTGAAAGTGTAGATACAGGTGAAGTGGATGAAGGACAACAAAGCTAAAAAAAACACATTCAACCTTAACACCACAAAAAAGAAACAAAAATCGTACTAATACCTATGCTAACATAATTTAGAAGAAATATAGCAAAACCAGGCAAAATAATGTAAATCAGTGGTTCTTAAACTGTGGTCCGCGGGCCCCTGGGGGTCCGCGAGTTACCTTGAGGAATTCCTCCAGTTTTTTTAAGAATTCCTCAAAGAGTTTCAAAATTAGATGAAACATTAGTTTTTGGAGGCAAATTTCAAAAATTTTCTGGGGGAGAACCCTCAGCCCCCTCGAAATTTTGACTTCAATGCATAATTTTTTCCTTGAAATTTCCATACCCTCACCTCAGAGACTTGAAGTAATTCAGGGGCTTTAAATTCTTAATTGGGGTATCAAAACTAATTAAAAACCTGTTTTTCTAGTTAAATTTCCAAAAATTCTGTGGGGGAGGACCCCCAGACCCCCCTTTGGTAGCTAGAACTTAATTACTCATAACCTTTTTTATTAAGTTCTACTAATAAGACCAATTAAGACTAATTCTACTTAAAAAGTACTAAAAAGCTACTTGGATCTAGACCTATGGAATATTACATGGGGGGCTGAGGGGATAACTTTTGTTCCCTGACGAAATAAATTTCTATATACGTCTCTAGAGTAATTGTAAAATTTATTATAATTTTATACTAATTTTAATTAATCTAAAACTCAATACTATAATGTTGGGGGTCCGCGATGTCAGGCTGCTAACATAAAGGGGTCCGTGATGATAGAAAGTTAAAGAACCGCTGATGTAAATGATTCAATGTAGCCAAATAAAAGCAGCTTCCAAATAAATCAAATGTGTTTTTCTGGAGTCTATATAATGAAAGTGAAAAGGTTAGAGTTTGGAATAAAAAATTATCCAATTTCATTTTTTTTTCTAAATTTCCTAAGAATGATGTAAAAAATTAGAAAAAAGAAAAATTAGAATATAACCTTCTAGAAGTTCTCTCATGGTTCCCACTCTTTGAAAACATTGAAAATCAAGGACTTTCAAGTACTTTTCAAGGACCTCGACAAAATTTTTCAAGGACCTTTTTCGCAGACATTTAAAAATTAGTCGTATTTCAAAACAAGACTTTTTTTGAGAGGGGAAGTCGCTCTTCACTGTCAGTTTGTAAAACTGGCCGCAAGTTATGTTCATAAGAGTAGTTTTAAAGAAAATTTCTAGAAAAAAACAATGAAAGATCTGAAAAAATTAGTTTGAATAGTGGCGGAGTGAAAATTCAAGGACCTTCCAGGACCTAGAACGTTTTTCAAGGACTTTCAAGTACCTAAATTTAGCCTTAAAAAATTCAAGGACCTTTAAGGACTTTCAAGGACCGTGGGAACCCTGTCTCTGGAAAAATTAATTTATTTCTTAGTTGTGGGTCTTGTACACAGAAAAATAGGTTCTTACGTATTATGCCATTGACCGTGCCGTTGAATCCGAAAACGTTATCAGATCCTATTGACTATCCTATAGATGTACTGCTGAATTTAATGGCTGATGAATGGTCAATGGTTTAATACGCAAGTACCAAAATATAACAGTACAGAATAACAAATTATACTATAAAATCTAAAAGTATCAGCTATTTTTAAATACAACATACATTAAATAAATAGTTAAAAAAACATAAATCTCACTTAAAGGTAACAGAACTTAAAATATAAAACTAAAATATCAATAGACTTGGATGTAACCACTAAATTTTAAATAATCACCATTTTTCTTGAAAAAATATATTTTGGTACTAACTAAGTACATAAACATTATTTTATTTTAAGCTAAAAAGATTTACTGAAGTAAAATCTTCAAGTCAAATTTAGAATATAACCATGTAATAAGCAAGCTTTTAAAATATAAAAACTAATATTAACTCAACTGAAAACCTTAAAACATTTTATGAGCAATAACCAATAAAAAGGAAGCAAAAATATTTATTTAAAGCCATGAATAAATGTTTAACTATAACTATTTTAAAGCTGCATAAACTGACACATGCACAGACTTATAATCGAAAAATGTTTCAACCCTTTAAGCTTTTGGGAATAGAATCAAACTGAACACTGCATTTGAAACATACACATGAAAAAAAAGATAAAAATTCTACTTTTAATGTCTTTAGCTCTTAATAAAATAATGAAATGCTTTTACCGGTAAAGCAAATAGCCAATCAAACAAATCAAGAGCCATCTTCCAAGAGAAGAAATTCAATAATCTAACTGAGATGACTCATTAATACATTTCGCGCCCGAGCGAGTTCATTACACCATCCGCTAAAGGCAAGAAAGAAAAGAGAACATTAAATTATCGGGGAACCACGGAGGAAATAACCAAAAGGAGACAGACCCACTTTTGGATCACCCAGTTCCCTTTTCAACATCATGATAAAAATCACCCACTCAAAGTGATGAATAATTTTTGTGAGTTTTTTTATATAAAAGATATATGTGATGTATAAATTTTAGTTTTACTTTCTCAATTTATTTTAAAGGTTGAAACAAGTTCCATCAGGGTAAAGTTGCAGTCACAAAACCCCAAAAAACAGTTTACATTTACAAGAAATTTGATCAACATAAAATAAAACCATATTGTTTCCCAACAGTCTGAAAAGTTTCTAAATTTAATTGATATTTTAATCTTACCACAAGTCTTTAGGTAAATCAATAGCAACAAGAACAAAACAAAAACTAGAACACATCAAAAATAACCTTAAGTTACAGAATAAACCTAAATTTTGTTTTTTATTCTAGAATTAAAGTGCTTGCATCAACAACGAGCCATCTCCAATCTTAAGCTGTTGGAGGTAGCTCATTATTGCTGCAAGCACCTCAATTGAAACAGCTTTGTTTTCATCATTCCAAATTTTATTTTCTCAGAACATATATTTTTTATTACTGTGATTTACTGATAGGAAAAGTACCATCAATAAATACCAAGGCATACAATCTGAAATAATATAGTAATAGTTTTAAAGAGATAATGAACAAATTTATCTTACCTGCCTGCAGCTAGACAATTTCTCAGATGATGTGATGCTTTTTTGACAGCTTTGGCTTTCAAATATAGCGTGATAATTCTGAACTAAGCTTTTTACAATGCTCCTCAGCTTTTCTTGAACAATGGGCTCATTGGTAGGTCTGAAGAATAATATATTTTGAAATGAAAATCACTTGTCTATCACAATTAATGCATACCTTTAAGATACATAAATTGATTTACAAAGAATTATTTAAGTACATTATTAACCTCTTAACTATAATTCACAATTAAATATCAATCACAGATCCCAGAGACAGTGAAATTGGAAGAATTAAGTTCAATTTTAAGAGTAAAGGTAATTATTTGAAATATTCACGGCTATATTCTTCCGAGTTTTCTATAACTTAAAAAAACATTTCAAAACTCTGCTTAAAAAAACAATCAGTTCAAGACCAAAGGACTCATACCTGAAAATTAATGGAACAAAAATCACAGCCAAACTATCCGAGCTCATGCCATTGTATTCCTCGTGGCAAGCAATTTTAAGCAGAAAATGAGACAAGTATTTCAGCACTTGGTAGGAGGGGTCCGGGAGCCTTTCGACATGGTCTTTGATGCATGAAAGATGACTCTCCGAACTGATGGACAACCCTGGAATGCACAATGCAAAAATTTTAGGAAATTAAAAAATTATTTTTTAAACTAGCTTATTAATAGACAAAGAAATTACTTAATAAATAATTAAGTTTTGAGCAGTACTATTCAGTTTGAATATGAAACTTAAACTAAATTAGAAGTTCTAATTAAAAAAAGAATTGATCTTAAAAAGAGAGAACGAAATAATTAGAGAAAAAAATTACTATCATAACTAAAATTTAATTTTTTTACAGTTTTAAGTTAAACAGAATTAAAATAAATAGAATTTATAAAGTTTTAAAAAGTACTATTTAGATTGAATATGAAACTTATTAGAAGTACTACTATAAAAGAACTAACCGATCTTATGAAGAGAGAATGAAAGATTTGGAGAAAAAATTATCAACTGACAACTAGAATTTAAAATTTTTGCTGTCCTTTAAAAGAAATATTAATTATCAAGATCTCAGTCTAGTTACATTTCTTAATAAGAAATATGTCTAGTAATAAATTAATATAAATTTTACGGTTATTTAAGTAAAAGTTTTTAATACATACTCTCCATTTCTTCAATTAAATGCGATTGATCTAGCCCAGAAATGACAGGTTCAGGCAGTTCTTCGAAAAATATAATAAGTAATTTTGCAGCTGATGCAACGCTGCCAATGGTCTCCAAGGGGGCATCCCCATATTCAATAAAATCGATTTTAAGTGACTCAACACTCTTATCATCGGCTTCTAAAAACAACTTCTTTTGGTGTAAGCCTGAAAAATCAATATAGGTTTAATAAGACCAATAAAAAAATAAGCAAGAAATTAATGCATTAAAATGCAGGTGTTTATCGTATGTATTTTGTATGATAAAAATGTTTTGGTTAATTTTAATCTTTAGCAATTATTTAAGGTATTAATGTAGGATTTTAACAAAGAGGATGAAATATTCATGACTGTTCACTGCAAGTAAATATTTTAAGTTCAACAGAGAAATGAAAACATATGCTTTCCTAACACTTACCATGTGTTTCAATGTACTGACAAAGGCGAGAAAGTATGAAGGGGATTCTGGAACCGATTTTACTTGAGGTTCCCATCAACTCCTCCAGGCAAATTCCAAACACCGCTGACTTTGTGTTCTGGCCCCTGCTCAGGGACTTCTCAATAGGCTGGATTTCATCATTGCCTTCATTTTCAGACTCAATTATGCCCTAAAAGAAAGAAGGAAAGACGGTCAAGACTGTTTTACAGAACTTAGTCAAGTATTGCTATCCTTACACTCGAAATTTAATGTTAATAACAACAGTGATTAAAAGCTTCAATATTAAGTGATATGCCAAAAAATTATCATATTGCTGGTTAACTGAAATTAATGTCATTACTTGAAAATCTCCCACTTTTAGTACACTGGATTCTATGTGGCACTGAACCAAGCATTACAATAACTAATGAAAGCAATTTTTGATTCAGTAGTATATATTGAAGGGGTTGGCTGCCCCCTATAAAAATGATGAGACAATGTAGTTAGAAATTGTTGTAATAGGCAGGGTTAGAGAAAGAATTCCTAGATTTGTTTCGTCATACATTGATTTTGCACACCAAAATTGGATTATTCTTTAGGTTAGGGAGAAGAGCTATAGCATTGTTTCTGCCCGCTAACACTGTTTTCACTAGTAGTTCCTTGTTCACAATTAAATAGTAGTACTTTGAACAAAAAAGAATAAGTCATCATAAAAAGTTCCCAATTCATAGAATAATTTTCAAAAGGAGATGTTCTTGAAAAAACATGAATGACAGAATAAATGCATTAAGTACGAAAGAAAAATAAAATTCAGCTATTTTGATGTTAATTTACATGTTCAAATTTTCTAATGCTATGCTACTATTCTTGTGTATAAAAGAAGAAAATAACTTGAGGGATTAAAAGCCATTTGATATACCTTTTCATCCGGACATAAATCAGTTGAGTCATTACAAAATGGAGCTCTCATGCTCTCTCGTTTTACAAATGGTATTGAATAAAACAATCTGAAAAGAAAAGAAACTACTTTAGATTCATTTTAATCATACAGGCATTTATTAACTATGCTGGAAGACCCCTTTAAAATTATTTTCCTTCTTTCATTAAAGAAATTAATTTCTTTCCCAAGAGGCCACATACAACTTCCTTTTATACACAAATACGTATGCATGCTGAGTCTCTCAAGGTCCAGCTTTTGATTCCTTTTCAAAATTTTAAGACTCATCAGTTGTTACTCTGAAAATACTTTAGACATGATTCTGAGATGGTTAAACATCAAACTATACGTGTTCAAGTAATATTGAGATTGATAGATAAGTTACATTCAGATTTAGTCTGGCTAGAACTAAAAGTGATCAGAAACTTTCATGCACCAGGTTTTTTAAGCTCAGATGCAAAGCAAATAGAACAAAATCTAATTAAATATAAATTCTATAAGTGTGTAGAATAAGCCAATCTTTATCTCTTAGAAAACCTTCAATGAGCACACATTGGTTCATTATAAGTTACTACTGAAAGAGCATCCATTTTTAGTAGTCTTAGAGCTCTCTTAATTCCAGGGGGGAGACCTACAAAATGCCACATCCAACCCACAGTAAAACTGAACTCAAACCCCACAATAAGTATCAAACCTCTACATACCCTACTAATCTACTTAACGTGATCACACTACAAAAGTAAGTAGAAAAATGAACACACGAGATGGGCTTGGACGATCCTTCTCTTTTTAAGTATAAAAAAGCAGATCTAGTCTGAGGCGACGATGTGATCGTGGTCGACAAACATAATAGGGCTGGCCTATGGCTGCTTCAGGAATCGGCAAGAGACTAGTCGCAGGGATAGCATCCGCTTTGGTAAGCGAATCGCCTAACTGCTTTTTAGCTGCGGCGACTGGCCACAACTAGCAACGGCAACTCTTGAAAGAAAGTTGCCTTCTACTCCTCCTCCCCTGCCTCACTCAGCTAGAGGATACCTGCAAAGAACAGTGGACACTTAGAACACAATAATAGGGGGTACATAGAAATACATGTTGCACAAAATTACCTACTAAATATATAGCTACCAATTCCAATGATTTAGACAGGATATTATCATTTCTTAAATTAATTTTCTAATATTAGTGACCGAGTTATAAAGTCTGAACTTTGAAACCCCAGAATGGGACAATAATCGGAAGATATGAATGTAAATCAAAATGTAAACACTTTGTAAGTAATTCACTGAAATTTTCCAGCTAAGTAGGAAGAATTGGCAGCTATGTTAATATATTCTGTCAAAATGAATCACTGTAATACTGGCAACTTTTAAGGCTGTCCATCTTCGGCACGTGTCAGTTCAATTCCATTATTTTATTTACTAAAAACTGTGAACATGTTTTCTGAGCTCCAAATAGAACAAAAATATATTACAAATTTTACTGTAATTGAATACAATAAATAAATTAATAAATATAATCGATTATATTTTGGGTGTGTTGAAGTTTTTGGCGAATATCTGTTACCTGACACTTAAAATATCTCTGGTTATTTTTAAAGGGATAAGATAGTACTAATGGAATTGTAAGGCAAGTGACAAGACAGATAGGAAGGTTATGAATTGTGACATCCCACACTACAAATAAAAAATAATCTAAAACAATTTTTTTTGAGGAAATGAAGCTAATATAAAAGTATAAGACACAACAACATAACATTTTAATAAAAATTGTACTAATCAAATGAAAATTAAATTTTAAATTAAAAGGCAGGTGCTAGAATAAAATGGGGGCTTCAAGTTTTTGACATAGGGGAGGGAGTCCCAGAGGGAAAAAAGAATGACATCATAAATGGAGACCCCCTTATCCAGTAATGGTTTAAGATGGCCAATAGTTTCTCTGATATTGATTATTAAAAAGAAGGATAAAATAAACTTCTAAATACATTTATTTATACAGGGGATATTTCATTCAAATAGTAGATTTTCAAGTTGATTAAATAAGGTATTTTCTGTATGATGTTGGATGATGATGCAATAATTTAGCTTTATGTTAGTGAATGATTCTGATGAATATAAATAATTGACATGCAACAGATAGTGATTATACTTTAAAAAATTCTACAAGCGTATTAGAAATGTATAGGCATTGAAGAATTTTATGAACATCAAAATTCCATTTATTTTAACCCTACCTAATATTTTGATCACTTTATAATAATTAAAAAAAGCTACAAAAATCCGTCATACGTGGATTAAAAATAAACGCAAAAATAATAAAACATAGAACAAAAACAGTCAAATAGATGTTTGCAAACGAGTGATAAAATATTTTGAGTCCAACCTAACACAGATCAATAAATGCTCTCCGGCAGACGAGGAAAAGCACGCAAAAACATGTTTCCAATGTCGGAAAATTCGCCATTCGATACGTACAGCAATTTACACAGGAAAACACAATTTATTTACCTTAATTGAACAATAACTAAGTCAACAATATTCAAAAATTGTCGTAAGAAGATCGGACATGAGTAAAATAGCAGAAAAACTCACTCTCGAGAATATTCTACAAAGATGCATCCAATTATACAGCTCTACAGCTACCTTATTTCTGAACGGAGAACAAAAAACCAGATGAAATAATCATAAGGGATTGGAAAAGATGATGCAGAAAACTCAAGAGAGCGCTAAGGTATGTTACCGGAAAACCAACTGTACACAATCCGAAACAAATCAACGTCAACAAATACAGACGAAGGGGGGAGAGAAAATTTGCAAACAAACCCCCATTTTGGAAACCCGGAAATAAATGCTCAAATTGAAAATATTTGATAAAAATGACGAAATTACTTACAATGTTGCGTCGAGGAAACTCTAATGGTGATCGGTATTGGATACCGCTACGCAAACTCTACAAAAACCTGTGTATTGAGATTCTTTGCTAATATGGCCGAATGCGAACCGTGCGAACAGCGCTGAACGTTCGCCGAAGATCGAAAGACACTGGGTGAAGGGTTGCCAGAAACCGGACGAGTTGGCAACAGAAAGCACGGAATGTCGCCAAAGGAGAAGGAAACCGAAAGCTCATAAAGGCGTGTTTTCTCTTCACGTGAAAGATAATTGTCACTTATTGTTTTCTATCCGTTTTATCGATAGAATTAATTTTATTTTCCCGGAAAAAATGTAATTAAGTATTTAAGATGATTAATAATTTATAAGGAACTTATTATAAATTTTAAAAACAACAGACAACAGACGTGATGCAATGGAATTTGGAATCCCTAAGAAATTCACGCATTTAATTTGTCTTAAACAGTTTTTTTATAAACAAAACCTTTTATCAATAAAAATTGACGAATTTATAAATAGTCGGAGATAAAATTGTTTACTTTCTTACATCGTTAACATATATTCAAGCCTTACTTTCAAATGGAGGTTAAGATATCCTGTAAATGGAAAATGGAATCGATCTAGATCTAATTTAACCCAGAAGAATAAAGATGTCCTTCATGAAATTTCTTATTTAATTTAAAACATAAGATTCATTTCCAAAGAGTAGGTATATTTTAAAGCGTATTTTCCTTTTCTAATTTGGATTTATTTCTATTTTAGATTTTCAAATTTTACTGGTTATGAGGCTGCAGTAGATCCTTTTGTCAAAATGTGTATTGATATTATCAATAAAATCTATCCAGGATAGGTACTAGATACATGGTTTAAAATTTCTCCTGATAGTATTACATTTCTACTCCCAACTTAAGAAGAAGATTACATTTAATTTAATTTGTCCAAATTATTTGCGATAAGGATCATATAGATACACGCGTTATTTATATCTAGGAAAACAATCATGAACACGTAAAAGGTAAAAAAGAGAAGCACCAAAAACAGAAATTCACGCCAAATTGAATATTCGAGTCAAGGTTTCCAAGAGACAGAAAAAATGGATCCGGTTTTCCATTGACCGTGACTGATGCCTAGTAAAGAGAAAACATTAGAAATTGATTTTTGATTCTTATTATTTCATCGTTCAAGATAATCCTTCTTTCACGATTATAATGAATAGTCACTGAATCTTCTAGAGACGTGAATTAGGATAATGAAGCCTTCGTGCAATCAATTTTATTTAGTTTTATATTTCACTCTTTTATCGTACTTTACTTTATTTTTTTATCATTTTCTCTTTTATTTGTACTTAGTATAAAACACTAACTTTACCTTATTGCCTTCTCAGGGATTTTTTCTTGATAGTAAAAATCATCAATAAAAATCAGCTATAGCCAAAAAACATTAAATTTTATACAACTGAGACGAATTTTGAGTCAGTTAATGAAACCAATTTTGAAATTTTTTCTGTATATAAAAAATAAACGGCATGGGGGAATTTGTCATGAAACTGCAAACTGGTTTCTTCCAAAGTATTCATTGTTTTGAGTTTTAACAGAGTAGTTTATATTTTTATTTCTGGTTTTCAAACTGGTTCTAAAAGTATTATAAAATAGTTTAAAAGTAAGCGAAAGGTTCATTTGAATGCATAACTGTTAGGGTTTTTTTGTAGCCAGGAAATTGATTAAGAAATATGAGGATTCTATATTTTTATATGAGGAAAGAAGAAAAACGGAAAGTCTTACACGGAACTACTTTTACATCTTCGGGGATGTAAAATACTTGTATTTTTTTCTTGTATACTTGTATAATTTTTTTCTTGTATACTTGTATTTATTCCAAATACTTGTATTTTTTTGGATGGAGGAGAAAGATTTATACATGAACTCCTAAATTATTATTTTATATTTCCCAAGAGGAGGAAAATAAATATTTTATTTATTTATTATTTAATTAATCATCTCTCATCAGTGGCGGCTCGTGGGTAGTTCAAATGGGGATTCACAATTATCTCTCTATATTAAAAAAAAGTTACTGTCACAGCTGCCGCCGCTGTTTCAGAAAATTTTATTTTTGAACTCTTTGAACTCTCATATCGCAAAAACTACTTGATAGAAATTTATGAAATTTGAAATGTTTGTAAAGGAATATTTGGGGCACATTCTCGAACAAAAAGCTAACTGATGTGATAATTAGTACTGGGGTATTTTTAAGGTCAAAGTTGAAGTTTTTCTTTTTTCGCCGCGTAATCCAGTTCAGCAAAATCTATTAGCAGCAGAACTATGATTTTTTGCAGCCTAATCCTCTGAAATATGAAGATGTGCACTACGTCACCCTTTTTTCGAATTTCGAATTTGGTTTAGAGTAATTAATTTTTTAATTTTCGAAATTTTTGACACTTTTTCCTTTTTTTCCATCTAAAATGAAAACTAATCATGGTATCAATATGATTTTTTAAACACTTATATTCTTATTTTTTAGAAAGAGATTGCCGTTTAGTTCTTTAAAAAATTCTAATTAGTTTTGGAATTATTAAGCATCAAAGTTTCATTTTTTTCATAGTTTTAGAAGGTCCCTATCAGACGTGTTTAATGTTTTTAAATTTTATATTTGCCTGTTCACTAGATAGTCGCGAGCACGGATATTTAAATTTAAAGTTTTGAGGTGCACATTTTTGCTCTAAGTTTGCTAGCGATATAGTATAGACTTGTTTAATAAGATATTTTTTGAAATACTAGAGAAATAAATAATTCAGCTTTTTTGAGTGTTATTTGTGCCGATGAAAGGAAGATGATTTTCGACAACTTGTCTCTGATAAACTTTTGACAACTTTTTCTCTGCTAAAGATCGCGATTGCAGATATTACAGATCGCGAAGCGATCTGTAAAGAGCTGCATAGCAGTTACGGGGGTTGGTGAGCGTAAGCGAGCAGGGGGCGGTAGCCCCCTATCCATTAAATTATTGATAATTTAAAAAGGAATATTTCAGTAACAGTTTTATTTTGATATTTTCGTGGTAATGATCCGAATTAAGTTATAGAAAAGTTTGAGAGATAAGAAGTTTCGATATTAGAATTAGCGCCTGAGACGTAATGTATTAGAAGCATTTATAATTCTAATTATCGTCGAAAAAATTTTCTTCTGCAATGACAAGTCAGCCTAAGCAGAAGTAGTTAATATAATGTAGAAACAATCGGTCACCGAAGTTGTCCGATGAGCGTTATTAAGCATTGTTGAGCGTTTTTGATCCTGTTTCAGGCGCCTATTCTAAATAAACAGACTATAAGCAGACAAGTTCCAGGTTGTAATGGATAGTTGAGATGAAACAAGCGAGCTCTGCTCGCTAAGATCGCGAAGCGATCTTCAAAGAACTGCGAAGCAGTTCCGGGGGTTGGTGAGCGATAGCGAGCAGGGGGCAGAGCCCCCTAGTATTTTAAAAGAACAAATAAGTTACAACCTTAAAATTATTACATCAATGTTTACAAAAATAAACGCTGTTCTTCCAACAAGAAATACGTACCATTAAGCTAACTGAAGGTTAAAAAAAGACTTTTTAGTTTATTTGCATACACAAGTATACTGATTTGCCATTGAAATCTAGTTCAAATATCGTTTTGAAATCTAGTTTTTCGATCAAATTGTATTTCGGCTCTAAGTATTTTTTCCAAATTTCATAAAAATGTAATTGTTATAAAATAAAAATTAAATTTAACAACCTTTTAAGAAGCGCAAAACTAAAAAGTTTTAACTAAAACAACCGTAAGCAATGAAAACGAGTGAAAAATTTACCGGCAAGTGAAGAAGCTAAAATGCAAGCTGCGGCACGCACAAAGTGTGCTTCTCGGCGGTGCCCTTGGCTGCCGCAAGGAAGACTTTTCTGCCCGTGCGAGCTCGGCGTTGGTTTTCCTGCCTGCCTTTTTCTCTGTCGCACGTGCTGCTGGAGACGAAAAATTCGTAAAGCTTTGAAAGCTCACAGAATTTTTGTAATAAATTATTTTTTGGACGTTTTGAATAAAAGGGATCGAGCGTGAAAACGCACCTTGAATAGGGCACAAAGTCAAAATATAATTTATTACTTATTCAGTTATTTTATTTGATCAATTTAATTCATTTTCACTGGCGTTCACGCGGTCATGTGCTTCTAATGGACGAGCTGCCACTGTCTCTGATATCTAAAGATTACTCTACTTTTAAAAACTTTGTTCTAGAAAATATTTTGAACAATTCAATAAACAGCTCGTCGAGGCAAGAAAACGTCTCTCTCGTCGTTTCCGTAAAAATAGGTTTTTTCGAGAAGCAGTGTTGTTCACATAGGTTCTTGAAGAAGTCTAAAAATGAAGGGAGGGTGGGGGAGCAAGTGGATGTATGGGGAGAGTTGCTGGGTTAACTTTTTGTTTTCTGTCACTTTGAAAAAAAGTTGTATTGGAAGCCACATGGTAGATAAATATTGCTTATTCTAAAAAAATTGTCTCTCAATTTGCGTATTGAGGAATATTATAACTCTTTCCCACCCAGGGACTATCAGGCTGCAGCCCTCCCCCTAGAGTAACAAAAATTCTTCAATTATAGAACAATCTAAATCACAATTTATCAACAGTTTTAATTTTTTTTCCACCTTTTTCATGAAAACAAGGTAAGGGGACATCCATAAATTACGTGAGGTCAAAAAGGGGGGGGAGGGGTTTGGAAAAATATCACCCAGGGGGGAGGGGGGTCGATTAAAATCTCACGTCAACTTTTTAAGTTATAAATTAAACGATTTTTTTAAGTTTGAGAAAGGAATAATACCCACAGATAAGATACTGTGGTGATTTTTAGGCGAAATAATGTCCTTTTCCCCCACATCATTAATAATGGATAAGTTTTGGGTGCTGTGAAGCACAAAATGCAAACGAATAGGATAGAAAATTATTTTTAAAAGTTGTAGGTAAATCTCACGTGGGGGGATGGGGGTCCAGCAAAATCTCACTAAATCTCATCAAGGGGGAGAAGGGGGGGGTCCAGATTTTGAAAAAAATCCCTCACGTAATTTATGGATGTCCCCAAATACTAGGGAATTTATAATGTTAATTTAAGGGAAATATGCTTCAAAATTTGAAAATAGGGAATACAACACTTGTGGAGATTTAAGATTTCGACTAGTATTTTTAAATCATTGATGGGGTTATAAAACGCATTTCTTCATATTTTTAGATTTTTTTATCAATAGTTTTTTAATTAATTAAAAATTACGCTCGCTAGAATTGGAGGTGTGACCTACCTGACGTCACTTCTGCTTTCGCCCCGAATCTTCAACAATCAATACTTTCAAAGGAAAGGATTTAACCATTGCCTAATACACTTTCGTACAAATGTGTCGTACCGAAAACAGAAGTGACGTCATGCGCCAAACCCAAACCCTTCTGTGTATTGTAGTTTTTAAATTTTATAAAATTAAATAATGATCAGATTTCAAAAAAAAAATATTTTTTAAACTCTATCGAAATAAATTAAATTTCAAAAATTGTTGTATTCCCTATTAAATCCTTTTGAAACGAGTAAGTCGTGGCAGTATACAGTTTTAGTACCTCAAGCCAGAGGGGGAATTTGGGGATGCATCCCCCCTCGAAACTCAAAAAGTTTCCTTTTTTCACCATATAAAACTACTTCATATCCCCCAAAATACCAACATCTCCCTCGGAATTTTTTTTCTGGCTACGCCACTCCCTGAAGTCCCCCAGGAAAAAAAATCCTCGATTCGCTACTGCAACAGACCCGACAATCCACCGCCCAAATCGAAAGAAAGCTAAGCCTTAACGAGAAGAGTTCTTCGATCCGCCACCGCAGAAAGAACGGTAACAAAGTGTTCCATGAGAGAGCATTCGAACGAAAAGGTCTGCTCGTTCCAGACGATCCGATCGATGGGAGAGGAAAAAGGCGGCAAAAGCCAGGGAGGGAATGGAATGCCAGCGGTATCTCTGTAGGTCATTGTACAGGAATCAAGCATCTCACTCTCCGCACGTGTCTGACCTAGAAAAACGCGCGAGACTTATTCTAACCAGGTTCGCCCACCGGCCATCATCACAGCTTCTTTATTTGCCAAAATTAAACGCAGGAGTTTAAACGGTTCTATTTAGAACGTTTTCTGCTATTCTTATTATTATCGAGCGAGAAAGGAGAAAGCCGGCTGCGCGCGGAGTGAATGAAAGAGGTTTTTGCTCTTTTGTTCATGGCTTGTCTTGTTTCACTCGGGAGAGGGATTTTTTTGTTCTGGGGGTGGAAAAGGTTTTGCTGTGTCTCTTTTGAGGTGTGTCGAGAGAAGAGAAAGCTATTCGGAATGAACTGCACCTGGAATTCTTTTTTTTTCGGGGAGAGTTAATTATGGTATCCCATAACCGCGAAGTCTTGTTCTCCTTGCGATCTTTTATTGTTGTTTTTGCGCTTGTAGCATTCCCTTTTCTATTTTATTTATTTCTTTTCTTTAAAAGGCCCCATTCAGTAAGATTAATTATTTCCCTTACATACAATCTTGACTATATATATACTCCTGTTATGTTCGAAAGAGAAAAAAAAACGAATTGTGTACCCGTACTTTTTGTTAAAACCGAATTTGTACCCGTACTTTTTGTTATGTTTGCATTATTTGTTGAAATGAAACAAATATGTCAAACGATAAAACACTCAAAAAATCTGATCAAATAATTTAAAACATAAGAATAAAATTTTATATGGAAGCATATAATTTCAATAAAACAAGCAAATTTTTAAGGAAGTATTTAACACATTTTATAGATTAATTTACATTATTTTAAGCGAAATTTAAGATAATCAGGTTTCAGTTTTTTTAGGTGTGGCTACAATGCGACTCCACTTTCAAGCCTAATAGATCCTTCGGAATTTCTAACTGTTCTGAGGATTGTTCTAACAGTTCAACAACCTTTGAACCATTTTATAGCTGAGCAAATGCGGATCTATGGAAGCTGACCTCTTTTACCAGCCTTGGAGCACGTGGGGGAATATCTAACTAATAGTCTTCCTTTCTAATATATCACATCGGTTTCTGCAGAATTCAAGTGAGAATTTGGAGTTTTGTCTGAAGTTCTATTTATAATAAGAATATTTTACACTGAAATTTACGATTCACTCATTCTTATACTTGACTTATTTGCAGCACACTGATAATTTCAATTTTGAAAGTTAATAAAAACAAACTCATCACTTATCTTAATTAAAATTTATATTTTTAATAAAACAATAAATTATCTCCCATTTAATAAGTAATAGTTTATTTCTAACTCGTTAATTGGGAAAATTAACAGATAGAAAAATCCCCTTTCTTCCAGAAAATAAGTGTTAAAATTCCTAACGTTAGAATTACACATGCATATAATCCACATTTAAATAATTTTCCCAGTAATTTAAATCAAGAATATATTCAAATGTGCAAATAAACTCTAGATTAGTATTTTGATAGATTCTATCCAAACACTTTTGATCCACAATCGCATACCGATTTGTGACACATTAGGTAATAATGATTTCATGTAATAGAATACGAGAAAATGTATCAGATAACAATGGATAATTTTAATATTCTACGATTTTTTTGCCTATTATCTCTGTTTTCACAAATTTTATCATTATTAGACATTTCTGAAAATCATTTTAATGTAATGACATTTAAAATAATTATCAGATGAATAAAGCTTTTTATGATGCTATTAGAATGGGAAAAGCTACATACCCAACTAGAATACATAGATAGAATACAGGTAGATAGAATACCCAGATAGAATACATAGTTTACTTTTAGTTTATTTTCCGTAATTGAATTATTTGCTTTATGTTTCTATGCAAACATATTCTATTTAGAAAATGAAATTACAAGAAGAAAACCAATCAGATTGGATTAGAAATAAAGAAATAAATGGGCACTGAAAAATTAAGTACTTATATCGCAAGAAAAAAATACAAGTGCGGACTGAGCAGGAGTAGCGTATATGCGTTTATTCCACTTGGATAGTATGCTTGCAGTAGAAACGCTTTTACAGATGAAAGGAGAGGTGAGGTAAAAACTAGTGATGGGCAGGTATCGATACCAAATACTTAAGTACTCGATACCTATAGGTATCGAGTGTATTCGATACCCACAAAAGTATCGATACTTTATTGACATATTTCGTTTTAAATTTTTCAATGTAATCTTTATAATACCTACTGTAGATCAAACGCAGCCTGTTTCCGTTTTCATTTTGCAACGCTCAAACCCAAGTCGTTATCATCCGCGAGAGAAATTTGACGCGGCTAGGTTTTTCCCCCGCCAAATACTTCGCCTCTATCCACCTCCAGGCCCGTAGCTACGGGGCTTTTTGATGGATCACTTTCAGTTTTTTGAATATTAGTCTGATTATGGATAGGCCCTAAAAAATTGTTCCTTCAGGTTCATTTCCCGACATTGAAAAAAAGTACTCGATACCTAAAAGTACTCGATACCTATAAGTATTCGATACCTATAAGTACTCGATACCAAAGTATTCGATACCTGAAATTATCGATTTTGCCCATCACTAGTAAAAACATCTTATCGGTTAACTCGAAAACCGGTGTACGGGTGTATCTTGAAGCTTTTTGCTCCGTCGAACATTGAAATTATGAATTCCAGCTTTACCTTAAACGAAAAAATTAACAAGGATATTCAGAGCAAATTTTGTAATTTCTATTCTTGAAGGTATTAAATACTAATTTAGTATTAACTGGACAATTGATTATGGTCATGCAAATAAGCGAGATTTTGTACTAAGATAATGTAAGTTCTTCGAATAGAGTTGTGTGTTTAAAATATCCAAAGCTGTATTCATGATTGTTGGTTTTGTATTAATTTACTACTCAGTTTGAAAAAGGGAATATGGACAAAAATTAAGTTTTGAAGAAATCGGAGAAAAATGTAAAAGTTATGTGGAATTTTCATTGTATTTACTGGAAATTCAGACCCTTTATACATTGTACTAAATATAATCATCGAAAAAAATATAATGAAATATTCAAAACAGTTTAAAAAGTAGATGGCTTATTCATTTTTTAAACTTGTGAAATTTCATCAGAAAAAATCTTAATCACTTAATTGAAAATCACTTAAATTGAGTTTATTTTTGATTAGTTCACAGCAAAAAAGGTAAAAATAGAAAGAAGAACAAATAAAATTCAAAAGTATATTATGAAACTGAGTTATTAAGATGATTTAATGAATATTAATAGAATCAAACATTCTCTGGAAAAAATTAAAAACGTTTATATTAAAAACATATTTTATTTTGGCTTAATTTACGGCAGAAAGAATAAGAAAAGAAAGACGAATTAACGAAAGAACTTCAATTTGAAATTAAATATAAAAAATACAATGAATGAAAATTGATTTCGCCAAACTCAAGGGGTTATAACTGGATTCACATGGACGGATTTCTGGGTGGCCCTTGGGGAGCAAATGCCCCCTCAGTTTTTTCCAACGTTACCAATTTCAAGCTTTATTTTTTAATTTTTTAAAAATTTAAATAAATTTTCTGCACAAAAATATGAAAATTTGGTACTTTTCCATTATACCGGCGCAAGCGATAAATTCCCCAATAATGATGCAACGCCAACGGAAGTTGCTTCGTGGGATTTCTTCCGGCAACTGGTGTGCTGTCGCCAAAAAGTCTGCCTGGCGAGATTAGCGCCGGTATAATGGAAATGTTCCGAAAAGGTCTTCCACTTTTTACGCCTTATCAGCAATAGTATTTAGAATTACAGAACATTAAAAAAGGAAGAAAAAAATTTCGTGGGTCTTCCACAGCGACCGCCTTAATCTGTTGAATTGAAATTTTCGGCAATGCCATTTTTAATTATTGGCGACCAAAAACAGTTTGGCGATATTTAACTGGGCCTACAAACGGAATTGAACCACTTTGATAAGCCGAAAAATTCCCCCTGTATTAGACAATTCCCCCTGTATTAGACAATTCCCCCTAATCCGATCCACCCATCTACTGCGAGTTCACAGGACGCACTAGGCGATTTCTCAGCTTGGTCTATGATTGGCTGAATGGTATGACGTTGGGATAATAGTGATAAGTTACGCCCTGAAATTGACCAATCACGATTCGAGTTGGTAATCGCCCAGTACGTCCTGTGAACTTGCATCTCTACTTTAAAAAAAGTCCCACCATTGACAAAAAGAGCTCTTCATCCCGCCAAAACAGCGATAAAGGCAGCCAAACAACGGATAAATAAACACGAGATCCGATGGCGACGTCACAAATAAATATATTTAGCCGCGCACACCTCCGTTCCCACATCCGGGGCCCGTGTGGCCTTGGGACCGATCCACTCCTCGCTCGTTGTGCAATCGCCTCCCATCCTTGCTCTTCAACTTCCTCAATCGGCGGGAATTCTTCTCATTCGGTTTTCTTTGTTTATTGATCCTATGCTTTCCGTAAAAATCGTTTGCTCCCAGCTGGGTATCCGCTCATTATACGGGTTATATGGTAATTGTTTTTGAAAAGGGATGGGTTTCTCTCTTGAATAGATGGAATGGAATAAAAATGGAGTAAGCCTTATAAAAGGAATACTCTGCAAAAAGGGTAGTTTGGGTGGGTTAGAAGCCAAGGGGTACAGGTGACAGTGTGGGATAGATTCAGTATGTGGGGTGGGTTGGCGACTTTTAAGAGCATTCTTGATAAGAGGATTCATTTTCTTTTGGCTTTCAATAGTAGTTTGGAAGTAATACTAAATCAAATCTTCAAATTTTTAATTAGAGCACTTATTAATGTGCATTGCGCTCTTGGAATAGAAAATATTAGCTTTAAAATCTTTAGCTTCTGCATGAGTTAACATTCAAAATTTGAATAAAATAAATGATGATGAGATGTTTAAAAGGTTTCTTCAGTATTTTTATGATACTCTTCCATAAAGGGAAATATTTTTTACAAGTTGTTTCAAAGGTAGATGTAGACACATCCCTGAGTAAAGCTTAAAACATAAACATATTTCTTAAACAAAATTACCGATAATGATTTGTGAATTTTTGGATTGTGATTACAGCTAAAGAAAAATATTTATGTAAGAAATAATTTTGAATGTTTTCTTTATTTTAAAATTGAAGTAATATCCCGGCGCACTTTTAAATAAAGTAACAGTTTTTGGAAGGAAAATTCATTATGAGCATGATAGAATTTGTTTCTATGGTCCTTGGGATACTATGAAACAGTAAATTCGGCCAAACGAATTTAAAGACCACATTTTAGCAAACCTTTGAACAAACAGACTAATAATTTCTTCAAGCTAATTCACTAAATTGTGAAACAGTACAGATTTATTCAAACTCACCACCAACTCCAAAGAGACACTCAAAAAAGTGTTAATCCCACACACGCTCTTCATCTCCAACCAACAAACACAGCTCAGTTGCTACGGGGCCACAGCTCTTTTCACCAGCAGATGTGCTGGCATGTTCTAACACGAAAATAAATGTCCCTTCGTTTCCTCCTATTGTTCCCGGCCGTCACCAAGAACTACAGCGGGGAAAGTGCCCAGCAGACAATGGACAAAAAAACTAATCCGAAGCAATGTCACGGCGAAATCGTCGCGGTCGTATTCTACTACTGTGTCGGACGCTGGAGATAATAGGATGGTGCGATGATGATATTACATAATATAACATAGAGATAGTTCTGGACGGGTATTTTTTTATGGTGGTGGATACGTATGTGGAAAGGAATTATTGCCTTTTCAGATTGGTGGAGATGCTTAAAAATGTATTGCATAAACCTATTGCGGTGATTTTGAATTTCAGTAATATCATAGGGTTGTTTGTCTTGGTGGGTATGAGCTGTTGTGCTATGTAAGAGCTATTTCTCATTTTTTAGAATAAATTTACAAAAACAAACGAAGGGTTTTTTTATGTATTTGTTTACTCAAAAAATTGTATGAAAAAGAAATTCGAGAAGAAAAATAGCGTGGTATTAACTACTTAAAACTTTTTTGGAATATTTTTCCTTAAAAATTGAACTGTCTATTTAAAAAAATTCAAAACAATATTATACATAGGTGCATATTTTAAAACTTGAGTCCATGTGGGGAAATGTATTCAGTGGGGAAAATTTTAACGTTTTTATCACACAAATAAAAAAGTCTTCAGACGTTACTAAAAGTTGAATTTATTTCATCAGTTAATTCCATTTCTTTAATGATTTTTTTATTTTCATGTTGTCATGACAACAAGATGATAGTTCCATACCATTTATTTTTATTGGTTTTCTTACATTCCGATTTAATACGACAAACTTCTCTTGTATAAAAAATTGAAGTGATTTAAATTTCAAATTTAAGTTGCCAATATAGATGCATAAATTATTTCAATTAATAACTCGAGTATTTGAGTTATCACGGTCACAGGAATAAACTTTTTAGTCGTCAAATTAAACTTAACGGTTATGACGCATTAATATATTTCAAAAGTAAAGATTTTGTAATAATTTATTTTGGGCCGCGCAACTGATGAAAGAGAAAAACAAGATTCTTAGAAGAGTTGGAAGGGAGGTGAGCTGTGTTGTCATGACAACTCCCTCCCTTATCTCGTCAGTGTCGCTTCCGAATCGGAAAAGGAATATTGACTTCCGAAAAAAAACCATCGGACATTGAGGCCAACAGGCTCGTTTGTGGACAGAAAAGACATGTTGACACGGAAGGTTAGGGGATAATACACTTGGATTGAGTAGATCGGTTGAAAAAAACTGGGAATAACATGAAATATCGAGTTTCTCTTAATGGTGGGGTATAAAAGGGTGATAAAGCTTTTGCTGGCTTATACTAACTGTTGGTGGCTTAATGTCAGGGGGTGTCTCTGTAGCGAGGTCTATTAGGTATAGTATTGAAGGGTTTAAGAACACAAGTATTGCACGAAATGGTTTAACCCATCGTCTACTAACGGTACTTACAAGTTCTACCAACTTTAAAATTACATAGAATAACCCTCCTCACGAATATACTGACGATACTTTGCGGGAACACTCTTTTAGTTCTATATACTCTTCCAGGATAAAAGGAAGCTCAGGTCCTATGATGAGTATTATTTAGGGGGAAATGCGAATACATATAAAACTGAAGTTGTGCTTTAAACTGCCGATCGGATTCCCATGATTGTCATTTTTGTTCCCTCAAAAGTAGTTAAAGTCAAGAGTAAAAAGTGTATTATTTTTTAAGACTTAAAACAGCGATAAAAGCCGTATTGTTTTTAGTATTGTGAGACTATTTAATTATCAATTTAATTAATTAGCTGTTGCGGATTAAATTTCCCAAGTTGATTATTTTATTTATGTAAATTGTAATGTTTATGTAAATCCCTTAATTTTCAATTCAGTGAATCAAAAAAATATTTTCACGAAATAAATTGCAGAAAATCATAATCCAGTAGCTAAACGGTGAAGTTGAATAGCATTGGAAAATCCCCTACAAAATATTAAGCCGTTTCTATTACAAAATGCCTATCAATCATTTCAACACCACGATTATAAGAAAATTGCGTTTGAAATGCATTGAAACTTAATTTCCTCAATGAACCTTTTAAAGATACTTCAATAACTTCAAAAGGGCACCACGAGCAAGATAATGAAATAGAAATATTTTTCAAAACTTTATTGACTGAGTTATTAAATTTTAATTAAAAGGCAGTAACTTATTTCTTCTTAAAAGCAAGAAACAAAAAGAAATTTAAATGCTAAACTGCAGTAAAAAACCCTTCGAAACAACATTCTTAAAGCTTTAGTAAAAGCCGATTTTAATTTTTAAAAACAATAAAAATATTAAAGATACCTTAAAAATTACACAATGACATTCAAGAGGAAGATAATAATAAAAATAAAAATCAGTGTACGGAATAATTCCCTAAAAGGTTAAAATACATTTTAAAAAGTAAATTCTAATAATAAAACACTTTTACAAAAAAAGTATTTTAATAAACGGACATTTAAATTAATTAACTACAACTCTCATTCAAATCGTTGGGCAAACAACTCGTTTAAAGTCATAGCTGAAAATAGACTACTTTCATTTTATATTCTAAAAGAGCTTTCAATAAAAACAAAATGAGACTTGTTTTGTGAAATTCTTGTTTTTCTTCAAAAACCTTGAAGTAATTTAATCTAGTAAAGTGTTGTCAACAAGGTAGTATCTCCAAATGCGTCTTGCCGAGGCTTCTAGTCAGAAATACTGCGCAAAAGCTCGGCAAGATTGCAGGGCCTTTCAGGAAGTTGAATGAAATTTTTAAAAAGTTATGCTATTTTGAATTTAAAATATTTTATCTTTTATTTTAAAATAAGTAATGCATTAATGAAAAATGTAATGCTTGTATAAATATGATAAAAATTTAGTCATTCACTGGGGGCATTTAAGAACTTTAATAGGATTTAAAAGTTAAGATTGTTGAACTAATTTTTAAAGGCGTGCAACTTTTTAATAAAAGCATCCTGGAAATCTAATTATCTCTCTGTTCTAAGCCTCTCTATTCTAAAAAAAAAAGGTTTTGGTGAACGGTTTCCAGAGAAAGGCTTTTTAATTACTGAACCGAATGACACGTATATGGTATCAAAATGTCCGGATTCTTTCCTGATTTCCGAGTAGGTCCTTCAATTTTTCAAAAAAAATTCTAAATTTTAAAATATTTACATTTTTTTAGATAACGGATAAGGTCGCAGTTACAAAGCAAGTTCTGTCAATCAAACTATTACGCATCCAATCACAACGACCGATTGATGACATTTTAAGATGAAACCTGTTTTTTTACCTTTTAAAAGAGTACTTTCTAAATGAAATATCATTCAAAGACTGATAAAAACCTATTCTAAAAACTTACAATTTCATACTCAAATTTCACACTTTTTGTCCAATATTTATAACATTTTTGTCAGATTTAATCGAAATTAGTTGTAAACATTGAGTGATGTGTAGGTTTTGACTCTTATTATTTTCAATTGCTTAAACGGTATTGTTTAACAAGTCTGGGTTTAAACAAAAATATGAATAATAAACACTAGGCATATACTAACGAGTTTTAAAATAACTGTTTTTGTTTGGTAAAATATTGATTACCAATTAGAAATATTTATTTTTATAGTAATAGTATAGTAATAGATTAAAAATAATTAAGCCAAATATTTTTATAAACATTTCGTTTAAATTTTTGATAAGTTGGTTTGATATTTAATATAATCAAACTTTTAATGGAGATTTATTCATGAAGGGGATTTGGTGACGTATTTTTGGAAAGTTGGTTGATGTTTTTCTGTAAATTGTTTAATTTTTTTATAAAATGTATTAAGTTTAGCGAGTTGGAATTTATGGGAATAGCGAAGCGATTCCAAAAGGTCCTGTGTAAGCAGTTTACGGGGGTTGGTGAGCAATAGCGAGCAGGGGGCGGTAGCTCCCTAGTATTTCAAAATATCATAATGATATGAAATAGAATTTGCCCTAGAATTTAGAAATACGCGGGCATTATTAATTATACCCGGATTTTTACACTGCCCGTAACATAGGCATTACTAAATCTGTTCATTAAGTCTCCTGGCATAGCGTTTCTTAACCTAAGGATTTAAAATTGGAGAATGTAAAACCAACCTAACCAATTAATTTTTTAATCAATCTAACTAAGCTAGAAATACCCAAGCTACATTTCCTAGAATAAACTACCTAAAAAAGCTATAAACCTACAAATATTAAGTACACAGTAGGTAATCGTTAACTACCTTTTTTTAAAAGTTGTTCAATTAGTGTAAGAGCGAGATATAGAGCTAACTACAAGGTCACTAGCCATTCACGAATTTCCTCCAGTTAACTATTCCACATGAAAGGTACATACTTCCTCGACACAAGGAACGCTTCTATAACAACCGACTGTTTAGACTGAAACGCAAACTAAACAAAGAAAAAAATAAGAGCGTTCAATTGTTGGTTTCGAACCTTTTAACCAGGCTAACGATTCAGTGTAAAAAAACCGAAGTTGCTTTAACTAATACGCTGAAGATAGGGTAATCTAAATACCGATCGAAAAGTAGGACAGATTATTTGCGTCTAGGTTGTTTTTAACTAGGATTCTCTGAGTGTTATTTACATACTAGAAACAATGAGGTGTAAGTCAAGATTCACGTAGGGATGAGAGAAAATGTCAGATGCAGATTAAGTTACAGTTGAAGATAAAGTTAATTACAGTTGTTATTTTTGTGTTTATATTAAAAGGGATATTTTTTTGGCGGGCTTTAAAAATAAATATATTTCTCATTTCCCAAATTTATAAAATTTAAAAGTAAAAACCAAATACTAAATACTTACATTCCTCTTCTAGATAAATGTCAATTATTGTATAATTTTATCTATGTAACACAAAAATATCACAATTTTGATCAATTTTAGTTACTAATTGAATGGAATTGTGATTCTGTAAGACAAAGATATGTAAACATAAACTAAACATTCTTTCTAAAATGAGTTTTTACTTGTTTTCCAAATACATTAAAAATTTATACTTCAATAACTAATAACTTCATTAAAACCAAGAAAAATATTTTTTTATTATTTAGCTATTTTCCTTTAAAAATATTCACTTATCCTACGTAAGTTAGATCAATGATGTTTTTGAATTTGCTAAAAAATAAAATTGCAACATTATCATTTACAAAATAATAATTTTTTTCTGTGACTAAAATTTATCTACAGATTTAATAAAGAATATCCTTAAAATGTCAGAAATTACAGTTAAAATATAAGTAGCTATGTGTACCAGATATTACTAATTTATAAATTATATGTATTCGACTACATAATTTTAGTATTTGTTTAATATAAAGTATAAAGTGTATCTCTATATTACATTTATTTAAATAATCTTTTTAGACTATATTACAGATTACATATTAATAACTTTAAGTATTATTAAATTAGTAAAGTTGTTTTATTACCTTATTTTTTTACATTTAACAACAAACACGTATACACTTTTTTTCAATAAGATAAGATTTAAATTTTAACTGTACTTTTTTGTATAATTGTTATGTAAGTTTTTGATTTCTTAATAATTAGCAATCTTACTCACATAGTTGATACAAATTTCGTGGATAGACATTACCTTTTTACGTTTTTCAGTTTATAATATAATAAATTATAATAATTTTGTTTCTATTGAATACCGTACTACTTGATTTTTAAAATTCCTCAAAACTATATTAAAATTTTACTTCCCTATAATCATTACATTTTGTAAAGATACAATTTATATTGTTGACATTTATTCACTAAACAACTAAACACTTATATTTATGGATACTCCCATGTTCTTGACCTATCAAAAAGATCTAGAGGTTAATTTAGATGTATTAATTTTATTTATAAAATTGAGATAGAAATTCCCTAATAAAGTATGTTAATATTAAAATATTATAAAAGGCAAATATTACATTGATACTGAAGCCGGAGGTTTTATTTGGCTAGAGATTGTAAACGTAGGAAAAAAATAGTTAAAGGAGATATCAATTGTGAAATCAATGGAAAACGCATCAAATTTTAACAAATGAACCGAAAACGACATTTTAAAGTTAAAATTAAAAAAGACAATTTTTTACTGCGATCTATTTGCCCCTCCGTGCTAATACGTGATTGCACGTGAATTGTTTCCCTCAAGATCCGTGCACATACGGATCTTGAGGGAAACAATAATTATAAATAATACTTTATTTCGAAAGTTCATAAAATCATAATATAACTTATCATCCTATCATTAAAACATTAATTTTCTTGCAGAACTTCCCCACCTATCCAAACCTACAAAAACGCAATTAGCTTCAACAATGACCCCTCACAACCCCTTGTTGTTGTTGTTGACAATCCAAAACCGCTCGGCCAGCTGAGTCCAGGGTAGAGGGGCGCGGCCGAATCCGGGACCTGCATGGAAAGTGGAGCATGAGGGCGCTCTGAGCCGGACACGTGCCTTTCCATATCGATCCGGCCGGGTTCCACGTGCGAGTTGTGGCCGGACGATAAATAAAAACGTCGGGTTGTTGTGGGTGTCTTCTGTTGTTGCACGTGCTGGAGAGCGTGCGTTGTGTGTAAAAATAACGACGGGATGTTCCATTCGAGACAAGGGAAGTGACGGTGTTATGATTTTTGGGGGGAAGATTTCGTTTCGATTGTAGAGGAAATATCGGGGAAAACAACTTAAAAATAGTTGGAGATTGGTGTTTGATCGGAAATGATGGTTTGGTATGATTGTTTTTACCAAGATGATGGATTTTTTGTGTAGTGTTGAGCTTATGTCAGTCAAAATAAATATTTAGTTCGACTGTTTTCCTTTATGTAATTATTGTGGTTAGTTGAAATTTTAAAATTAAACTGTTGATTGAAAATAAGCAAACTTAATAAATTCCTTCTGTAAATACAATACCTTCTGTACACGCCCAAATTCAATCACAACTTCAGTTGCAAAACAATGCGATGTAAAACAATACAATTTGAAAAGAATAGTTGATTGCCCAAGTCTAAAGGATATAGATATAACTATTTGATAGGTGAAATTAGAAAGGAGTGCATTTATTTTAAAACAATACGAAGGAATTTTAATTTTTCAGAAGGTATAAAGCAAGAAGTATTACCATATTACCTTCTTTTGGAGCTTTTTTTAGTTTTGTTAAAAGCAACTTAAGAAATCAGTTATCTACATAACACCTTAGAAATTTTAAAAAGTGCAGGTGCAATAGTTTAAATTTAAATTTTGTTAAAAATTTATTAAAGCAATGGATATTTATACAGGGCTTATACTATATGCAACATTAGAAGAATGCTATAGAATTAATTAAACAATTTCTTGGTATTAGCAGGCTGATTAGAATAAAATGTTAATCTAATATTTATTAGTATCCTGATATCCTTCATTCAAAATTTATCAGTTTTTAAAGATGATTAAACAAGTTACATATAGTTTTTCCGTTATAGTCGGCTAGACTAGTACTTGCCCTCTGCTCTCTTGCGTTGCCTTCCTATGCCGTGCTGATGAGTCCTAACAACGACGAAACCGGTCCATGGCTGGAGGCGAAGCTTATGAGCTGTGAGTTCACAAGTTACATATTGCCGTCTTTTATTAAACTTTTGATTGCATTTGAAACATTGATATTTCTTGTTTGGGCAATTTATTTTGACACCAATTAAAATAATCACCAAATGAGGTATTACATCCTCTACATCTCTTCCCCTTTAACATTCAAGTATTTAGCCTAAGTTGTCAAATCAAACCGCTTCAAAACATCAGGAATAGTATACATGACAAACCCAAATGTCGTACGCATCCCCCAAGGACACACGAGTGCAAATTCTCAACTCTCAATTAAGGAAACAAAACGTTTATCCATCATCTCCGGTTTGTTCCGACAGCAGCGATACATATATCCTCTTAATGAACGATCGTTTCTTCCGTTTAAAAAGTGCGACGCAGTGTTTTGAGTCACGTTGAAGCGCCTCACGCAAGACAGGGAGGACAAATGTGGAAAAAAATTTCATAGGAATTTTATGGTGAATCATAAAATAAAACATCGCTTATTTGCGAAATAAATTCGTTGGAAACGAGAGACAAAATTGTTGCCATCCGTCTTGCGATAAAAATATCTCGATAATTTGAAAATTTTCAGGGTCATAGTCATTAACCGGATATCATCACCTGTGTTTTGTCAGGAGTGGGAAGTTATTTCTTCATACTTTACGGAGCGTATTTGACATTTGATAAAGCAAAAATATGATGCTGATCTCTAACAACTTCTACAATAATATTGGTGCGATTGGATGTAATTCGTTACGTAAAGAAATTTTCCTAAGCAGCAGGAATTGATTTTTTCATGTAGTATATCAATTTTTTTGTAAATGAGTAAACCAAAAAAATGTAAATTAATTTTTTTAATTATAATGAATTTAGTTTCAGAGGGATAATACTCTTATCTTTACCCCTGGATTTCTCTCTAAAGACTTTGGTATATTCTCCACATCAAGAACTTTGGTATTTAAAAGCTTACTTTTATAGTTAAAATTTTTCAAAGCATCTTTAATAGTTACACAACTTCAAAAACTCGATACCTCAAACTATTTATGATATCCCTTTGACTTTTAAAGATATCGAAAATACCTAGGAGAGATGAAGCCCCTAAATTTACGCCTGGATTCCGCACCAAAGACATTTTTATGTTCTCCATATCTGGAAATTCGGCATTTCAAAATTCACTTTTAGTTCAAATCTCCCAGGCATCTTCGTAAAAGTCAGCATCTCCTACTTCAAAAACTCGATATCTCAAATAATTTTTGATATCCCTTCTGCATAAAGATATCGAGAATATACCTCGTTCAATCCTTATCACTGACACCATCTCCCTAACATTCGACAGTAGCTTCTACTAGGTCAGACGATTCTTTCTTTGCGTAGTCCACAATGACCTCATCACCTGAAGCATGTTCTGTCCGTCCAGACAGATAAGAAAAAGCAAACAATCTGTGCGCGAGGCAAGGCAGTGTGAGAGCAGCCAACCACAAGAAGAGAAATGTAAACCTGGGTGTCCGACAGACGATTCACAATGCAGGGAAAGAATAAACTATTATTCTTCAGTAACTATCACTACGCGGAAGTTGGTCTTGGATAATCTGCCTTAACTTGAAAAGTCGTTGAACTCTCTCGATATGATTCAGGGGAAAACTGAATAGTTAGTAGGGAATAAAAAAATGCAAAAACGGAACGCCCCGAAATATCGGGTTTTCGAAAATCAATCATAACTTCTTGTTTTTTCTTTGATCGACACCTTCCTTTTTATATCGAGAAGGAGACTGATTGAGAATCGCATTTTATACTTTTCTCATGATCGATTTATCATTTATCTCATGGGTCACACTAAACACAGCGACTGTGAATTTTTGAAAAACTCATTGCTGTGCAAGATATCTCAAAAACTATTATTCAGATAAAATCTAAATAAATCACTGCTTAAAAAAGAATGCAATAATAAAACGTCTTGACATGTTTATCGAAAATATCACACCTTTTTGGTAGCTAATTCAAAAAATTTATTTAAGCATAAAAATCGAAATTTTAATTCTCCCATTCCTTAACGCAACCACTTAGCGCATACTTATCAACAGAAATTTCCTTTTTTTTACTTTCAAATTTTAATTTAATTAATTTTTCAAAAATACTTTTTTTTATACTTCAAAATTAAGTGATTTTTAGAACTACGTTTTTCCAGTTGAATTTTTATGCAGCTAACTCTCGGATTAATGGCTGTATTCACTAATAACATGACCTAAGGTTAACCTGGAATCAAGCTTTTTCGGCTAATCTGATTGGCTTAAAACATATTTTCTTCTACCAATTAGCTGTTTTGATTCCAGGTTTATCTTAGGTTAGGTTACTATACTAGACAGCAACTTAAGTTGAACCTACTACGTCATTAACAAACGAAGTAGTTCCCATCGTGGTGTCTGAATTTCGAGTGAAACGAAGAACGTCAATTTTAAACTATGATTATTTTGTTAAACCCATGTATAAATAGTGTCTTTTTTCGCGTATCGAAATTCCTCCTTTCAACCCAACAGGCTTTGTGTTTACTCATTTTCTCCTTCCGCGTAGTGGCGTACTGGGTTCGGGAAACGTTGCTGTGAAGTTGAGTGAATAAGGACAAAATAAACAAAGGGAAATATTTAAATTTCTGATAAAAATGACCTTGTATTACGGGGGTTCCACAACTTTACAGTCTGTGACCTACAACATGATATATCTAGATGATCCCGATGTCTAAAATACTCCCAATTTAATCTCGTCTAGCAGAATTCCGCTCAGTAAAAAAATGTAACGTCTTGGGTTCAAACTTTTAATCCGGAAGCTATGCATGGACACTACTCTAAGGCTTCTTTCCGACTTCTTATGGGTGTCAACAACCGTCGTGACGAAAAAAAAATTCCACAACACTTATCAGTATATCGGAGGATGCAGGAAATGCCGTAATAAACTGACTAGGAAGATCTAATCGATCTTGTTTGCCCTTAATAAGAAATCTAGTCCAAATGGGAGTAAAGGACCACATATACTAGTTTGTCAGTGTCTTTGATCTTTATTTGAAACATTCATACATGACAGATCGATTTGCGTTTAATTTTTTAAAATATTAAGTGTGAATGTTTTTCATTTTTGAATATTGTTTACCAGTCGTATACGCATATAGCATGCAATCTTACGGTTAATTTTCTCTTTTCAATATCATTAGGTTTCCCAAGACAAGGTTTGCTACAAAAGAAACTTTCTAAAATACTATATTAGAGTTTGCATGACAAAGGCGCAGAAAAAATGATAGAAGAACCATAGAACTCAAAACTTGTCAAATCAGTTTCTGACCTTGTTTTAAGGTTTTCTGTATGTTTACCGCTAACCATATAGGCGTCAACTAGCGCAGGTTGTTTTCAAATGGTTAACTTGGGTTGTTACACCATAAGGTTTACAACAACCAAACGTCACAAGGTTCATAAAACCTTATACATGGTTATCTGGGTATTGACTTTTCCGACAGATAATGTTAAATAACTTAGGGAAACCTGTTTTAATAAATGTTTTGAGTAAATTTCCTTTTGATTTGTCTTTCAGCGTCGTTTAACAATTTTGTGCTAAGCGAACATCAGTTTTACCTAATGGCAAAAGGTTTTCAAAATTTTGGATTTTTAAATGGATTAGTGACAAAATTAATAGATAGTAGAAAGTGGTATAAATTTTCGTTCTTATTAACTTAAAATTTAACGAGTAAGTAAAATTACCCTGTATAAATAATTAATTATTTTTGCTTTCTTAGTTGATTTAATTTTTATTAAATATTATGTGCGTGTTAATTCAAAGAGTTTTCATATATCATGGGACAGTTAATTCATAAAACGGTTGTCTTAGAAGCCTTGTACAGTGTATTTTTAAGACGGTTTCTTAGGCTACATCCTGTGTGCTATATATTACAAATCGATGCTATTCTCAATCGATGGAGCGTGAATCTAGGAATGCAATAGCTTTCCCAATCCTTTTTTATATCTCATATTTGGAACACTTCATATACCTTCAGGTAATATTTTCCTGAAGTGGGGGAGTAAAGTCAGACTAAAGACGTTTGGTTTTGAGTCACACAGCACCTAAAACCTTAACACGTGATCGTCATCAAGCATTGACTTCATGCATTGCTGATGTAAGCGAGCATAACATAAAATTTTAGAACCCTTGAATGCTATATAAACCTTTATATTATGATTAAACATTTTGTAGCAATAAATAATTAAAATTATTCAATTGATCATTAACTCTCATCGTCGATTTTAAAAGGTGTATCCCCTAAGTTTCAAATGTTTTTGTTAAGTACACACAATAAAATTTGTTAATTTGTTATGAATAAAGCCTGGTTTATCATCATTTGCTCGTAACATTTGATATATGTAATATTACTCATTTAATGATGTGGTACGGGTTTACATATGTATCAAGTTTTTAAATATTTATATTAATTTCAATCATATAGCAAGAGACCATACCATGTAATTTTATCATTTGTACATTTCTCTCTCTCTCTCTCTCTCTCTCTCTCTCTCTCTCTCTCTCTCTCTCTCTCTCTCTCTCTCTCTCTCTCTCTCTCTCTCACACATTTTTCCTACGAATCGAACTAACTCGAATAACTAATGATCGAACTTCTAGTTCCTTTTTCATTCGGTTGTAAAATAGTGTGATTTTTTTAGATTTGAAGGTAACGTTATAGGAATTTTTATTTTTATTTTTTAAGGTCTTAACAAGCAGTCATATTTAGAATAGAAATATCTTATCAATTCTGTGTTCAACGAAAACATTAATCATTCAATGCAAAACATTGACAACACTTTCCTTTAGATAAACATTAGCATATAATATGAAAACTATTATTAGTAAATTTAGTTAGTAAATTTTGAAAATCGTACTTACAAAAAAATAGTGGCATTTTTGTTTTACGAATTAACTACTGAAAAAACGACGATTCGCTTGAACTTTCCACGTATTGCCATTACTGATCAGTACCATTGGAAGAAAACATTTTGTTCTCTATTTGCATAAGCTCTACGATGGCTTGCTTAATTCGAAACCATTGCACTTGACCTTGCCAGAAAAAAACGTGGGGATGTCCCAGAGTTGTTCCCGAGTTTAAAATAAACCCGATGGGGAGTGTTGGTATTTGTAAAAGCAACAGGTGTCACTCCTCGAATGCAATCGAGAGAAAGGCGAGGAAGAGCAAGAGCAAGCGAGCAGGTGTGAGTGTGAACATCCTGAGTTAAACGCTCGGCAGAGAAAGAAGCTAAACAGGACGTTCATCATTATTATTAACACATCCACTGCTGGAGTGATAGGGATGATGCCCTATGAATCAACGGGATTTCTGACGGAGATAGGATGAGAAAAATGTTACAGTATAACCTCAATATCTCTAAATAAAGGGACATTAAAAGATTTCGAGAAAACGAAGGAAATTCTTAACATAGAATACTTAATTTCAAGGGGGAAAAGCTTTTTCGAGATATAAAGTTTTCGAGGTATCAAAGTTCGAAATGACGAGGGCATAGGGGAGAGTGTTGTACCTATGGACAAAAATCACGTTTGGATTTTTCTAAGACAGGTAAAATCATATTTTTAATATTTAAAGTGCCCAACCTATAGTACTAACCTTTGTGAGTAGGAGGATATTTTTTATTAGCTAAAATCTTCAAAATTGGATTTTTAATTCATTTTAATAACTTGACGAAATTTGTGTCCATAGGTACAACAACGTGCTCTCCCTATGGACAGACCCAGTTGTACCTGTGGACACCCTTAAAAAAGAAATTTTTATTTGAAAAAAGCTTAAAGTGAACATTTTTACTGGTGTATTACCTTTTAATAAACTATTTCAAGCATTTTTAAAATTGGGAATAGATTTTTTTAAAGTAATGTAGTTTTAAATCGTAAATGATCATTAAAACGAAGATGATTGATAAAAGTCTTGATCTTTTACCAAAAATACATAAATCACATAGGATTTTCAGATCGAAGTTTGAGGTAATAGTTTCATCAATCATGCTGATAGATCTGATCACTTCACTGATCCATAAAAACAATTCGATCGACACTTAGTTGTGCAAGCATTTGGTCGTAATAACTTTCGCAAATCTTCTTCTGTGGAAATTATAAGTTTTTTGTAATCATCATACTTAAATGCGATAGGGTGTTAAAGATTTTATACCATATTTTACGTTAAATGCAAAATAAAATAAAAAATTTTAAAAGGTAGTTTAGAACACAAAATATTTGATTGTTCATCTAAAAATCCCTTGAAAATAATCACCGACAAATAGATAACCATTTAGAATTAATTTAATATGCATTAAAATGCATTCACTTTAATGAAACCTGATTCAAAAACGCCGATTAGCTACAGACACCCACAAGAACGTGTCCGTAGGTACAACACGTATGGTGTCCGAAGGTACAACACCAGGTGTTTCTGCACTTAAAGGTCTATAAAAAATAAAAGAATTGAGATCTGGAAATTTCTAATATCAAAAATAAAAAGTCGAAATCTCGGGGGTTCGCCCCTTATATCTCATTTTATCGTATTATAATTTAAGGGGAAGAAAAATATTAATGTAGTGATGCACTAAAAAAAACTTTGAGCACTTAAAAACAACAAATTTATCATATTAAATATAAATATTATTTTAAAGAGCTGATTTCACGTTAGCAACTAGATAGGATCTGTTTACATTCAAATTCAACCACAAATTCAAATTTCCATTTTTCCCCGAATTTTAAAATGCGGTGGCTGAAGGTACAACCGTCCTTAGGTACAGCACTCTCCCCTACTGTATTCGATATACTGTATTTGTGTTAATTAACTTTAAAAGTTTTTCAGTTATAAAGCCTGTACAGAGGAACGATTATAAGGCCTATGTAGGAATGTAACTGATTCCATATAATATATTTATTTCAAAATTATTAGAAATGTAATAGTATTGTTAGTCTTTAAAATAGCATCTGAGTATCAGAACCATTATTGTATATACTCTACCGAACTTATGCATGGCATGGCGGAGTATTTGCTCGTTAAATATGTGTGTCCGAAAGTCCTGTGGTCCGTCATGGCGCAGTTTACCACGGGTCCAGGTGTCTGGAGACTATTTCCCTCCCCTTCAGATACATGGCAAAACTGTGGATGTGGAAATAGATAGTGGCAGCATCTATCATGAGGAAGAAGTCGAACTCCTGCCATTTATGGGCCTCACTTTCTCAGGAGCCGCACCCCATTTGCCTTGAATCCTTATGGAGCTTGGGTATTCCAAATGGCACACGAGAACAACAACAACCGAACTTATAACTGCACCGAAGCTTGTCTAGAGGGCTTTTAGAAGATATCGTTTTAAAAGATTGCAGGTTGCAAGTCTTATCCAAAGACCAATCCAAAATAAATATTCCTTCAAGCTAGATTGAAACTGGATATTAAAAGATATGGGTTATTTATAGCAACGTTGGCAAAGTTCTTTTCACCTGAATATCACAGAGAAGTAGCAACCTGTGAATATGTGAATTCAATTGATAAAGAACTCCATAACCTGACTCTAAACTGACCAATCTTAAACTTGCGGAACTACTAATAAAGAGCACTTCAAATACTAAGACTCATTTTGTGCTAAAGATAATGGAGAAAGAGGTTTTTCGTAATAAAATTATAAATAATTTTGAGAATTAAAAATAATTTAATTCGTTATCAAGTATCACACATATATTGAAAAAAATTATTGAAGATTTCTACTTGGCTGGGAACAGAAAAGTGTGTCCGCACGTTAATTTAAAAATAACAATAAACTTAATTATAATTAATTATGAGAAGTTTGAATTTCTAAATAAGAGTAGATATTTATATAGTCATCGATATTTATAAGGGGAGATGTATTTTGTTTAGGAATATAAAAATAACAATATCAGATAAGCCCAAAAGTCCTTTATAATAAATTCATGTTTATCAGACGGTAAAGACTTTTTAACAAATTGTTTTTATGAACTGGGAAGCAATTATTCTTTCAGTCACATGGCAATTTTGAGAAGGAATAAGATTTCAAGCCGTTATAATATTTATTACTCTAACTTCATGAAAGAAAGGATTTAGGCAAACGGAATGTATAACAATGGAAAGGGGTTTACTTAAATCTGACAACATCAATCAACAAACGAGAAGAAAAATTACGAATATCCCGATATTTAATTAGCCATTATATTGACAAAGTGAGATGATTATACAGTAATCAATTGTTTGAATATATAGTCGACACTTCTGAATGTGATCACGGTTAATCCTTTCAATCGGATAATGTTATGGAAATCGGCTAGTCACGATCACTGCTACTAAATTTAAGACAAAATGTATCGTTTTATGTGATCAATATATCGCTTAATTTTTTCAAAAATGCTGAAATTCCCTAGAAACCACCTTTTCCCCCCGTTTAAAGGTCAATTTTAATACATAACATACAAAATGGCTCATTAATTTAAGAAGGGTTACATTATCCACTTAATATTTTTTAAAGAATGTTTAACCCTCTCGCCACCCTGGGCCTCATATGAGGCTCCTACTTATGAGCTCAATTTTTGTATGATGTAAACACGCAAATTTATTTTCTTTTCATCAGTGACTTCACTGATTCATGTAGATCCCATATGAGACTTCTACATGGTTTCCGAATTCGTTCCTAAATGGCAGCAAGATGATTTATACCTCAATGTTTACATTTTAAGATGTGATGCTTGTGAAGAGAAAATACTAGCTAGATACTAGCTTCTGTAGAACATTTTTATTGGTTGGTAGATATTTTCTTATATCGTAACCTTCTAGTATTATGGCCAGGTCTTTTAATAAGTTCTAAACCGAGTATTTTCTGTTAAAATAAAAAAATATGGCCTCGTATGGCTCATATAAGGCTCATAAAAATAACTAGGAAGGAGTGCACACAAGTAAACATTTTTTTCCAGACAAATTATACGGGCATTTTGGATGTATTGAGAAGAAGAAAAAAAGTTTATTTTCCACTTTTTTTATGTTCTGGTGCCGAGAGGGTAAAGTTGCAAAAACATACTAGAAAATAGTTTTAAGTACGACTACACACAGGCGTGATTTTGATGCTAACACTCGAGTTACACTGTTTCCACATTTTAGCTTATTATTACCACTTATTATTATCAATCGGATATTGTTATCAGTCTGATCCTGGACAGATGTGATCATAATAAGAGGAGTCGACTGTAGTTTTGAGTAATTCAAGAACAATGCAGTTCAAATAACACCCACAGAGTTGACGTGCTAAAGACAAATTCGGCGTGACAGGCTCAAGTCTGACTAATCACCTATAACAGGGTTTGTCGCTTAGCTCCTGTCCCGAAATAGGGCTGTCAAACCCTCTCATTCGCGCCACACACAGACGGTGGGATGTTGCGACACAGAAAGGTGGGAGAAACAGTCTGATGGGGAGAACAAGAAAAGAGAGCTTTTCGTGTTGACGATAGGGCGGTGTTTCCCAACCTCCAACCCTGATTCACGGGTTGTGAATGTTCAGTGGGATGTACCGGGAATAAGACGGTTCTTTTTTTTTCATTGAATTGTCGGTTTAATAAGGGAAAAGAGTGTAAAAAATGGAAAATTGACTTTTAGAGCTAAAAAAACCAGGAAAGGGTGAAAATAGGAAAAAAATAGTAACTGCCCTTATTGGGCAGCCCCTTGGATAGAGCGAAATTTAAGTCCGTTCATTGAATTTATTGATTTTCTGATAAATTTGGAAATTTAAGTTAATTAGTCCTTTTTTCTTATTCTTTGTATTGTCTTTTTGCTTTTTTTATCCAGTGAATGTTGGACTCCATTGAAACTGCCTTTTTGCGTTAACTGGATGACTTCATACATTGGTGTGTTGCAATTTTCTCAAAAAGTATGGTTTCTAGATATGTAATTGAATGTTTCCCTGCGGTTCACTCGAACTTATTCTATCTACTGGATGCAAAGTCCATAACATTTTTCATCAAATTAAGTTGAAAAATAAGTAAAAATAATTTACTTTAAATTTTATCCATTAAAATTTATATACATTTATAAATTTCTACGAAAATTCTCATCAGTCAAAATATATCCCTAAACATGTTCCAAATGTTATTTTCCACGTTAGGTGTTATTATAAGATTGAGTTAAACCCATCAACTCATCTACTTCTAAATTCATAGTTGAATTATACAGGGAATCCTTTATCTTTGACTTTATTTAACTCTTTCAATCAACAAGCAAATCAGTTTAGTGCAATATTAGCGCCTGTTCGATCACCTAGGGGACAGCTAAGATGAAATATCCATTGGAACATGATGCATTTTGCGGCACAACTTGGCGTTATATTCTGTTCCTAGATGTTTTTCAGTAACTGGGACATAATGTTGCCCTCAGCCGTAATTTTAAAATTTTTCCAGCCTGGGACAGCATATGTCCAGTCCAGTGTAAAAGAGTTAACCCTTACGTGAATCCCTTGCATAAAAAATATAAAACAAATATTGTCTCTCTTTACTAATGCATATGAAAACTTTGACTTTGATACAAAAGTATTAAAAACCAAGTTTCATGATTTCAAACGCGCGTTTTTTACTTTTTTTTCCTTACAAATAATTTCCAACGCAAAAGCTCTTAAAACACATTATTTCCAGTTTATTCTCCATAAAAAGCACAATATTCACCCCTTTTGTCAATGAAAGTTATATCAGAACCAGTCACGTATTCGGCCACATGGCAATGACAAATGAATGTTAGAAAATGCCGGGAAGTAATTCATCAAACAAGGCCTTTGGAAAGGGACTTGAAACATTCAGACAGGAATGTGAGTTTTACGAAACATAACGGGACATTTCCTCATAAAAGCGAATGATCACTTTATAATAAGCATTGTTCATTCTAATAAGATGATTTGTTGAGAACATATCCCTATACTTAGTGTGGATGACCGAGATGTTATATTTTATATTAGCATTCATCAGTTATTTTATTACCAGACAAAATTACTGTCCACTATTCTTATTTCAATTGTTCCTAATCTTAGAATATTTCTTCTCTATCAGTTGGGTTATCTGAGGACCCATAAGGGTTTTTCATACCACATTCGAAAGTTGTATCGAATTTCCACACTTAATATATTCTTATCAATATTATTTTAAGAGTTAATTAAGAACTTCCCAAAACTAAAACTGTCGAAGTTCTTTAAGGTTTCTACATAAAAATTTCAAAAATCCCCTTTTTTCTATATCATAAAATATCTGAAGATATATTAAAGTAATACATGTATAGATATAGTAAAGTTTTGATTAAATGAAATATTATTGTAAAATGGGGTACTCAAAGCCATAGATTAAAATGGATAAGACAAAGCCAACTTGCACGAAGACTAGGTTGGTATAGTCCGCTGAGGGACCCCACCTCAACTTATGAAAAATAAGACCGTAGATCCATAATATTTGATAGAAAATTAATGCTAACAAGGGGAAAAAAGGAAGTGGGAGCCATTTATGTAATTCCTTCCCTCCAAGTATTTTTGATCAGTAGAGTTTATTTAATTTTAAAATTCTACACGCGTATACAGATTCTCAAATTTACGATAGAGCAGAATATATGAACTAAAGGAAAGTTTATAGAAAAGAGGATTTACTTTCATACGCCTGAAGTATTTTGCTTCCAATTCAAATAAAAAAGCGGTCAAAAATTTACATAAAAGTACGCTTCCTCTTTTAACGCATCAAATATATTTTCAATTACCTCGTTCTTTACCTTAAATAGTCATTTTACAGTTTCGTCCAGGTTTCACGACACGCTATATAGCAACAGCACACAAAAGCAGAAAGAACGGTTCACTAGCCGGGAGTTGTTTTGTCAACGAATCACCATGAGTTATGTGTACCTTGACCCAGCTTTGCAAATACTACAGTCGTTCATAATATATACACCCGGGAAAACGTACAAATGCTAGTAGTCTCACACATATATTGCTGGCAAAGTTCCACTAGATCGTATTCTAGGAACACATCTTCAGCCAATTCTCTTCAAGGTTTGTGATCTTGAAAAGTGTTTTTCAGTGTTTGGGATAGCATGAAGATAAGGTTGTTGAGTGTTGAAAAGTTTGAAATGTTGTTTGTATCTTAAAAATTATGTCATTCGGTTGATATAAAAAAACATAGTAAGCAATTTACAGGGTGTCTCAAAAAAGACTGACACATTTTAAAAATCAATAACTAATAACTCAAAAACTAAAAAAGATAAAACTATGTGGTTTGTTACATCCTACACCTAAGACTCCCAGAAATAAGATGTAACAAACCGCGTGTTTTTCCCCTTTTTAGTTTTCGAGTTATTATTTATTGATTTTTAAAATGTGTCAGTCTTTTTGGGACACTCTGTACATTCGGTTTATCTAACCAAGAATATATACTCAATATAATTTTACTAGGTAGGTTGAAAGACAAAGGTAATAAATAAATTATCAGTAAATATTAAAATATGAATAACTAAGCGATACCATGCTTATAACGAATGGAATAAGGTTACAAGACAAAATTTTCTGAAAGGAATCTCTCCTTTTTGAAAGGAATGTGTTATATTTTGAAGTTAATATTAATAGAAATGAATTTTGTATTAATTTATTTCAAATTTTTAATGAATATCTGAACCGAAAAGCGTCACACTTCACCGTACCCCTTCCCCTCCACGCGTCACATGCTGTACCTTCCTACAGTAAATATGTCAAGTACAAATTTGCGAGAATTCGGGAATCGCAACTTGATTGTAATTCAATTACAAATGTACACTGTAAAAAAAGTATGTTTAACTTACAGAAAAAAAACTGTCAGCCAGGACGCCAGTTTATTTCCATTTATTTCACAGATATATTCTGTGATTTTTTATGGTGTATAATATAAGGAAGTGTTACATAATTTTAATGTTTATTTAACCGTTTAATTTCAGGAATTAATATAACAGATAAAACCTGTTTACTTATAACCATTTAAAAAAACATAGGTTCGACCGAAAGGAAGGGGCATAACTATTATGCTGATAGGCCAATGTAGGAAACGTCAATAGTGAGGTATATTATTTGCTTTACTAATGCAGACGACGTTAATTATTTGACTGGTGAGTTTGAGAACTACCTACTACATCACACATAAAATAAACAGAAAAAAACTGTTTCTTTCTTAAGAAGAGATTTTTCCTGCAAAATATATGGATAATTTCTGAAAGATTTACAGGTACTTTTTACAGTGTATCCGACAACTAAAATGTACCTGATAGTTTGATTTCAAAGTGAACTCTATATTTTAATTGTAAAATTTTGTAATAATATCGTTTTATACTTTTGTATAGACTATATTTAAAAAAAACCCCAAAAAACCTGTGCTTTAATGAGATGTTACAACACTCGCTTAACCCCCTGTTCGCCTTGTCCACAAAATGATTATCCTCCTTTCTCCCCTCCAACACTGAAAAAAGTTTAACCTTTCACGACAAACTGGGTTAAATTTAGTTGCAATCTATAGTTCGGAAACAGGTTTCACCAAGTTTTCGGTGCTTTCATTAGAGAAAGTACCGGATTTCACTAGTGAAAGCACCGAAAACTTGGTGAAACCTGTTACCGAACAATAGGTTGCAGCTAAATTTGAACCAATTTGTGGTGAAAGGTTGAACTTTTTTAACAGTGTAATTTAGGGGGGCACGTACCCCGTTCCCCTCCCTGGATTCGCTACTGCTCCTTTCCAAATTTGACATATTTTATGAACAGATAATGCTGGACATTATAGACCAAAAATCCCTTCGATGTCTCAGTATTCGATTAATGAAAACACTCGATGCTAAAGTATCGATAAGTATAAATTCTTCCCATCAATCTTCGGACAAGCGGTAATAAACGGTCGAAGAAATAACGAAGATTAGTGAGTTGTTTTCGCTGCAATGAATCAGACCGCGAACGCGAAGTCAAGGGCGATACTGTCGGAATGAAGAGAAAAACAACTCAACTCGTGTTGGGAGCGTTATCCTTGCAACCGAACAACTGTTATTACTCCAGAGAAATTAGAGGTCATCCGTATATTGCGTCAAATATAAAGTTTCCTCCCTCCCCCTAATGTCGAAATATGGTACATTTCATTCTAGGATGTCAATTTTTCGAAACTTTTAATTGAATTTGACACTGCATAGGTTTTCTTGTATTTGTGTAATTATTAACTATGAAATCATAAGGAGTAACTCATTGGTTGTTCGATAATATTTTTGAAAGATTCGTCAGAAATTAATATTCAAGAATTCCCTATTTCTTGCTTTAAATGGTAATTCTTATTCTAGTGATTGATAAATATTAAGAACAAAAACCAAGATGGCGAGTTTTAAAGATATTAAAGGTCAAAACTAAAGAATCTATAGAATGAAATCTATGAATCTATAGAAATGAATCTAGCAACTATAGAATGAAATGTGCCATGAAAAGGTTTCCCTTCTCAAAAACAAAGATATATTGAATTTTGTCTATGATCCCTTTAAAAAAGGAGTTAGGAACTCTTTTTATTTCTCATTTTCCCAGCGTTTAAAGTTTAAAGGTATGTATTGCAAAAATTTTTTAAATATTGTAATTATATCAAAATATAATTATTAATCGTAACAAAAAATACGTAATGATTTACATCATTCATCATTTATCCTAAGCAGATAAAAAGAAGGTTTAAAACAACATGACAGAGTAATTCTAGAAAGGAAATCCACCCCTATCAAATGATAAAATCATTATTGAAATTGCCTAACAGATTATTTCTCATTGAAAAGAGAATTTAAGCTGTGAAGGTAATATTTTCTTACGATAGAAAGTAAAATTTTGGAGAAAGAATAGTATGTAGAGGGATGAAGTATGTTAAACAAAAGACATCAATAAATATTTCAGAAAATCGCAACTTAGAATTTTTATCATTAGCAGTTATTTGCCACGTATTGCAATAACACATATTGCACATGCAGAATGCGACTCTAATTATAAAATAAGTAAAGGGAAATATAAATTTTATAAACGTTAACTGCGAAATTCTAATTTATTTTATACAATTCCTTTCACAAGAGACACGTAAAAATTTTAGAATCAGAATAGGGCCATTCATTCATTGCATCGTTATACCGTTATCCTACGTGACACCGCTTTAAAACTGTTTTTTAGCTAAATATCAAACTAGATTTTTAAAAAATGATGAGCTTAATTCTTACGAAACAATTGGATATTAAATATGTTAAATTTCGGTTTAATATTAGTTTTAAAAGAGTGGCATCACCATTAGGGAGGGGGTGTACAGAAATATGACAATTTGTGACATTTGGAGGAGGAATAATATAAAATACAGAAAAATTGTGTGACGTTATTTGCATTTACAAAGTGTGCAGTGCATATTGATTGCAAAGAACTAGACATTTCTGTTGGAACTAAATTTCTTAACCTTAAAATTTCTGTTTCCAAAATGACTACATAATTGTTCTGTAGGTTTAAATAATTAAAATTAATAAGAACTAATGGCTTTTAAGTCTGAACATGAAAAACAATAGCTTCTTTCAAAAAATACTATTCCTTTGGTTTTGCAGATTTAATTCATTATAATCATGAAATTTTCATCACAGTTACTTCAAGTGAATCAGAAATCATAAGGATGAATCATAATTAAGGATGAAGAATCAGTGGAAATTGACATTCTAGTCCTGGAAAAACTTTATCTCAGAACATCTTTGAAAGAGTCGAATGAATCATTTTTAAAACGACATTTTTTATCCTTCGCATTTCTACAGAAACTTAGCATGCAGAAATTATTCAAACACAATAATAACAATAAATAGAAAACAAAATATATCTCACCATTTGAATATCTCCATCTTGAATGCTGCGATCCCCAAAAAATCACTCCTCTTCAAACCGACCACTCAACACAACTTAACTACTTCCTACCACTCCAAATATCTCTCTCGCACACAAAAAACCCTACTAATTCAAAATCGAACCCTACTATCACTTACCTATTCACCAAAAAAAAGCCTTAAAACATAACAATAACGACTCCCTCCCGGTGGCCTTGGGTCCAGAGGGATCAGGAAAAACAAACGGTGTGATTGAAAATTTGCGTCCATATGATTGAAACAGCAGCAGAGAGGGACCGAGTTGAAAACGAAGCGGCCGGTTTCACAGAAGGGTTGCCAGCTTCTCCCGGCGAACACGTGCCATTGTGTACGAGGGCAGGGTTGCCAGATCGGGAGATGAAGCCTTTTCTTCTAGGAAACAGGTGGGAGAAAGGTCATTGGAACAGTTAGTGAAGTTTCAAAGATGAATAATTTTGGAGTTTTTTTGTCTTGTTGTTGAACACGCTTTCTGGGGATGGATGAAGGATTTTATGGATTGAACGTGGGTGCTTTTCCCAGCGTTGATTTTCTTGGAAGATTCACTTTTATGTATTGATTTGACAGGTTTTGCTAGCTTTCCCTATAATAGGACTAGAATTTTCATTTTCCTTGGCGTTCTTCAATCAATGAAAAGAACACGGAAATTTGTAATAACAATCAGGAGAGGATAATCGAAAATTTTAAATGGAGAACTGAAGTAAATAATTTTGTTTCCATTTCTCTTTTAAGACCATGACCAAGTTCTACAAAAATTAAGATTATTGAAAGGAAACCAACGTTTTAAGGCATGAATTATTGTAAAAAAAATCAACGCACTCAGCTGTTTCGGGATTCCTCAATTCCCTTCCCCAGTGTTAATGTAAATAATTAACACGAAAACATTACTATCCTATAGCTGGGAGGACTAATGCATAGTTTTTTTACCATAATTTATGCATTAAAACGTTGTTTTTCCTTTTCAATCTTTACAATTTCACGAATTACTTTTTATTCTTAAATACTTTGTTTCGATTAAAATATTATACGCAAGATTTCTTTAAAAACAAATCCATAGCTACACACATCTAAAAATATAAGAGGAATATATTCCATAACTTACATATCATTATTATTTTTTATACATCTAAAGAAATTTATGTCCAAGCAATTTTCATCATAACTAAATTATAATTTGTCTCTTTCAATGGGTGCACTTTTGTTAACTGACCAAGTACTGGCTTGTTAGAGCATCTGACTGCAAAGCCGTACGTATGGGGTTCGAATCCCCATTTGGCATGGATGTTAGTTTCTGTCCTTGTGTGTGATGAATGAATGTGGCCCCTTGTAAAAAGGGGTTGTGTGAGCAAATGTGTGTGTTTGACGTGGGCAACAGTATACTTCACCTCCGTGGCTTCGGTCCACAGGTGCCCAATGGGTAACATGAAGTAAGTACTGATTTCGGCATGTATTGACCTCGGTCACAGTGTGTGTGTTGTGCTTTGCCATTGGATTAAAAATTTTTTTTTGTTAACTGTCCCGCTAAACATCGCTAAACTATTTTGAACGCTAAATATTAGCAATAATACTAAAAACTGCAAGTTTTACGATTAAAACATACAATTACAGCAATGACAACATAAAAAATTTGGCGATAATGAATATTTCGTATTGAAAAAACATTGGCGATATTTAGTGGGACTTATAACAGATTTGAACCATTTCACTGATTACACGG